>JACRYM010000051.1:0-172631 GCA_014839905.1 Aphanoascus verrucosus | reverse complement strand
ACCCCGACACCAACGAAGAAGCCGACTGTTTCGACCAAAAAGCCAGTCCCAACCCCGACTAAGAAACCGACCGTGTCTACCAAGAAGCCAGTGCCTACCCCAACGAAGAAGCCTACGGTCTCGACCAAGAAGCCTGTGCCAACCCCAACGAAGAAGCCTGTGCCGACGCCAACGAAGAAACCTACTGTGTCAAGTAAGAAACCAGTATCAACTTCACCCAAGAAGCCAGCGCCTACTCCGACCAAGAAGCCAACAGTTTCGACGAAGAAACCAGTTCCGGTTCCAACCAAGAAGCCCACTGTGACGACCAAGAAGCCGGTTCCAACGCCAACTAAGAAACCGACTGTGTCTAGCAAGAAGCCTGTGCCAACCCCGACTAAGAAGCCGACAGTATCGAGCAAGAAACCTATGCCAACCCCGACTAAGAAGCCGACAGTGTCAAGCAAGAAGCCAGTGCCGACTCCGACCCCGACCAAGAAGCCAACAGTTTCGAGTAAGAAGGTGTCGACGGGGACGTCTTCAGGGTCAGTACCAATTTCAATTAGGACATCCATTAATACATCTCCTGTGGAACCATCCTCGACTGCGGACGCGAGTTCATCCTCAATCCCATCAGGACCACCATCTTCCCAGATGAAGTCTGGCACCGATGGTTCACCTACTGACATTCCCACGCGCACCTCAGGCTCTGATAGGACAAGCATTACAACTGGACCTTCCAACACAATGATCAACCACCCAACAACGCTCATCACTCCTCCTAATCCAACCATCACATACGTCGCCCCGTCATCCTCGACAGGCGTCGTCGACCGCACCACCATCACAACCATCATCACCACATCATACGTCACCATCTGTCCTACTGGATTTAGCACCGTGACTCTCACATACACAACGACTTACTGCCCGGAGACCATCGCACCTCAACCCACACAGCCGGCTATCACAGGTGCTCCAAACGTTCCTGTTCCTGGTCCTACAACGCTTCCAGACGGCTGGACCGCCATTGTCACCGTCTGCACGCAGTGTGCGGCCACGCCAACCACCGTGACACTCACTGTGCCTGAGAAAACCGCGTTTTTGCCTCAGCCCACAGCAGCGGAGCCAGAGACGGAACCAGAGCTAGAGCCAGTACCAGAGAAGGAGACGGAGACGGAGACAGAGACAGAGACTCGACCCATTGCCACTGTTGTTCCTGTCCCCCAGAATCCGGTCAAGCATGTGGAGCCGGAGGTGACAGAAAGTTCTTCGACGATTCCTGCGGTGCCTATCGAGACGCCTACAGTGATGAAGCCGGCGGATGACAATTTGCCGGCGCCTCCGGCAACTCCAGTGGAGTCTGGTGTTGATGCAGGTGCCAGCCTGGGTGCTGGCGCGGGTCCAGGTGCAGGCGCAGGTGCGCAGCCCAGCAGCAGTACCTATCCACCCGTGTTCGAAGGTGGTGCGATCAGTATGAGAGGGCTTGATGCCGGTGTGAGATGCATGATGACCGCTGGAGTGGTTGGATTGGGATTGTTTTTGGCTGTTTGATTATGAAACGGTTGATCCGAATTAAGTGAACTTGGACGGGATCTGTGGTCTTGTTTGGAGGCGAGTCCTCCTTCCGGAGTGCTCAACGTCTCACGTATATATTTTATTATTGGTTTTGATGTTTTGCATGTATGTATATGTATGCTGTGTATGTATATATGATGCATCTCTGCTTCTAATGTGTACTCTTTGATGTGCATGCTCTTTTGGTGATATACCCTTCGAAGTACAGTACTGTACAATACAATTCTACTTTTTCTTGTTTTACTTCGGGGCCCAAGTTGAGTCCTTTGTGGTCTTGGGTTGGCCGAGTCTTTGGACACAAGGGCCTTGAGGTTATTGAGTGGTGTCCGCACGTGCTGCCGGTCCTTCCTATTTTGGTATCAACACTTGTTACAACACGACAGGACAATCGATTAATGCTCTCGACTAGTATTATACATCCCTAACAAAATCCACAAATCTCAAGGCGACCAGTATTAAGCTATATCCCTCCACAGTGACAGACGGCAGGTGGTACTTTTCTGTGTCAAGTCTATCCTTTCGAACCCATCGAGCGAAAAGGGAATACAACACACAACGAGTGATATTGACCGGACAGCCTCCAAGGAATGTCCAACAATAAAAGGCCAAAAGAGGGTCCAAATTCATTGATAATCGCCATACGCCACTTTGGTAAAGATATTATGGGTTAAACTTCCTCTCTGGAATCCCAAATATCATACCCAGTTGAACAGATACCAAACCCAATAGGACAAAACCGTCTATCGAATAAATCTGAGAGCAAACATTCGGTTCGAAAATGGGCCAGCTGGAAGACCTGTCACGGCCGTAGCGTCTGGAAGGCAAGTTCGAGCGGTCATGTACTCCTCGCCGTCAAACCAGTCGGAATAATCGGTACCCCCCTTTTTACTCTCGGGACATGCTCAGAGTGGGGAAATGGAAAGTCTTGGTCTCCTCAGGCGGTGGTGGGGCGGCGGTTGCGGTGCCGGGAGGAGGGACGCCCGTGCCAGGAGGGGGGACGCCGGTTCCAGGGGGAGGAGCGCCAGTTCCGGGGGGGCTGACACCGGTGCCAGGCGGAGTGGGGGTGACGACAGGTGGCGGCACAGTGGGTGTAGGTGTCTCTGGCGGCACTGGTGTCCCCGGGATAATTGGCGTGCCTGGGACACCTGGCGTTTCTGGTGGTACCGGTGTCCCTGGGATAATTGGCGTCCCTGGGACGCCTGGTGTTTCTGGGGCACCTGGGGCAGGAGGAACTGGAGTCTCCCCGGGCCCTCCAGGCGGGCCGCCGGGCTGGGTCGGTTGGACACCACCACCACCACCACCTTCAGGAGGAACTGGGGCTTGAGTTGCAGGCGGCACAATACACTCTGGTGGAGTGAGGGTGACGGTGACTGTGACAGTGGCAGCTCCCTCTGTGGGAGTGACACCATCTCCCATAGGCCGAGCAGCAGCCACAAGGGCAAAAGAGGCAGCGACGAACACAGAGATTCTCATTTTGGCGAAGAAAAGAGATCAATTGAAAGTGTGAGCGAGGACTGATCACACGCGTGCGGCCTAGAGAGGAGGGATTGGGTTGATAATAGGATGAGAATTCGAAGGAAGGGTGGTTGAATGATCAAGAGCCCGGATAGAACGAAGGAATCCAGGGTGGAAAAAGGTCGTTTTCTCAGCGGGGCTTCCGGGCTCCATTACGAATATATATGAACCCTACTTCAGGTCCTGGTTGCATGGAATCTTCTCAACCAGGGTCAACTCGGTATACGGATTTGCAGTGGAGGGGACCTGGTAATCATCGGTGCGCCAATGGCTGCAGCAATGTCCCTGGGTTCTAGATCCAAACGTGCTGCAAGTTTCAAGTATCTTCTGGGCTCACATTGGAAACTGGTAGGACTACCTTTTCCAAAACGAGTCGATAATATCATAAGGAAGGGATTTGTAGGCCTTTCTGATCTGAATGACGTGTATCCCTCTCGTCTGGCCTGTGTGTCCCCAACAGCTGAGATAATCCAGCAGGTCGTGGAAACATGGTTCAGAGATCCAGCAGTGCCGGATGGCGCAGGAGAGCCGAACTGGCGCGAGAAATTCAACGGGATCGAAGTCAATTTAGAGGCAAAAGTTTCCGATCGGAACAGAACGCAATTGGCGATGCTCCTTGAATCCCTGGGAGCTACAACACCATCATATGTTGATATCAAAGGCAAAGTCGGCATCAAAAATTGATACTACACTTGAGGCGTAGTACTGTACAGCAAGATTTGCGGAGTTTACAGCAGATGACAGGACTATAGCCCTGTCAGAGCGACAGGGTCGTGTAGGATAGCATCAACCGGGAAGTTTGGGATGCTTTGGCTTGAGTTCCAGAGCTGAACGTTCGAGCGAGAATCCACGTACGGATGGTTGACGTTGCGAGATTCCAAATTTAGTTCACCAACTAACTAGGCATGTTTGCAGTGTTTGCAAGACTTCAACGTCCACCCACAACGACCAACGCGACGAGTTTCGAAACAGACGCTTCAAAGTTCATGGACGGACAACACTGGGCCACAAAATTCAATGCGTGGTTCAGATTACAACCGTGTGGCTCGCTTAAACGCGTCAACTGAATTGCTAATGAACTTGGCCACCACCCTGAGCTCACAATTCTCGAACCACACCTCCTGCATACCGTATGCTCTCCTCGGCGCTCCGCTACTTTTGACTGCCTCCTCGCGACCAATACCTCAAGGGAAGTTATCATACTACCTTGAAAGACACAGGCACTCAGATGTCCTTTGTCACGAAAAGGGGTTGGAGTCCATTATCGATCTCTCCCATGATACGCATGCGAGTCTGTAACCTCGTTTGAAGATCATTCCCATCGCCATGGCTGCAGGACTGCTCTGCAATCTGAACTCCTGGAAAGCTCCAGATTTCGTCAGCGCCCGGGCGGAGTTCTACCGTTCTAGAGAAATGGAGTTTTTCCCGCCAATTCTCCCCCATAGTGCTGTATACTGACCAGTGCTACTGAGGACTTCCGCATGATCATTAGTAGCAACTCAAATCACCGAAACAGTTCAAACTTCAGCGTGTTTGATTAGTTACGTGACGCGTTCGCATGAGCAGCGTAATCTAAGTCCTACACCTGTGCCAGGCCATAGCCCACTTGAGCCGCGACGGCACCTCCGCCAGGACTGGGTCCATTGTGATCACTGTCGCTTGACCCGGGTGAGCATCGACGGCAATGCTGAGAAAACGAGAAAAAAACGCTCGATTACATTAAAAAATCGCAAGTCTATATATCTCGGATTGCCTTCAACCGTCGCTATGCTAGCAAGCAAGGAAAAGTTATCCGTGCCTTTCCGGTCAATCCCAGTGCCTTCTCAAAACTGGTTTCGCTTGATCCCATGGTCCGGCAACGACATTCTTGTATTTTTGCAGACCGATTAGCCACCAACTGCAGCCGCCCATGATCAAGGCAGTCAACGGGGCCCCAAATAATATGCCCAAGAAAACTCCTTTGTAGCCTCCTTTGAGGGTAACGCCCACTGCTGCTCCAGCAGCAATCACGAGAGAAATCGTAAGCAACACATGACCCCGCCACGATATGGCGCGAAGATGTCGCCGGAAGATGGGGAACAGGCCAAACACCTCAATTGAGAAGAGAGTGAGACTAAATACGTGAGTGGCCGATTTGAGTCTCGACGCAAGCACGGTGGACGCCATCAATGCAGCGTTAGTGGAGAGGGAAGCGGGGAATTTGGCTGCCACGGCACCTGCGCCTGTGTTATTACTGATATGTTGGGTCTCTTCGCTGCCACTACTGTAGTCGAAGAAAAAGACATTGATGATCATGAGCCAGCATGACATGGCCCAGATCGAATCACTGGTCGTGGATTTGGTTAAGGATTTGAGAATAGGAGAAAGGCCGTGGAGAGCACAAAAGATGAGGAGGGCTGATTTGGCGGTGGTTAGACGCTGGTTAGTGCGGGAAGAGAGGTATGCGGCGGGCGACGACGTTCCAGCCATTCCGTTGATATATTCAGGCATGGCGTTGGTGAGATCGCAATTAGATATGTTCGATGCGACGGGAGAGGACGGTGATATAGGAGTTGGTGCTGAATGAATAGAGGTTACGGAGGTAGCTCTCGAGTGCATGCTGGACATGGTACTCTGCCGGCTTGGTGGGCTTCCGATACTTGACATGTCTATTGATAGTCCCAAGCCATCAGCAGAGTTTTCTTTTGAGCCGTCACTCGCAGAGCCAGACGAGGACCTCGAGACGAAACCATCGTCAGTTGCATTAGAAACGATGGTATGTGGACATCTTTTCGCCTCAAGCTCGACTTTTCCCTCCCAGTAATCCCAAAGGCCCCAGCAGAATATGGTGCATAGAGTCGCCCAACTGACCACCGATACTGGGCTGACTCGCTCTTGAAATATGACAGTAAAGCAACAAACAAAGATGACGACGGAGCAAACGTGTTGTACAATAACGGTAAAGTCAGCAACGAGCGGCCAGAAATCGTATGGTCGTAATCGGGGATTTCGTTGTAAGTGATCGAGGAAAGTCTCCGTGTCCGTGTAGTTGTCTGGATCTAAAAAGCAGCGCATTTGAACGTCAGTAATTGCTAGTTCAAGATCAAAGTCCTTTGAACGTCGATCGCTTCGTCACAATCAACATCAACTATTCTTACAAGATTGCTTCACCCACAACAACTTCTTCCACTGTCGACGTCTTTTTCGGCTCCGTCCACGATCCCTCCTCGTTTCTCGAGCGGCCTTTGGTTCTGCACCAGGCACCGCCGGTGGCGGCCTCAATGCCGCAACTGCTGCAGGCGTCGCGACCACCCGATTGAGCAGATCTGGATTGGTCGTCGCATGATTATTGGGGACACTGAGCGGTCGCAGGCGCGGTGGCGAGTGAGACGCAAAATATGCATCCTCAGGCGCAAGTCGATTCGGATCCGGCGGAGGCCGTAAGTGCGGACGAGGCTTTAATCCTGCGCGGTTTGGATGGGTTTCGACGGGAACGGGAGGGGGAATTGGCGCAGCAGGGGCAGCGGAGGAGCGGGATTGGGGTTGAGGTCGCGCGGTTGAGTTGGGCGCTGGATGGGAGCTAGCCATTTGGCGGCTGGAGAAGGGAGCGGTCATTAACGATGCATTGCTGATAGAGACGTGAAGATGGTGAGACCCGTCACTGTGAAGGAGATCCTGATCTTTTCAATCCTCCCTTTTCTGCTCAATTCCTCCATCTGCCTCGCGATGTACGATATCCGTATAAATGATTATCCGACGCACTGAGTTATCTCTGAGCACGTGATGTGATCAAGCGGCGAGCTCGGGCCACTGCCTAAACGGGCATTTGGCACGACGACTGACTTCGAACGTCTGCTCAAGTTTTCAACTAAATTAAAGCTCACTTCCTAAATCATGGATGCTACCGAAGCAGTTCAATCTATGTGCTTTACTGGGGCATTGGAGGTTATCATCATCAGCTCCAGCTAATCCGCTTCCAACTTTCTTATGCGAGAAACGCAGCAGGCTCAGCTGGTGGGCGTCACGTTGGAAGCCGGATGTGACCATTGCGGGGTCGAGAATATCTTCCTACCTACATGAAGCTACACCGCACAGATTACTATGTGGCTGAGCTACCTACATTTGAAGGGAAGATATCTCGATGCAAGTATGGAATAACCAAAGTTTAAATTGCGGTGACAATACTTGGTGCTATGTACAAGAGAATGTCTGGTTTAAAAGAGCTGAACAGAGGAAGCCAGTTTGCATGTGTGGATTGAATCAGTCTGTCCTCAGATTGTGGTGCGCACTGCATATGGGCTAAATTTCTGCCACTTATTCCGGTCCCTCCTCCAAAGATGAGGTGAACGTTCCGCCGAGCGACTCCCAACCAGTCACCGAAGGGCCCCATCTTCCGTTGTACCACTTGTGGTACATGCCGTTATTTGTTCCGAGACCGAAAATGTCCAACCGTCCCCTGCCCCAGGAAACAGCCGCGGGTGCGCTGTTGAAAACGCCGCCGAGAGCTTCCCAGCCCTGCCAGCTTCTGCCATCCCACCATTTGTGGTACATTTGGTTGTCGGTGCCAATTCCGAAGACATCAAGACGATTTTCGCTCCATGAGACAACGGATGGGGGGCTGGTCAGCACTCCTCCTAGATTCTCCCATCCGGAAACTGATGGTCCCCATCGCGAACCGTCCCACCATTTATGGTACAGTGCATTGTCCGTTCCGAGTCCGAAAATGTCGAGGCGGTTGGCGCTCCAGGCCACGGCGACGGGTTGACTGTTGAAAACTCCACCGAGATTTTCCCAGCCGGTGAGAGAGGGACCCCAACGAGAGCCATCCCACCATTTGTGATACATTTGGTTATCAGTACCTAGGCCGAAGATATCGATTCGATTTTCTCCCCAGGAAACAGCACAGGGAGGGCTGCTGAAAACACCACCCAGATGCTCCCAATCGATCTGCGACGGTCCCCAACGAGAACCATCCCACCATTTGTGATACATTTGGTTGTTCGATCCGAGGCCAAAAATATCCAGCCGGTTCTCAGCCCATGAGACGACAGAAGGACGAGAGTTGAAGACACCTCCCAAGTGCTCATAGCCAGTAGTGGAAGGACCCCATGCAGATCCGTTCCAGTACTTGTGGTACATCTGGTTATTGGTGCCGAGCCCAAAGATATCTAGCCGGTCCGGTCCCCATGAGACAGAGGCTGGCTGGCTGCTGAAAGTTCCTCCGAGATATTCCCAGTCATTCTGGGAAGGGCCCCATTGTCGCTGGTACCATTTGTGGTATAGACCATTGTTGGTCCCGAGCCCGAAGACATCGAGTCGGCCGGAGGACCAAGATACTGCCGTTGCAGCAATATTGTGCAAAAGCTCGAGAGCTTGCGGCGTAGTCGCTGCGATACGCATGATTGGTGTTACGAGTCCTTAATAATTATTAGCAACAGTGCGCGAACAGACCAGAACGTATTTGACCTAGTGTGTTCGTACCTCGTTCCCTATTAGAGCTCACAAGAGACAGGCTTGCTGAATCTCCTTTTGCCAGCTCGGCGGGAAATTAACGCCCTTTAAATAGTTGGACTGGACAACCAGCAGTCGCATATTTAAGGGCTTCGTCGCAGACACCCGTGTCTATGCAATCATTCGGGATACATTTCTCTGGTCGTCATGGTCTAAACATGGCGTGATGTAACATGGCTCTGGCTGATTATACGAAGTGAGGAGCGCAGTTCAGCCAGCCTAGGAGGTTGAGAGCTAGGTTTGCCTTAGCATGCAGCGCATAGTGGCGATGAAGTTATTTTGAACGGGTCCCCTGGGCCGGGTTCGAGAGTTCTCGCTCTTTCCATTGCAAACGCGGAGTCTGATAGTGTACTCCGTACTATAGGGCTCTGGCGCGGAGTACTGCGCGGAGTACTACTGAGGCTCGTTTAATCTTGCCACCTTGTTGTGGGGCCAGATATACCAAGGAGCTTCCCTGATCTACGGTGCAGAATGCTTGTCTTGGAACGAACAGGGGTCCACGGAACCCCTCAGCTTCGTCTACAAACAATAGAGGGCAATTCGGCCATGCGGATTTGCTTGCGCCTTCGAACTTCGAATTACGGAGTAATTCGTACGTTTCTCGACATTAAGAAATTTCCCAGTTTAACGAATTGATCTTCATGCTAATCAGAATCGAATAGAACTCGCCTACCCCCCTCATAGATGTTGGCTATGGCCGCTATGCAGAAACCCCGTTCCCCAAGCGCCCAGGTAAGCAATCCTGCAGCAATGGGTCCATCTAGCCTGACTTTGTGCAACATAAATGGCGTGATGGTATACGGATGCCCTGTGCAGATGGTAACTCAGGTCAGGGTTCGTCCATGCATCCTCGGAATACTTGTGGATTCGACAAGAAGTATAGTGTCATACAAATCCTGTACCAATTTACCGAGTTAACTGCGATATTTACTTGATTAGTGTATACTTGCCAGCACGACCCGTCGAGTTCTCTTAACCTCGCACAGCGAACTTCCCCCACTCCGCAAACAAGCGAGCACAGTTCTTCCAGATACCACCCTTATCATCATTATTACTTCTGGACAATTCAAACCCAACGGCTATGACTAGACCTGGGGAAACTTTGATGCAAATGCATCCACTTCGAACTCGTATTATGCCTTCGATGGACTTCGCCTCCGCGTCCTCTCGTGTTTACTGTGTACGATGCATGGCGATTGTGGTGGAGCTGGCGCGGTCAGAAGACTCAAGATAACGCTGATACTACAACTCAGACACGCTCACGCTATCACTGCGTGAAAGTACTCCAGAGCGCCCGGATTTCATACAAATTTCTGGTGGTTATTCAATGAAACTACCGTGCAAATGCTTTTGAAAACCATACGGGTACTGAGTTTTCGGGAATATACCTTGCTCACAGCTGAACGGTCTCGAATGTATTTGATCTGGTTGTTGGGCAAACGATGCAGGGACCACATGTCATGTACATGTACATACGCGCCGAATATGTGGCCACCCCCAGTACAGCCTTTGTCTTTTACGAGAGTGATTCGGCAAAACGTGGGTTCTGGGACTCGTCTACACTCCGGCATGCTTTGACAAACCTCTCGGATTTCTGTTATTAGATTTCAATCAAGACGACGAGCTGAATGCTGGGCAATATTTGCACAAAGGGATTCCTGACGGAAAACAGTATAGTGTGACAAGGTTCCTGAAGATATTTTGCCGGATGGTGCCTACTGTGTAATATCCCTGCGGGTAACAAGGATGTCGATTTATGATAATCCCAACCAAATCGATTACGCGAAGGTGTTAAAGACACAAGGATGCATCTATCAGCTCCATGACAAGGAGACGCCTAGAATGCTAGGAGACATCTTGAAAATATGCGGGGTATTGAAGAAAGAGGCTTTGTTTGAAATCGCACTGCAGCATCGGAATCGCGCTGCATTGATCTCTATCATGATCGGGTATCATACTCTCAGAGCGGTGCGTCCTCTCTCTGAGGCCGAAGTGGTACTCTTTCAGTCTATCGCCTATGGAGTAGTTTGCTGATCTCGAGTATAGCATTCTCTGAAAAAAAGGGTGACCTCGGGAGTTGAATTTACCAGGATCGAGCTGCTCACCCAGTCAGACACGGTGTCTTGAGATGCATGGCAGTTCGGGTCGAATTTCATATTACATGCACGACGAACAATCCCATGAAATGGCTGAACGGACCGCATCATGCATCGAACCCTCCCTTCTCATATGCAAATACAATTCCCAGACATGGGTTGTGAGAGCGAGTGGTTTGCAGTATTATCCACAAAGAGATGTCAGCAAGATCCCGCTTCCGTTATTGCCGGCTTCATGTCAATTCACTGCATCTCTGATCCTTTCGCTCTGCCCGTCCGTAACCGGACTTTTCAGGGCCGGGCGCATCAGACTGCTAATACTCTTTTTAGCGAGATCAAGACAACCTTGCACGTATTCGTCCGACAATAAAATTGGATATTGGATGACGGCCGCCCAGACACCGCCGTGGTGGTAACCGGGTTAAAGAAACACATTGACATAACTGTGGATCTATTCACTTGACACCATCCGGAACCATGGCATGTTAAGATGACGATAATAAAATGAGCGGGGGTTGGCAGCAAGCCGATTACAAGGCGAACATCATCGATTATCGTGCCATGACTCAAAATCGATCACTAATCGATGATTTTAAGGGTGAAAAGACCAGGTATGCTTGCCTATTCCATTCCAAGAAAAATATTGTCGCGAGTCATGCATACAGACGTGAAGTGAAGCCGAGAAACATTGAAGAATATGCATTCAGGGTTGAACCCAGTTCGCAGACAGAAGCCAAATGTTTGACAAGAAATTATCCTCAGCGAAGCATATCCAATAAATGGAGCATTCTGCCACTGTTTGGCATCTCTAGTACGCAATCTATAAAAAAGGTGGCTCATAATGAAACAAGAAAAAAGATCTGGGGGAATCTTTTGATACAAGTGGAAGCAAAAAGGAAAATCCAACGACCCAACAAATGATATGCCGGAAGGAAACCAAAAGGAAAACACCGCCACGACAAACAACAAAATCAAATAGAAGACATGATCGATTAGGTAGACGGTGGCTCTGCCTCTTTCTTCGCTGCACTGCGCAGCTCGTCTCGATATGCGGCAAACCGGGAGGCAGCTGCGTGTTCCATACTCCTCCGTCGGCCCCAGTCTTGAGGCTGTCGCTTCAAGAATGCTCCCACGGCGCCTAGATAACCTTCGTGTCGGAGGAAGTAAGCCTGCTTTTCTCCCTTGGACCAGAAGCGGATGGCGTAGGATAGGGTGTTCATGGTTTGGCGGTGGCCACGGATGAAGGATCCGCCAAAGTAGATGTGTTTGATTTGATGTTTTTCGGATTGAAGGTAGGCAATTTGGCCGATGTTGTTACTATAAAGGGTGTTAGTGGCAGGGACCGATATGGATGGGAAGGGTGTGGGCTACGAGTGCGCAACGTACCTTATGGCGAAGAGCAAGCTTCGACTTATATCCTCGCGACGGAATTGTGTGACGTCACGCTCTGACTCGGTATCGCTTTGGTAAAGGCCCTCGCCGTCCTCAGCGCTGCGCTCTGCGAGGCGTTTCATCTTGAAAACCTTTCCAAAGGTACTGGCGATCGTCGATGACTTTAGGCCAATCTTTGAGTAGTCCGTGCCGTAGATGTCGCCAACCAACATATCTACTCCGCTGTTGTCTCCTTGTTCTGCCATACCTAGCATTTCGTCGAACGTTCGGGCGCCTGTTAAGAGCGACATGAGGCCCCAAAAAGTACCGCCACCTAGCGATGTTCCTCCTACACGCTCAAAGCGCCTTGGTGCTGAGACTTTGACCATTGAAACTCCGGATCCAATATTCACGAGGAGGTAGGGGTATACGTCCGATCGAGCTTCGCAGAACTCCATCGGTGCTGCGTCACTATAGGTGAAGACTTCATTCGGTATCTCTGTGATAAAGAAATCTAGGCCTGGGTGATGTTAGATTTAGACATCGACTTCCTCTGGATCATAATCATACCAATTATTAAACATTCCATCTCATCTTCTCTGATGATATCAACTCCTAGTTCTTCCTTCAGCCGGTCGTAGTACTTGTACGCACCACCTCCGGTGGCCATGATGTAAAGGGGTCCAGGTGCGGAGCCATTGAGCTTTCTGTGGTTTTCCTTCAGTTGCTTCAGGAATTCGATACATAGATCTATCCGTTCTGTTTCGAAGTTTAGGAAGTTCAGTCTGCCACCGTCGGCAGAGGAACCGAGTTCTGGTGAGAAGTACACGAGTTTCGCGAGAGATCCTCCAATCTGGGGGGTTTGACGGACAAATTAGCATTTTCAACAAAAAGCAAATATGACGAGCGCACTGCATGCAGGCCTGAGGCACGGAGATATGCGTAGAAGATTTGTTTGGAAAGGTTAGGGAGGTAAGACGACGGGAGCGAACTTACATCGACTGCAACATGACTGACGACATCCGTGTGATGGGGGAGGCGGATATCTTTGTGCTCGTAGTGAATTCCATCCCCACCATCAAACGACGACCCGTTCCCATTTGTATTCCCATTCTGCTGCTCTGCAGGCTGTTCATCAACGATGAAAGCTCCCTTGACATTAATCTTCACGGATCCGGGGTGCAAGATGGCCTCTTGGAGTCGCTGGGCGGCATGGTCTTCGGGGAGTGTCCGGTGGGGCTTTGGTCGGGAGGGATCCAAGCTCGCGGCTGTAGTCTTCGAAGCGGACATGACTGTTTCTTCATTTGCATGCAGTGATGAAGGGCCAGGGGGGACGATGGCAGTTTTTGAAGTGCTGTAGTTCGCTGGGGGCGTTGAGGGCTTTTACCCCTTTGAGACGATCGGTTCATCCGTGCCCACGCTTACGGCGTATATCTCCTTCTGGCCGGCAACTGGGGATGGAGGGTGCGAAGTGACCGAGGAATTCTCTGGAGAAGTGCGGATGGCGGAGTTCTGACCGAGGGATCCATGGTTGAACCCCAGAGTCTTCGCATCAGCTATTCTGGCCCGGCGAGGGCCTCGATCCAAGCAAAATCCTCGTCGGGGCTGTGAAGGAACTGAGTTTGGTCGGGGATTTTTGATCTTATCTGATGCGATTTCTTTTTGCGGAAGCAGGTCACGTTTCATCTCCCACTCCTGAAGTCACCCTGACCGCAGATTCACCAAACTTCATTTTGATGAAGAGCGTGACCTCAATCTATGAGCCATCTACGGAGTAACCATGTACGCAGACACTTTACGGTGGACTATTGCTCGTCTCAGTACTTCTATCTGACCAGGGCATCCGCTTTTCGCGATGCTCTCGCGATGCTCCCCGAGGCGGAGACGCGCTCCATCTTTGGGTATTCCCCGCGGGATACTCTCAAGCTATAACTATCAGCTGAAGCCTTTGTTCTGCTTATACCCGTATATGTGAGGCAGCTACAGTAGTTATACTGTATATGTCCGCTTTATCACTGCACTGATCGACATTGCCCTTTGAAGCAATCCCTCCATGGCGGTTGCCATCTCGTCAAGCAATGCTCGAGTGGCCCTTCCTCAGAATGGCTTGTTGGCAACGTCAACCGACAGACGTCGGTCTATTGCTCTCCTCATTCCGCTTCTGCCCAGCAGAACATCTCTCTTCTGTCAATAACTCTTCTGCACTTGATTCAACTCACTGGTCGTTATTGTCTTGTTAGAGACGCCCTTGACGGCGAGTCCTGGGGATGTCTACAGCAATGGGTTTGGTTTTTCTCTTGTTTTTGATCTGCATAGCGGATGCACACATTGTATTCGAGCATGCCATGCTCTCGTGTGATCCTACTCTTCCTTTCACTGGGAGGTGTATGCGTGGCCAGATCTGCTCTCCCTATGGGACGTGAGTTTCTCCTGAGTTTCTCCTGAGTTTCTCGGAGCAGTTCACTTACACATATATTGAAACGAACAGTTGCGAGCCGATCCGGGGAGGCTCTGGTGCAAAGCCGCCATTGTCAGTAGAACTCGACACTGTTACTTCTCCTGAATGTGCTTTACCGAGGGAAGTACGAAAGAATAGCACGAGACAGTTGCTTGTCGATGCTATCAGCGGAAGATTTCAACCTGGTTTCGGTGAGGAAAATGGAAATCTACTTCAAGAAACAGCCTTGCCTGAGCCGACCGGGTATGTCGTATTCCCGCCTTTCCCGGATCTAGCCCTAGAGAAAACCGTCTGAAAAGCCGTCCTATACTCCAAAAATAACTGTTACCAAGAAGAACAATGTTGTATAGATCAGCACATATTGCTAACGCATTTGGAGAGCTAGAGAAATGGTGGAAGACGTGCCCCAAAAGAATTGTGCAAAGAAGGTGAAACCTCCAATTCCAAAACTCGACAAGGTTGTGCCAGATACTGGTCATCACGCCGATGAACCGCAGATTCGTCCAGCCCCTCCAACTACCCCAGCGGATGACAACAAAGAGCCCGCTCGAGCTACAGTCGACGGCCATTGTGGCTCAGGACATGGAAACACGATCTGCTCAGGCTGGCACACGGGTAATTGCTGTTCAGCGTTTGGTGTATGTGGACTCGACCGCAGAGATGGGCATGCGACTAACCTTCGTATAGTTCTGTGGAAACACAATTTCCCATTGCGGCTTCGGTTGCCAATCTGGACCTTGTCTTGAAGGGAGCCTCCTAGGGCCTCCTCAGCTGCCGAGTATTCGAGCCCGGCACGTCCCTGGAACTTTCCACATTGTTGGGCGATCGGGGGTACCCCCAATGATGGCAGCTCTGCTGCAGAATGGACGAGTTGCCTTTGCCGACAAAGTCGAGAACTATACCGAGATAACATTGGAGAACGGTAGATACGCCTACACTGCGGAATATGATCCCGCAACGGGCAGTTTGACGCCCCTTAGATACAAGGTCTGCGACCCCAATTGTTATTGTTTACAAACTAAACTAAATTCCTGGCTTTAGACAAACGCCTTTTGTAGCGGCGGGGCTATCATGGCTGATGGGCGCGTATTATCCGTTGGCGGAAACGGCCCGCTTAAATGGCTGGATCCCACCGTCGGCGACGGGTTCAGGGGAATTCGATATTTGGACCGACGGTTTGATGATGACGGTCTTGATGGATCATACTGGGAAGAACCTGGACATAAACTATCGACTCCCAGGTGGTATCCGAGTGTGCAGATTCTCTCCGACGGCCGGATCTTCGTTACGTCGGGCAGCTTAAACGGAGACGACCCTAGTGATGAGCGAAACAATAACCCAACATATGAGCTCCTTGACAAGGGGGGTTATCCTTACGGAGGAAGTATCAGATTGCCAATTCTTGAACGAAACCAGCCTTACTATATGTACCCATTCATCCACCTTTTGAATGATGGTACTCTGTTTATTTTTGTGTCCAAGTCAGCAGAAGTCTTTGATGTTGACTCTGGGCAAACTGTCAAAAGCCTGCCTGATCTGCCAGGCGATTATCGCACTTATCCAAACTCAGGAGGGAGCGTTCTCTTACCTCTTCGAAGTTCAAATAATTGGGATCCGGAAGTTATGATATGTGGCGGCGGGGCATATCAAGATCTTCATAGCCCCAGCGATATGACTTGTGGGCGAATCCGACCTTTGTCGAGCGAACCAAAATGGAAGATGGAGGCAATGCCTGGCGGAAGAACTATGGGCGAGGGAATTCTATTGCCAGATGGGAATGTCTTGTGGATTAACGGCTGCAGCACCGGCGCTCAGGGGTACGGCGTCGCGGATAACCCTGTCTATGAACCCTGGATCTATCGTCCGCGACTTCCCAAAAAGAAGCGGTGGGCTATTGGCGGTACAAGCGAGGTGCCACGGATGTATCATTCCGTCGCTCTTTTACTGCTTGACGGCACGGTCTTGGTCGCGGGTTCTAATCCTATCGAGCAGCCGCTTCTGGTTGCCAACCCTAGCGACCCCAAACTTGCGTTTCCTAGTGAATTTCGAATTGAAATATATACTCCACATTACCTTCTCGAAGGTAGAGCCGACAAGAGACCGCACAAAGTCTCCATTTCACGTCGATATTTGGCTGCCGATGGGAGTGAATTTCAGATCAGCTTCCTCGTCCGTCGCCCTGCGTCAAAGTTGCAAATTGTGCTCTACGAAGGGGGTTACGTCACCCATAGCGTCCACATGGGCCACAGGATGATTTACCTGGACCACCAGAAATGGCGGCCTTGGAGAAGAAAGCAGAAGGTATCAGTTAAGATGCCGCCCAATAGCAGTGTTGCGCCTCCAGGTGCGTATGTAATCTTTGTGGTCGTTGATGGTATCCCAAGTGAAGGGCAGTTTGTGAGGGTGGAATAAATGGGACTCGTATAATCGAAGACGGAACCCCTTGCTTGGTGTACGGAAACTGAACAGCAGAGTGCTTGAACATGTTTCATGTACGAAACGCCATAAACTTAGGCTGATATAAGTACTGTGCAGTATGTGACGATCGATGGCATTGATAATATTTTTAGATATCGTCGAATATTAGAACGATCTCCCGTATGAACTTACTTGCGGATCGTCTCCGGGGTATATTCCTCTCCCTTGGGCCATATCCAGTCTAGGTCCACATAGGAATGATCCCAGTCTGTCTACCCAATTTCACTGGCACTTCTGTCGCGTTGGTTGTTGTGCCAAAATAAGAGGTTAAGTGGCCTGGATAGTAAAGACACAATTCCTACCTGCAGAAAAGAGGCCAAGCGAAGCTATATACCTCTCTCCATCGGTTAACGCTTGGGAATCTCATGTACGCGGTGGGCGCGTCTGCGATGCTTGGTATCGTTTAAGCGGACCGATGATGAGAAAAGGGCCAAAGAGACTCGCCGCTAGTTGAAAGACGTTTGAGCCGCGGAATCGGCTGATCCGCCCGCAAAAATCGTAAAGCCGATGTCCGTCACTGCAGTCCGAGACGTCAAACGTTGTTTCGACAGCACACGAACAAGGGCAATCAACAAGTTTTGGTGTCTGTCTGATTGAATTGCCTAGGTAGCTCTGAACTTTTGTTTTGTGCTGCTGAAACCATGTTTTTGTTTTTGAATGTGGTATTTCGCTGTTGCGACTCCGGAGGCGCCTAGCGACCGCGATTATAGGGGCTTGAATCTCAGAATTTCGTGGCAAGGAAGCAGTTTTCGGTCGGAGGGCTGGCGAAGTGTGTTCTAGAAAGCCGTGTTAGCTAAGGGACCGAACGTAAGATTTTGAAGAAGTTGTCTGAGAGATCTCTTATGGCGAGAGGAGTATCGTTGCGATGATTCAGGCGATCCTTATTCTTCCAAGCGTGCTTTCTTGGAAAGAACACAATTGTCTTTGAAATTGCTGTGTCTATCGCAGCAATGTTTCTCTGTCAGTCTCCGTAGGACTGTGCCCATATCGTTTCTTTCTTCAGGATGAAGGGTTGAGGGTACATTGTATCCTCAGGCTGTCAGAAGACAGTTTCTGGTAGGGATAGCAGTCTGGTACCCTCTAATCCTCACCTTGACTCCAGCAGAGATGTTAATGTTTTGTGAGGGTTGCATCAAACCAGTGGAGTTGGTGGTCACGGAATATTCCAGCTGGGGTGCATTGCCTAAAAGGGTAACTCATCGCAAGTCACGGGGTAACCACAACAACGCGTCGTCAGACGGAATGACACGCTCATTGCTTTGCTCCTTCTCCTCTCCCTCTTTCTCTCTCTCTCTCTCTCTCTCTCTCTTCATCTTCTTTCATCACCTGTTCGTCCTGTGACTTTCACAGGCTTTTGTATCGTCCCGAGTTCACTGCCAGCTTTGAGACGATATAATGATTCAGAGGATCACATTCACTGAGCCTAAAGGTAAGTATAGCTCACCCGTTTTGATAGTATTGTCATTCCCTGTCTTGCTGTGCTATTGCTTTCCTCTCCCCAAATGACATCCAGACTTACAATCAAAACAACAATATCTCCTGCACTTTATTACCCTTTCTTTGCTTCTCAGTCTTGATCGTGGTTTGCTTTGAAAACGACATCTACCGTCGGCACTGGACTGCTGAGCTGGATAACTGATCACTAGGATACTCTGCAGTTCTGGGTCACAATATCGTCTCAAGTTTCACACTCTTCACTATCAGAGTGAGTCCTGTCCCTGTTTTTACTGCTCCATTCACTTCTTTCTGTACTCAGGTCCTAGTTTCTGACTGATAATTTACTGTCACCTAGGAGCAACACATTCACTTTTCGTCGCAAGTGAGGTTTTCGTCGCTTCTATAGAAGGTAAACACCTTCCTCCAGTTTCCTCCTCCTCATTACATCTCCCTCCCACATCGTTTCTTTCTACAACCCTTTGATATCTCTTGCAAGTTCTTTCAGCTTGACATTGTGTGTTTCTGGGTGACCGCCGCGCTATAACTTGCAGGGCGTTCTCTCCAACGCTACTCATTTTCTCCTCTCCTACACTCAATCCGTACCAGTTCCTCTCCCTTTGAAATCCTTAGCTTGGATAGAGAGTACTTACTTGAGTCTTTAGCAAGATGTCGGACCAAGGATCCACCTTCGACATGAACGAGATGTCGAATGCCATCGAGCATCCTGGGAACATGAACGCTGAAGCAGCGGCCTTGGCTCGTGAGAAGGGCTGGACCGAACCGCAGCGCTACGACTATGCCGCTTACACTGCTGACTTTAAATCTGGCGACGACTCAGCTGCTGGTTACAGTCACTGGGCCAGTAATGCTGCGAAATATGAATGGAACGACGAGTATGGTGACGTTGGTCCTCAGAATGAAGAGCTTGAGAAGATGCTCTTCCGAGATGAATACACCAATCGTGCTGGCGAAATGTTCAAGAAGTAAGTCATTTGGAAGCTTTGTACGACGATGCGTTTCTAAGATGGGGTTTCTAGGTTGAATGAAATCAAGGTCACTGCCGAAACAACTCATCAGCCAGATCCGATCAAGAGTGTAGGTTTTCTTCTGTTCAGAAGTAGCTTTACATTGGGTACCACCGCTAATACTTTGCAGTTCGAAGATGCAGGTCTTCATCCTGTCGTTCTTGAGAATGTCAAGCTTTGTGGTTATGAAGTTCCCACGCCAGTTCAGGCTTACGCTATTCCAGCAGTGTTGACTGGCTACGATTTGATTGCCGTTGCTCAAACTGGTAAGGATTCTGTTTCTTCATCCCTTTAGGTTGCAAAAGTTCTGGCTTGCTAATAGAGTGCCCATAGGTTCCGGCAAAACCGCGGCTTTCTTGATCCCTGTTCTGTCCAAGCTGATGGGAAAGGCAAAGAAACTCGCTGCCCCCCGTCCTGATCTCACCCATGGCTTCAATGAAAGCGTTGATTCCGTCCGTGCAGAGCCACTGGTTCTCATCGTTGCACCGACCAGAGAACTAGCCACCCAAATCTTTGACGAAGCTCGACGCCTTTGCTACCGTTCTATGCTTCGTCCTTGCGTCATTTATGGCGGTGCACCTACTCGTGAGCAGCGCATTGATTTGCACAAGGGATGTGACATCCTCATTGGGACCCCCGGAAGAATTTTGGATTTTATGTCTAAACCCAATCTTTTGTCGCTTAACCGTGTCAAGTACACTATCATCGACGAAGCTGATGAGATGCTTCATTCCGACTGGGAGCAAGAGTTTACTCAAATCATGTCTGGTGGAGGTAGGCCTTGTGAAATAATTTCTTCTGGTGACATGGACAAGGACGTTTGCTGACTAAAGTCACAGATGTCAATGAGGATGCTGACCATCGCTATATGCTATTCTCCGCTACTTTTAACAAGCAATGCCGTCGTCTCGCGCGCAAATACCTTTCTACTGATCACGTCCGTATCCGTATCGGTCGTGCTGGAAGTTCTCACCTCAACGTCACTCAGCAGGTATGATATACTGTGTTTTACTTTCTTGATATCGAGTATCAACTGACAATTACAAGATTATCTTTACTGAAGATGACATGAAGAAAAAGGCGTTGTACGATTTGATTTTGTCCATGCCGCCTTCGCGAACTCTCATTTTCGTCAATAACAAAGCGCAAGCGGATCTGTTGGACGACTTCCTCTTCAATAATGGTCTTCCAAGTACTTCGATCCATTCCGATCGCACCCAGCGTGAGCGTGAGGATGCCATGTACGTTTTTCCATTTCGTCACCAACATATGGAACGTCGCCGCTAATTCATTAATAATAGTCGTTCGTTCCGCAATGGTGTCTGTCCCATTATGGTTGCTACAGGCGTTTCTGCTCGTGGGCTCGATATCCGTAACGTTATGCACGTCATCAACTACGATTTGCCTAGCGTTGATCATGGTGGCATTGACGAATACATTCATCGCATTGGTATACTACACACAAACCCCTGAAAATTACGCATACATCCACTAACCATCTGCTTATTCAGGACGAACTGCAAGAATTGGAAACGCAGGCCTCGCAACCTCTTTTTACAACGAGGATCGCAACTCCGCCCTGGCATCAGACCTAGTCAAGGTTCTGATTGAATGCAAGCAGCACGTTCCCGACTTCCTTGAGGCATATGTTCCAGAGAATGGAGAAATCGAATGGAACGACGACACTGACGGAGAAGACGATAATGACGATGCTGGTGCTGCAGACAATGCGGGCTGGGGTGGAGATAACTCAGGCTGGGGTGGAGATAATGACGGATGGGGCGCTGAAGCTGCACCAGTTCCTGAGCCGGAACCAGCTGCCAAGAGCTGGAACGCCGGGGGATCCAATGCAGCCTGGTAAAAGGCGCCAAAATATCCCAACATCACTCTGACCTTCGAGCAGCTTATTGCAACTCGACAACTTATCTCAGCTTTGAGAGAAAGTGCTAGGGAAACGGGATCAAGGAAGGCAAAAATCTGGTGAGCTGTCTGGTTGAGAATCATTTGGCACTCTTCTTGCGCTTACAATGATGCTCATGACCGGACTTGGCGGGCGGATGAGTTTTCTAGATGTCTGTTTTTTCCTTGGGCATTTTGAGCTTAAAAAGGGGTGAAGTTTGGTCGACCGCGCTGATTCATGGGATAAATTGAGATTTGACAGGATTTGCGGAGGTTTTTACGGATCCAAATTGATGTACTGTCCTCTACTGTGATATGGGCTTACTAGATATCCTACAGTTAGAGAACGGCGATATTTCCACCGCATTCATGATGCTCTATTCCACTGTGTCAATATGAAGTACGTTTAGAACCCTGCTTAACTTCATCTAGCTTCTTCCTTGCCCATTTCTCCCGTCCCTCAAAGGCAGCATTAAACATCCGTGGCAGGACTCGAAAAGAGTTGGCATGATGTGCATCAAAGCAGACATCCACATCATTCAATCCTCTGCCACGAACAAACGAGAGTGCCTCTTCCAAGAGCCCCGTGCCAATCCCTCGCTGACGATAGCGGCGCTTGACTGTCCAGGCTCGCACAAGAACAGGTTGATTTTGGGCCCGTTGTGCTTTAGAATCGTCCATTGTTTGGTATGAAAACCGAAGAAGGATAGTTCCAATAAATTCGTCACCGTATTTAGTCACGAGCAAGACATCGTCTTCCTCTGTTTTTCTGTCGGTATCGCCGTGACCACGGAGCCACTTCCACGTCCCAACACGCGATGCCTCCTCCAAATACCCGCCCGTCATCCACTGCACAGCCGCCAACATAATCATCAAGCATCCTGCACCCGTCGTGCCCAAGAAGGCCAAGTCGCCCAGCGACTTCCCTTGAAATTGATATCTTCCAGCTAAAGAGATCAAAGCAACGACTGCAGCGATGCAAAGAGGGTGTGATATTAGACTCTTTGCAGCGATTTGGCGCTGCTGGGCGACGCTGTCGGCGATGAGACGGAGAGCTGATATTTGGTCATCTTCAGAGGAGGCGGAATATGTGGTGAGTTGTGGGTGCTGGTCAAGGGTATCAGGCGGGAAGGTTTGAGACATTCTTGCTTCAGACAAGAATCAAAAGATATCCAAGCAGGTGCAACTGAGGATATCAAAATAATCGATGCGGTAGGAGGAGGGGAATAAATAGAAGCTATCCGCTGGCCGTGTGAATTCCGCGCTACCTGCTCGCTGTTTTCTCGGTCGTAATTCCATGCATGCGTGACTGCCTTTCACCCAAGAAAAACTAATATCCGGGGAGCATTGCAATCCCGGTCCTAAGCTGAGGAAAGAGCACGTCCAAGCCGGCACCACCCGCTAGCAAAGGTGATTGTTCGCGTGCGCACTTTCCCTTTTCGCGGCCACAGACGATGGAAAACTGCAAGCTAAGCCTCGCCAATAAAATTGGCGCAACGTGCCAAGAATCTGCGCCGACCAACAGCGGCACCCACGTGCGTGCGCGACGCCCGCTCAGTGGAAGCACGGGCGGGCTTGGCGTCGGACCAACCACAGTCAAGCTTCGGAACAAGCAAGTCCCAAGAGAGGAAACAACATGCTTGGCTCGAGTTGTGGGAGAGGACGATTGTGCATGTCGGGGAACAGTGCGATAATAATGGCCGGGTTCTTTCCATTTCTTCCCTTTGTTTGAAGAGGCGAAACAAGAGAAATCTGCCTTGCACGCAACAGATCGACGGGCGCTGGCTGATTGGGGAGAGCATGAGCCCGAAACAGGATGCGGGTGCCCGTCTGGGATGGACATGACGAGTGCGATTCCAAAAAAACGCGCAGGAGTATGGAGCGCTCCTGTAGATATCTGTCAGAAAAAAGCACACGCGAGCTATATCGAGCTATATCCAAGTGGATTTCGGTTAAAACAGGACGGACCCCATCCTTGCCACTTCTCCCGCTCGCTTGGTTTTCTTGTATAAAGGCCAGGATCCCACAGCGTGCATGATTCCTGCACTCTGTCGTTCTTTTTGACCAGCCGCCGTTGCTCCTCTATTTCTCAAGGAGGAATTGCCTTGAGCCAGCTTCTTCCATTGCCCTCAGTCACTGGTATCGTTGAGGAATCCAGACACAACCCTTAAAACTTTGTCGACTTCGCCGTAATGGCGACACATACTGCGGGCGGCAACTCTGCCTTCAAAAACTTCCACAACCAGTTCGCCCACATCCAAGACCCCAATGAACGACGTCGTTTAGCTCTCGCCGAAATCGACAAAGCGCCCTTTGGCTGGTACCACGTCAGGGCCGTCGTCGTCGCCGGAATCGGTTTCTTCACAGATGCGTATGATATCTTCGCTATCAACTTGGCCAGTGCCATGCTGGGTGTGGTCTTCTGGCTAGACGCCGAAGATAAGCCAGGAAAGATCCCCTCGAGCGCTGATACGGCCATCAAGGTCGCTACCTCTGGTGGAACGGTCATTGGGCAGGTTGGCTTTGGCTGGCTTGCAGATGTCGTGGGCAGGAAGAAAATGTATGGACTCGAGTTGATGATCATTATCTTCGCGACTCTTGCTCAGGCCCTCTCATCCGACTCTCCTGGCATATCCATCGTGGGTCTACTGATCTTCTGGCGTGTGATAATGGGGATAGGCATAGGCGGAGACTATCCATTGTCTTCAATCATCACTTCAGAGTAAGCCTTTATGTGCATTGACAGATTCATGGATTTAGAGCTGATAGCTATCCCCCTAGGTTCGCAACAACCAAGTGGCGAGGTGCCATGATGGGTGCTGTCTTTGCCATGCAAGGACTCGGACAATTCGCTGCGGCTATGGTGGCTCTGATTGTTACTGCCGGTTTTAAAGACTCTTTAAAAACCGCAGCGACAGAGGCTCAATGCTCAGGTGCTTGCCAAGTTGCTGTGGACAAAATGTGGCGAGTGGTCATCGGGTTCGGTGCTGTTCCAGGCTGTATTGCTCTGTACTATCGTTTGACAATCCCCGAGACACCGCGGTACACTTTTGATGTTCAACAAGACATCATCAAAGGCGCTGAAGATACCAAAGCATATATGCAAGGTAAACCAGAGGGTCATCCGGATGAAATTCAGCGCATTGCAACAATGGAGCAAGCTCGGGAAGAATTCGAAGTCCCAAAAGCAAGCTGGTCCGACTGCTGGGCTCATTATAAACAATGGAAGCATGGAAAGGTTCTCCTAGGGACTGCTGGTTCCTGGTTCTTCCTTGATGTTGGTAAGTGTCGAGATTCTTAACTGTTCCACATGTCGTTGGCCTTTTGCTGACTCCCCCTTTAGCCTTCTACGGCCTGGGTTTAAATAACTCGATCATTCTCTCTGCAATTGGTTACACTGGCGGTAGTGACATGTACGAGATCATGTACAACACTGCAGTGGGGAACCTGATCTTGGTCTGTGCCGGTGCCATCCCGGGGTATTGGGTTACCGTTGCCACCGTTGATTTCATTGGCCGCAAACCAATCCAGATTATGGGTTTCACGGTGCTCACGATCCTCTTCATCATCATTGGCTTCGCCTACGACAAGCTCCTTCACTCGCATAATGGCCTCATGGCCTTATACGTGCTTGCACAGTTCTTCTTCAATTTCGGACCCAACGCCACGACTTTTATCGTGCCCGGTGAATGTTTCCCGACCAGATACCGATCGACATCTCACGGGCTCAGTGCCGCTGCAGGCAAGGTCGGTGCCATCATCGCACAGTGCGTGTTTGGTCCACTTGTCTCTCGAGGCGCAAAACCAGGCTCATCTGAGAAACCTTGGCTCAAGCATGTCATGCAAATCTTTGCCCTGTTCATGCTTTGCGGATTGTTTACCTCTTTCCTCATTCCCGAGACCAAGAGGAAGACGCTTGAGGAGTTGGCTGGTGAAGTGCCTGGAACAGCCAATTATGATCCTGTCATGGCGGGTCATGTAAGAAGAGAAAACCTTCCGTCCGGTAAGGGCAAGGGGACGTCGGAAAATGCTTCGCCGGAAATACAACCTAATGATAACCATACGACCATTGTTTGATACCCATGTTGGCTGTTCCCTGGTGGAAAAAACTTGATATCTATGTTTGTTAAATTTTTTAATTGTGCTCAAGGGTCGGATATATCTCGAAAGAAAAATGGCGTTAATTATGTCCTCCGGAAGTTGAGGTTCTGCGGAGGATTTTTTTGGTGCCATATGTGGCCATTGCTCCTATATCCTGACACAGTTAATACTATTGACAGCGTTTTCAAACACTAACATACCTCGGACTCCGTGTGAATTTTACGGGCTGTCAAGTCTGTCCTTTGGTAATTCGCGTTCCATAAACATGCCTTTTCGTGCGAGTTTATTGCGTGATTGTAACTCGCCAATAATTCTTCGTTCAAAGAGGAGAATACTGGGTACTCGTGCAAACGAACCTTTCAACCAGGTATCTGTGCTTCGAATACCACGCACAGCTCCCCACGCACAGGTCCGACTTCTGCTGGAGGGGAACAAAGTGTGAAGAAGAACGCGTTTCGCGACTTGGGATGACGTTGGCGCTGATCACATGACTGCCATTTCTGGATCTCACAAAGAGGCTTCACGAACGGATATCAAGTTAACGATATCAGCTGCAGAATTAGCTAAATACCGGGGATTGTGGCAGCTCTTTGAACTGTTAAAGATTGTCGTTTTAGTGCCCCTAATCTAATGAGTTCTGTACTTGCAGGCACCATGTCCTCCGTCCCCTCTCAGACGCAGGCTTCTGCTCTCATACCCAAGGAGCGAAGAGTGGCCCCAAGATTGGGGATAAGAATGGAAACTGTTCAGCACCACCTGCTTTCACCGGTGCAATTCTTCCGGTGGATGGCTCTCCCTTTACCTCCGTGTTGCTGAGCGATTGCACTTTCTGAAGTCCATGGTGGACTTGCTATTTCGTACTGTACATACCTGTCGCTACTTCCTCCAGAATGGCTGCCATTTTGGACGTACTTCTTCTGTTATTTGTCTTCTCCCAATTTCTTCAGCAGTCCTCTTTTCTTCACGTCGTTCGAGTAGCGGGGACTACGGTATTTCTTTCTGCACTGTATTGTTTCCATTCAATTGCATTTCCTCCCACGCATTATACTGCTAGTATCTTCATACGTCGTTCGATATGGCAATCTTGGGGCGACTTCCCCGGGCGTCATGCGTCTGTTTTGCCTTTATGGCTGTCGGCACTTTTGCCGCTCCAATGAACTCCGCTGCAGCGCCGTTTGTCATCGACACCTTTAAGATCCCCGGATCCAACGACGTTGGAGGATGGTCGGGTGCAGACGAAGGTATGCCAGCTGAATACGGCCCCGGTTACCTCCGCCTTTCTCCCACGGACGCGGACATGAACTTCCACACCAAAGTTGCACCCACATGCCTCGACATGACGGCTCACATGGACATGGATATGTACCTGCATATTTCTTTCTCCGGGACGGATAAGTTCACGGTTTCGTTTACTCAGAACAACGACGAATGCAATGAGCTGAAGGCTCCGTACCCGGCGACGTGGGATTCTTTGGAGGCAGCACGTTATTCGACGGGCGAGGATATCTATATCCCACTACACCACTTCAATATCGATTTTTCGAAAGCCAACTCCGTTGCTTTTCATGGCTTCTATACCAAGGAACCTGTGACGTTGTATAAGGTCGAAATCGTATCTGACATCCCAGACGAAATGCATATCCCAGAGAAACTTCCTAGTGGTATATTGGCTGTCTCCTGCAAGAGACCTAATTCGTTCGCATTTGGAATAGATGATGGCCGCCCAGACTTTGCACAAGAGGTGATGCAGATTCTGGCGGAAGAGGATATCAAGGTCACATTTTTCACCGTTGGGAACGGACTGTTGGACCCTACGGCGAACTTCACGGCAATGTACCATGAGATGCTTTGGCGTGGTCATCAGGTTGCATTGCACACATACTCCCATCCTAAGTGAGCAGTACTTTCTCCCTAAATGTCTTCCCCCCTTTCTAACACAGCTCTAGGATGGAAGGACTTGCCACGACCGAGGAGATTGATTTTGAGATCACGGAGAATCTCAGAGTGATGAAACAACAGTTGGGGATCGAGAGTAAATGCCCCCGCATCTTTTTATGTGTGTGCATAAGCTGATTGACCCCTTCAGGCCGATACTTCCGACCTCCATTCGGTGTAGTTGGTGCAAGGACGAGACAGCGGCTCGCAGAATATATTGACACTCCATACATTATCAACTGGAGTGTCGACATCGAAGACTGGCTCTGGGCACACTCCCCAACCCCTGAAAAGCAGTTCGAAGCTTTCAAGCGCGATCTTGAAAAGGGAGGAGATATTGCCGTCATGCATTTCTTGCATCGTACAACGGTGGATTATTTCCGGGAAGTGTTTCAGCTTGTGAAACAGAGTGGCAGACAGATCATGAGAGTGGATCAGTGTATGGAAGATCCAGATGCCCCTCCGTTCCTGGCCTAAACAGACGAGTTAGACTCGGCGACCAGCCCGAGGGATTGAGCACATAGCATTACTAACCCAGACTTTCCTGTATGTTTACCCTTAGAAGAATTGACATAACTTCAAGTGATGTAAGTGGACTGGGAGGAGATCATCAGATCACTTCATCCACCGTAAAGATGTATACACTGAAGGTCTAAGAACAACATAATATCAAGGGCGTTTCAACCATGAGAATGAGCGTCTGGGACACTCTATCCAAAACAACGCCAATAAAACCAAAACCGGCTGTCATGAAGATGCCAGTGACCTGCGGAAAGGAGTTTCATCCATCTTTACTCTATACATAGCTGTCATAGCACATCATTTGTGGTCCTCCTTCGCCTTTGCTCTCTCAATCATCACCGAATGCATCTTTTTCAACTCTGGAATAATCCGACTCTCAATCTCGATATCCTCTTGAGGATGCACATCCACGCGTGCCGCCGCAGAGAGCTTGCCATCCAGTCCCGCACTCATGCTAGGCAATGCACCACTCACGCTCCGCCTAGGCCTGGGAATCCGGATCCATCGCTCCTGAATACTCCCGTCCGGCTTCCGGCTGACGAAGACAACTTCCCATTTTCGATTCGTGAGCAAGTTACCAATGACGAGGTGGTGCGAGTAGCGCTGGAGTGCCTGTTCAGACTTGCAAATTAGGAGATCTGGGTCCGTTTCGAGCTTGAAGCTGACGATCATGGAGCCCGCAGGCGCCCAGCCGGTGACGAGGCGGTGGAGGAATTTAGGGACGGGGTCGAGGTCGACGATGAGTTTCTTTTGGTGTTTGGGAGGTCCATTGGGATCGTTAAAGCCCGTGTAAATCTGGTCTTCGGGGAGGATGGCGGATGTGGATTCAGGGCTGGGACTCAACTGGGCGGCGGGTTCGGGTTTGGGTTTGGTGGAGTCGTCGTGTTTGTGGGGGAGGAGGATTTCGTTGGAGGATTGGATTTTGTGTTCAGCCATGCGGTCGCGGGGGATGAAGAAGTCGGATACGGCTGCTGCGAGGTAGAAGAGGGCGTTGGCACCCAGGGGTTTCATGAGATTTGCTAGTGCGCGCAATTCGTAGAGGTATTCTGTGACGGTGGTGAAAGGGAGGAGGAGCAAGAGGTTGTTTTCTTTGGCGTAACGATATTGCCGGAGAACCTTGCGCATTTCATCCTGATATTCAGTACGAACCACGATGGGTCCGTGCTCGCTGTTCTCTTTGCCAATTGTCGATGAGAGGTCCGAAGATGCAGGCCGGGAAGGGGCCTCGTCCATAAAATCAAGGAAGCAATTGGTCGAGTGACTGTAATGTCGCGAATAGGGCAACAGACTAAACTGTCGATGCAGGAATATCACTGCGTAGCCTTCTTGGAGAAAATATTCCGCGGATGTAGCACCACGAGTTCCTGCGGAGAAGTTGTCTATGAACCTAACCGTCTGGGTCTCAAGAGGCACTGTAGTACCCCCAGATGTAACCAGAACCACTCGTCGATTGGCTTCAACATGTTTAGTAATGAAGGCGCGCGCAATTGCCATGTGGGTTTGAAGGAAGGGGGGTGGAGGATTCGTCTTGAAGTAGTGAGATTCCATCTCATCGGGATTCAAATCGTCTGCGGGAACAACTTTGGCAGCCATAGTGAAAGATAATATCTCTCGGTTCTTCGTCCAACTGTTCAAAAATATATCTTATTAACGGTAGGAGTGGGGGATTCGTAATGTAGTAAAGTCAATGAGTGAGACTTTCGCTCCCGAAAGCGGCAATTGGCCTCAGTTCTTCGTCCTAACGGTATTCTATTCCTCAAAGATGGTCAGATATGTTTTCATACGAGTCAATTTCCCTTCTAAAGGCTCAGAACAAGAGTACTGACCTGCTATTTAAGACGCGGGGTTTGACGGCTAGCAGTACCAGATACTACTTTGTATATTCTGTCATTGGCGGGGCAGAATTCAGAGGTTCGCCGAGGTCGAAAGGGACAAGACGTTCAAAGGGATAATGAACTGTAGATTCTCAAAATATAGCCAGCACTTAGAGAGACGAAGTTCCGTCAGGCAGACCACAGAGACGAGTGCTCTGACGGTCGTTGTTCGACATCTTGAGATGCCCCGAACAAAGTAAGAATGGTCCGAGCTCGGATTTGCCTCGGAATTGCCAAGCTTACGTCATTTTAGGTTGACTAATGAAAATGCTCGGAGACTGGATGAACGAAAATCCGGTGTACAGATTCCGTCCATGCCGAGGCCGCTTGATGCGGGTTCAAATTACCTCCAAAGCTGAAGACAAACAATCCATCAACCATCACAAGTACCTGCTCCGTAAGGCTTGGCTGAGTGTGCTCATTCTGCTAGCAACGCCGCCATGTTGCATGTTGCTCAGCAGCGCCTCTTCCAAGGCTGATTGAGTCACGCTGGCATCTACATGTCACAGAATGTCAGCATGTCCTCAACGAGGGCTTACACCGCCAGCAAAATACATGTATGTGGTGTCTACGTACCATCTAAATCACTGAAGCTACTACCCATACTTGGGGTTCCGTCGCTGCGGCCTGTGTGAGGAGGTTGACCCGATCGTGTCAATTCCGCGGTTCGTCGTGGACTTAGGGCACCAAGGAGTTGAGGCCTTCGCTGTCCATCATGAGCTGATGAACTAGGGCCCATTCCGGAACTAGTAGTGCTGGTGGATGCCGTTGTAGACTCCTTCTTCATCGACGCTCGTGTTACCTGACCTCTCTCAAGCTCTTGACGAAGGGTCGATCCTTGGTCTCGTTCATTTGGGTGAGTTCGCTGCAGGCCTTTAGCCTCGAATGGAAGAAAAGCTGGCGAGTCTTCTTCGTCCTCTCCATCGTCATCCCCGGCATTTCGGGTCCTATGCAAAGAGAACTTGCCGAATCTTTTGAAAGGTAGATTGGGTCCATTTGAGCTATCAGAATCCGACTCGGATGACGAAGATGATAACGGCTCAGAATTGTCGTCATCTGCAGGAGGCGACGCTAGCGGCGATGCTGGTGTGCGAGTGTCATGCCTCATAGCAGTATGTGTGCGGTCACTTGATCCCCTTCGGTGAGGCGTATGTGGTCTTGGTGTTCTTGAAATCGTACCTCTTATGGCGGCAACCTGGCCGGCAGGAACGGTCGACGAAGGAGCACGAGAGCGTGGAGCTAGATTCGGTTGGTTGTCTGAGCAGTCTAATACCTCGTGTATCCGGAGCCACTGACCTTGGGCTTTGATCGGTGTTGATGGATTACTTGTGTCGGCCCGAGAACCAGGGCCTTCGCGCTGTTGGCTTGACAGCCTTGACGGCGCAGGAGATCCTAAAGGGTCATCAGTCTCAATTTTCGATATTAGTTTTATCAACATACCACCAGTGCGCCCTCGTATCGATGCATAGACCCCTGGAGCATGACTTCCTGATGCGGAAACTGGCGTTGGAACTGGGGTGATGCTCTGCTGGTGACCAGCCTTCAGCATCTCCGCTCGAACTTGCGCCAACCGGTGACCGTAGAGCCATGCTGCTTGCTGGAGAAGAAACGGTAGCGTAACATCAAGGTGGTTTGCGCTTCTTCAGTTAGTCCAGAGAAATACTTGAGTTGCGGCGGATAGGTAACCTTACAGTGCATTCCCTAAAGACGGTCGCGAGTTAGTCGAGGCCAGAGAACATGAATGATGCGGAATCATGCTGTTACAACTCACAATCAATTGCTTTAGAAGGTTGTAGAAGGACCTCCCATAGGACGCGGTCCTTAGCCGCAGTCCAGTTCGGCTGCACACAAGTTAGCATGCTGCATAAATCTCCTGCAGGGAAGCAGTCGGTGCGGGAGCATACCGGGGGTGGATCAACAAACTCCCTTCGGGGGAAAGGCAGTCGAACAAAGACCGTAAAGTGAGGATCAGGAGCTTCAGATTGCGGTGGCATGGTGATTGCAGTTCAACACTGTTCCGATCGTGATCGTACAGTAAGATGTCCTGCACAGACGTCTCGCGCTCCGCTTCGTCCGGAGGTTGCGGTGTGCATGGATGGATCAAATGCCAAGGCCAAGCAAGCTACTTACCGCTTTCAGGCAAGCGTCATTTCCTTTCTGCCGATCAGTCGCGGAGTAAAGTCTAATGCGGCGGAGTTGGCGGGAGTGCCCCGAACTGACTTTCCTGTGTAAACGTTGACGATGATGAGGTGAGATGGAGACGATGTGCACCACGCTCAGATGAGTTCGCTCTGTTGGTCTTTAAATTTGAGCTCGCGCATACTATGCAGGCTTCGATAAATATCCCAAAATTGAACCGTGCGTCTTTGTCTGACTGACTCGTACTCCGTACGGAGGAGTCATGCTGTGGATGTTCTCATACACCGTAGTCTTGGCCATTGTTGCGGTCATCAGCTACTAAAAATAGCGACAACGGCTTTTTTGCGCTCCGTATGCCTTCCCCCTTGACCATGAAATAAAGATTTGGACTGTGTTAAAGTCGCTGACATCTAAATTCTCATCAAGACACAGATCTTAGTAAAGGCCCAATCTGCGAATAACCAGAGCCGTCGCGCCATTCACCAGCGTTTTCCGTAATTTACTTCATCTCTTCAATATCCCATGTCTACCCGCGCAACCCACAATCACGACCTTGCCGACGGCAAACTCCTAACGCTTCGAAGAGCGTTTTCGAAATTTTGTGCCCAAAGATACTGATGGCTCCGACACAGCCATCATCTTCGGAGTTTCCGGATGGGATGAACACACAAGCGTTCGCGAAGTACGAGCAGGAATATTGCGACAAAGTTTTATTGCTACCAGTAGAGCAGACAGAAGAAGATCTTGACAACCGACTTGTGAGCGACGCAAAGGCTCTGGGCTTGAATGTCTGGGACGATGGTTTTTCATTGTCTCGGTCCGCAGAACAACCTGACAGCAGTACTGACACAGAACCGATTCCGAACCAATACGCATCTCCTCCTACAGCCACTCCATCTGAAAGTCGTACCGTGTCTTCGTCTTCCGTCATTTTGTCGTTAAAAGGGCGAATATCTAGCAGCAGACATTCTATTGCTTCGTTATCTACTTGTCCTACCATTTATAGCTTCAGCGAATCCGAGCCAAGGCGGTCATTAGCTGCTCATCGCCCTACAAGGCACTCTCTCAACTTGGAAGGCATAGACAGAGGTATCAAGATAGGGCTGAAGCATGCCATCTCTCGGTTTCCAAGTCTCAGGAAGCGAAAAGCATCGTCTCTTATCATCCCTACAGCCTCAGGACCTGAATTTGATATGGGACAGTTCAACGAACATGTCAATATGAGAGGGAACAACACAGATGTATGCACGGCCAGCACCTTAACCAGTGAAGTTATCACTGCATCAGCGGATGAAGACTCTGTGAAAAGGAGTTTGGCGTCTCCTGAACTGAGAACAATGCGCGAAACACATGAGAGTCAGATGAAAAGACACCTAGCTTTTCGAGCGGGATTATTGCACTTGGCCCAGCGTCGTCATCAGTGTCGTCTAAACGACGCAGCGGACCGGCATAAAGAGGAAGAAGAGAAATTTGTTGCACAGGTACCTAAAGTCCAAATATACACGCTCGATGATCCCCGTCTCTGACTTCAGCAAAGAACTCCCAAAAGGCTCTACAACTAGAAGAACGAGATCTGGTGACAGAGCTGACGCTGGTTGAAGAGTTCAAGCGTGATAAGCAGTCGTTGCAGAGCCGCATACGTCACATGGAAGCTTATTTCCACACCCCATCTCTGACCACATCCCTGCACAATAGCATAGATGGAGAGATTCTGCGTCCTCAGCGCGAATTTGGTAGGGAGTATAGGGAGCGCCTTCGACAAAAGCATCACGAGCTTGCGACCATAGATTCGTTGCATGAATCCAGGATTAAAGTCCTTCGAGACACGCAGGCCAAAATCTACGAGGACGCTCTCAAACGGTGGGAACAAGCCCTTCGCGAACTCCAAGATAACAATACACTGGAGCTTTGTCGCCTCAAGGGCCAATTCGATGAAGAAAAGAGCAGTATCATTGCATGGCTGGAAACAAAGCGAATACGCCTAAAGACTAGATGGTCGCTTGAAGAGCGTATAATTCGAAAAAGGCTTGAGTTGGACAACCAGAAATCCTACGCACCTCTGCCTGAACTATCATTCGGAGATCTTCCTGCTGATGACTCTATATCCGCCCGTCAAGTTACAGGCAAACAGTACTCACGAAATGTCAGTCATAAAGCATTTCATGAAGAAACCTTCCGACGCAAATATATTGATCCTCCACTTCCCGGCTTCTCAATATGAACAAGATATCATGATGGTGCCGCTCAAATTGTTGGTGCCTACCCCAGTTCGCAGAACTACCACGTATTCATTTTGCATATACCCTTCGTCACGGAGAAATATAACTTGATACGCACTTTGCATATCCCCAACATTATATACTTGCCTAGGGAATTGCTTTCTCGCTTGCATATACCCGACATATCGCCCTTGCCCTCTTCTACTGTCTGGATCTTTTCATTTCTTGGATATACCCCTATACTGGCGAACGATTTTGGATTTGCTTCTCTGTGCCAAGGCACACACTTCGAATCACGTCTAGTATACACGTAGCACAAGACCCCGAGATTATGTACAAGCTATGCCCTACTCACATGCTCTGCCCCCCGCCAGTATCTAATGTATAAGATGGTGGCAGACCAAAGTCAGCTCTTTATATCCCCTTTCCATTAACAAAATCAGACAGTTCCGTTTCAGTAGTGTGATGCGCTCTGGCGCGTATTCCCGAGCTTGTTTGCCCAGAGCACTCGAGCCAGGCTAGAAGCGTACTTTCAGCTGGAAAGATTGAAATTGATAGTCCAGGTGTGATTTGCGCTCCTCTTAGGAACGAAACCGGCGTTATGCCCTTCACTAGGGCCCGGGCAATTTGATTTGTGTTATCGTCTTCCATGTTTACTTTTGACGGGCATTGCGCTTTCAGGAAACCTGAAAGCCCCGGACACCATCTCGGCAAGGGTCCTAGTGAAGGAAACCAGAAATGATATACAGGAGACGAATTCTTCCTCAACAGCCCGAGCGGAAATGCAACTAGTAGGAAGGCTTTAGTTTCCTGCAAAGGCAAGAAAAACCTGCTCTCATCAAGTTGAAGAGCGTTGCGGCGGTCCCTTTACCTGGAAGGGGCGACAACATGGATCGTTATGCGCCCGTTGATATCCAACAACCCCCATGCAGTACCCTACATAGTAATACGAGTTTCAGACCGGAGTTGTCGTCTTGGTGCACACAGCGCTGAGTGATCGGCCCAGGGATATTTCGTGCATGTTTCGGCCTACATTTCAACCAACCTCAGGCCATGCCGGGTCGAGGGAGTTGGCAACTTGCTTAGGGCGAATTTGAATATCCGCCAGCCTGGTGGCTGCAAACCTGCACCAATTCAGGAACAAATTTGTAGATGTTAAGTGTTCGACTTAGATTCTTTGTCTGCTTCATTTTGGTCCGCGACTCGAGTTACGGTTTTGAAATAAGCATCTCTCCACGTCACTGACACGGTTAGGCAGTTTTGAACAGGTTAGACATGCTCTCTAGATACTATGATTCTCGACTCGTGAGATGTCCTAAATAGCTTGATAGTGTGTCAGGAGCCCATTGACCACAATTGAGGCAAGATATTCCGAGCTGGGCATAAGTACGAACATGGAGCCAGGAAAAAGACCATTGAATAAATCCTACTTCGCGGAGATGCATGTATTTTTGACGTTGACAACCCGCCCGCTGGCCAGCCGACGGAGAATTATCCCGGTCAACTTCAATCACGGAAAGGGATGTGATGACGGTGTACTCCCGTAAGCCGTGTTTTGCGATGGCGACTGTGGCGGCGATAAGCATCCAGCCCCAGAATCGCGTGCATGAAGCATGGGCAGCGAACTCGTGGCTCGTCCTGGCTTTTCGCAGAGACGTGATATTCGGGATAAGATAAAACTTGAAATCATTGGTCGTGTTCTAAAATCAGAACTACGGCACAGAACGGCATGCTGCACACAGCACGGAAGAACGTGCTGATCTTGTCATGCCCAGTTGTAAGGGGTTGAATCCTGCACTCCCGAACCTGGGAATGCACGACGCGCTTGTCAGCAACAAACGTCTCGAAGGGTCGAAGAGATGAAGAATCAAGGAAGAATACACGGTTAGAAAAAAAGAAACCATGAGCTTGTGCCTTTATGTTATCCCCGGCCGTGGGGTCTTCTCTCGTATCAGTATACAGCATGTGCATGGAATGTTGATAGGACTGTGATAGAATTATCACATTTGAACTCGTATGCCTGGTCCAATGAATATTCTCCAATCAATATATTTTCATCTCTTATACCCAGAGCAGGGATTGGTGCCCAGGGTGGCTTGGGCAGATTCTAAATCCCGTATGAACAGTGCATACAAGCAAGGACCCGGTGTTTAACCAGCCGTCCGTTTCTCAGGGACCCGGTTCCGTACGCATACTCCGGAGTATGCGAATATGGGCAATTGAACAGCAAGAAGGCACAAAAGGGATCATCTCTTGGGGGCCAGCTGCATATTGGTTTCTTAACGGTTGATATCTTCAGCTTCTTGGCTGGCATACTGAAGAGAGAATTGTGTTCCGACACGGTAATTACTATGTACTGTACGTAGTAGAGGCGCGGAGGCCGGCCTCTACGCGCCCCCCCGAGAACTTTCGTCATGAAGCCGGGATACTTAGCGTCGGAAACGAAACAGACCACCAACAGAGTGAGGAATGTAACCCTTGCCCTTGAAGATTGTTCGGGCGAACGAGAAGCAGGTTTGGAACGTTGAATTAAAGGGTGACTGTCATCCAAATAAACTTGCCGCTAGCCCCTACGCTAATCTGTAAATGAAGTAGCGCTTTCTTGGCGGATGAAATTCCCCTGACGAAGGCATAGGGACGGGATACTGTTTCTTGAAGCGCCCTGGATTTTCTCAGAGTCCTCAAATTGCCATTGTTGGCAAAATCGCAAGATGATATCAGCGCGCATGAGGAGCAAGGGACCGGAAGACTGGACTATCCAGGCTGTGTGAATCGTCGATCATGTCCGAAAGCGCTAGGGGAGATGAGGACCTGCGACTCGAGAATCCAGAAGTCCATGCCGGACAAGTTGACCTGCTTTGTCGAAAAGAAAGATAAATAGCGCGACAATTCCCTTCTTTATGCTCTTGAATATCATCCAGAAACCACCACAAGCCCGACTCAGAACTTCTCAGTAAGTCTCAAGCACAGCAGCTCTTCCCGAACATTTCAAATAACAGACACAAACAGGAACTCGAAAGATCCCGCCGCCGCCCCAACATCCAATCCATACCACTCGAAAGTACACTGCAAGGTCCCTCAAACCCTCCCATTGCCAGCCGGCTAACCAAGGAGTAAAGACTTTCAAGATGAAGCTCGCTGGATATCTCTCCGTCCTCCTCGGTGCAGTGTACGTTGCTGCTCTCCCGGCGACTCCAGACAACGAGGAAAAATTGTGCATGGCGAAGTGCAAGAACGACCACAAGGAGATGGTGGAGTACTGCGGTACGCTCAATGCCGGCAGGAGGACATGCTTCGAGCTCGCTGAGATCGCAGGCAGCCCAGAGGGCCAGAAGAAGTGCGTCGAGATCTGCGTTCGTCTCGGCCAGGGATCAGGATCAGGACCAGAAGGCCTTTAAATTGTTTTGACTCGCGAACTTGTTTGCTTCTGATATGAATGTGTGTATTTTATGACTGGACGAAACATGAAAAATCGAAGCAAGCAACCGGTGGGCTGGTGGACGCACTGAGGTTATACAGCAGATAGTATTCGCATATAATAAAGATGCATATTATATGAATGTGACAATCAGCGTAGCCATACAATTGTCCTGTAGATCGGCACAGTTGACAGTGCAAATTTGCTTGCAATAACTTCAGTGCACAGTGGACGAGGGGCAGTTCAATGTATACTCCGCATGATGAGAAGAATTGCCAAAAATGTTCATGAGACAATTGTGGGCTTGGTCAAAATCTGGAGTGTTTCGCCGTGAAATGCCCCGTGACTCGGACTTCCGTTAGAGACAGGTGGTTTAAACACAGCAAATGCCGTTTTGTTGCTATCCCAGGCTCCTCTTTCGCGTTAGTCGTAGTAGGATGCGCATTGGGGTTTCAATCAACCGAATTGGCATCAAGTAATCTTTGGACAACAGCCTCTATCCGGCCATCACCCCTCGTGAAACGATTTTCCGTTGCTTTGTCACGCCCCGAGTCACTGAGAACCACAGCACGATCTATCAAGCCTCGGTTGGACAAATAGACTCGCCCTACGCGCCCGTCACGCCACTCGAAACGGATGCATCGGGTCTCGAGCGACGTGGAGCTAACAGATGATATTCCCAGCTTGAGAGCGAGAGGCTCTGCCTTAATAGAGTCTTCTTCGCGCCGAGACTTGCCAAGACCTAGCTCTTCTTGAAGCCAGACAGCAGCGTCTCTTCTTAAATGCCATGCCACAAGTTCCCGCCTGAGTTCGCGTACAAATCGTTGAAGATCTTGTTTTCCAAGCTTTTGAATCTTGGGATTTTCCTCAAGCTCAAGATCAACTTCTGGCACAGAAAGGTATCTTTCTTCCAGCTGCTGTAACGGGATGAATATAGGTATCGTGTGTTTGTGGACGCGTAGCAATTTCCGGTCGCTATTAACGCGTTTAAGGAGAACATAATACGGTCCAGAGTAACGCCCGCCTCGCCTGCATATATCAATGCGCACGCCTAGTAGGTTTGGCGAGTCTGCGTGAGGAGAAGGGTCTTTGAAGGGAAACGAAGTGGTGGAAAACACCGCCCGATAGTGGTTCGACTGCGCGTGTTTTTCGGTGCTCAGAATGACGGGCCCGAGGCTTGGATTGGGACCGGACGCGCTTTGTGAACGAAGAGCATTTTGTGCTGCATTGCTTGAAAGCAAGCTCGCTGATAAGACGCGTCTGCGCTTCGTGAGATTGTGAACTGCAGGCAAAGTTAGAGTCGCATAACAAGGGTGACGTGTTGGGAAGTACGGACTTTCGGAACGTATCTTGGAGATCTCTTCGTCAAGAGCAATCAAAGGATCGGGCTCTGAAGATATATTCTGCTCCATCTTGCTGGTAGAGGCCTCTGCAATCCAACAGGATCAATGCCTTCGACGCGGTTGGTCTTGCGGAAGAACTGCACGGTCAATGCGCTTCAGGGGTTTAACTATCACATGACCGAGTTTCAGATCCTCCTCCAGACCGATGAAGAGACGCAGAGCTGGCACGATGCCGTAACTTATCCCTGCGGGTCTGACAAGAAAAAATATTCAAAGCTGCAGACTCTCGGGATCCAGTAGTGAATCGGAGAATGACATTTGTCGTGATAACAGCCCAACGCTGCTCAGAACCATTAGTCAGCCGAGAGCTGGACGCGTGACAAAACTGCGTTGTCTCGTTTAAAGGCCAGGTAGCCTTTCACTTCGAACAGTTTGATGCGGCCTCAGCGCCCTTCCTTCGCTCATGACACCTCTCAGCACCCCCAGTCTCCCCATGTTATCGCATATGCAGAGCCCATCGACCAGCCAAACGACGTGGAGTTGCAGTCCCTAGCGTCGGCGCAACACTCCCCTTTTGAGCTTGACAGTCCCCTCCGCGACGACCACGAACTTGAATCCGCCTCAGACTGGGATTCCTCCGACGAGAATATTGAGAACGGATTGTTGTCGGGAGAACCTTCGAGAGGCAGACGACAAATGACTCGAAAACACAATTCGTTGAAACGCCGTTCGTCCAGTCGACCTAGTCTCAAGATCGCAACGGGTGAGGACGGCCACCCCAAACACAGTATGGATACCAGTATTGGGCTGCGGAGGAAGGATGTGTCTATCGAATCGACATCTTCACATACCACAAGGATCATGAATCGTTCTGACTTCTCCCTGAGCGATGAGCCGCCGCCTACTCCGCAAACGCCGTCACTCGCGAGCACGAGCTTCGGAGACTTACCTGTGCACGACCGGAGGAATTTTCTCTTGCTCGTTCTGCTTTACTTTCTGCAAGGAATTCCTATGGGACTTGCAATGGGCTCCGTGCCATTCCTCCTTAAGCCATACCTTTCGTACGGCCAAATCGGCATCTTTTCTCTCGCCTCATATCCGTATTCGCTGAAGCTGTTATGGAGCCCTATCGTGGATGCAGTCTGGAGTCCCAAGTTTGGAAGGAGAAAAAGCTGGATTACACCGATTCAGACGATTTCAGGACTTGCGATGGTGTATCTAGGCGGCAGAGTACAGGGCATGATGGACGCAACCCAAATCGAGGGCAACGACGGGGTCTGGAGTTTTACTGGTTGGTGGTTTCTCCTCGTCCTGCTTTGTGCAACACAAGATATCGCCGTTGACGGTTGGGCAATCTCGCTTCTATCTCCTCAAAATATTGCCTATGCTTCGACAGCACAAACTGTCGGTCTTACCGCTGGCAATTTTCTTTCATACACGGTCTTCCTCGCGTTCAATTCTCCCGATTTTGCGAACAGATGGTTCAGAGCCACTCCTAGAGACGAAGGCCTGATGACTCTTGGCGGTTATCTCATCTTTTGGGGTTGGGCATATTTAATCATTACCCTTGGTCTGGCTGTGCTGAAGAAAGAGGACAGGACAAAGGAGCGGGATGGCATTATTGATGTCTACAGGTCGATGTGGAGTGTGCTGAAGTTGAAAAATATTCAGACCATTATCATAATCCATCTCATCGCCAAGATCGGCTTCCAGGCGAATGAAGCTGTAACTAATCTGAAGCTCATTGACAAGGGTTTCGGGCAAGATAACATGGCTCTAGTTGTGCTTATTGATTTTCCGTTTGAGATTGCCTTGGGTTACTACGCTGGTAAATGGTCGACTGATTATACGCCCATGAGATTGTGGTGCTGGTCCTTCGTTGGAAGACTTACCGCCGCCATCCTGGCGCAGATTGTTGTCATGATCTTCCCCAAATCGCCGGTTCCTGGGTGGTATATTTTTGTCGTCGTTCTGGAACATGTGTTTTCAACCTCGATGAACACGATCATGTTTGTAGCGGTTTCCGCATTCCATGCTCGAATCTCCGATCCATCTATCGGAGGCACATATATGACCCTGCTCGCAACGTAAGTTTCCTTGGTCCCGTTATTCTGGCATCACGCACGACTAACAAATTCTGCAGCGTATCAAATCTTGGGGGTACATTCCCCAAATTCTTCGTCCTCAAACTTGTCGATATGTTCGCCAAAGCCATCTGCGTTCCGCACCCCAACCCTCCTGGGAATATCAAATCCCCCGTTACGTCGCCCTTTTCTTGTGCTCTCGAGGCAGAAAAGCATCGCTGCACGGCGGGTGGCGGTACATGCCACGTCGAGCGTGATGGATTCTATATCACGAATGTCGTTTGTGTGCTTATCGGCGCGCTGACCTTCTGGATGTTCATCAAGTCCGCTGTGCTCAAATTGCAGAAGCTGCCTCTCAGAGCATGGCGGATACCTCCAGGCAACGGGAATAGATAGCCGGCCTTCAGGGCGGGTAGATTTAGAAGTTCGTTGCTTTATGGATTGCTGCATAGATTATTTTTTACCTGCGTTTGCGGAGTATCAAGCTCATGTATATTAGGCATATTGACATGATATTTTTGTGTTCAAAAGAACACTGGCTTGCTTCATGCAAAGAAGAAGTCGACATAACCTTCAGCTCCAGGTTTCCGTATAAACGTACCTGTCTCTTGATGAATTCGGAAGAGTTTGAGGTTCGTTTGACGCTTCGTCCGTACCAACTTACGCGTTCGAGTCCACTCCTAGGCCTCCGGCGTTTTCGGACTCCAGGAAACTTCTCTTGGCTGCGTTAAGTTAGTCAGATTCTCTCGGCAAGTCGGCTTTCCGGAACAACTCGTTTGTCCATCTCGCATTGCAGTTGTCCCGACGCAATCGTGTTCGTACACACGACTCGGCAAAATTGTGATCTAGGCATTGGCACATGCTGAGGCAGGGATATGGATGACCGCTCTGGAGATGATGGAGCAGCACTGTGAAACGCACAGTACAAATAGCCATTCCTGGCCTTCTAAATAACCAGTTTCCTCTCTGCAGTTGTTCCAATTCTGATCTTCTTGGTTAAAGGGGATTCTGTGCGGGGTTGCGGCAATTGATCTTCCAATTCCAACACAGCCGTCCTTTTCATCTACAGTACATACAGTATTTCTTAAGCAACAAATTCTTTGTCTGATTACTACATATTTCCATCATGTTCAATCTTACCAATGTGCTGCTGATCCCGCCGGCAGCTGGTGCTCTGCATTTTGGATATCGATACATGCGATCCTACCTAGAAGCAGATCGCATTCGCAAGCAGGAGAACACTGAGGAACCACCACGGGAACCTAACCAAGGCATTTTTGGCCTACAAGCCTATCAAGAGATGGCCAAACATAAGGAAAACAAAGTATTTTTGGCAAAAACCCTCGAACGCTACGAGCAGCTTGGTGATACCTATGTCACCGATATGTTTGGACGGACGTATATCGACACCCGTGATCCCGAGAACATCAAGGCTATTTTGTCGACGCAGTTTGAGCAGTTCTCCCTGGGAGACGATCGCCATGCCTCCTTTTTCCCGATGTTTGGAGACGGTATATTTACCCATGTTCATGGAGGTGGTCCTAAGGGTGAGCCCTGGAGGCACTCACGGAGCATGCTTCGGCCTCAGTTTGCGAAACAGCAAATACAGGACCTTGGAAAGGTTGAGGAATTTGTTCAGCGTCTTCTCGATAGGATACCCAGCAATGAAACGTGTGATTTGCAAGAGCTCTTTTTCAGGTTCACATTGGATACGTGTAAGTCAATTGCTAAATATTTGATGCATATCTTCGATTTGAGTCGACTAATTTTGCATTAGCAACCGATTTTCTTTTTGGAGAGAGTGTAAACAGTCTACTTCCCAATAGTCCTCCAAGGGAGGCCCAATTCTATCGGGATTTTGCCCGTGGCACAGGTAAGAGAAAAATCATGGCCACTGAATACTCAAGCAGGCTAATAAGCGTTGAAATGCGAAGAAATCTGCATGTTGCGAACTATGTTAGGAAACCTATATTTTCTTCAAGGAGACAGCCGTGAATTTCGACGAGTTTCTGAATTCGTTCAAGCATATATCGACAGGTTCACGCGCAAGGCCCTAGAACATCACGCTACGGGGAAACCCACATCGCACGACGCTGGTGGCCAGTATATCTTCCTGGAAGAGGTTTCCAAAAACATCGAAGATCCAGTCCGACTGCGATCAGAATTGCTCAACATTTTACTCGCGGGAAGAGACACCACAGCAAGCCTGCTGGCCATCTGCTTCCATCAACTCGCGAGACACAAGGATGTGTGGCATCAACTGAGGCAGGAAATTTTGGATAATATTGGCGACAGACTGCCAACGTACGAGGATATCAAAAATTTGAAATACCTGCGCTATGTGCTCAATGAAAGTAAGTGAATCATTTAATCGACGCGTCAAACTGAGGAACGAGGAGGGACGGAAGCATGTGCTAATAATCCACTCAGCCCTTCGTCTTTTTCCAGTCGTCCCGTGGAACGGTCGTGAAGCCGTCGTGACGACAACTCTCCCTCGAGGCGGTGGCCCTGATGGGAAAAGCAAAGTCTTGGTTAAGAAGGGAACATTCGTCCTCTATTCCACGTGGGGTCTTCATCGCAGCAAGTTTTTTGGCGAAGACGCAAAGGAGTTCAGACCAAGTCGATGGGAGACTCTTCGTCCAGGATGGAATTATATTCCCTTCAATGGCGGTCCTAGAATCTGTCTTGGTCGTAAGTACATCATCGCTGGTCTTTTTGCTTGGGAACATTTTTCTCACTGGAATTTTAGAGCAATACGCATTGACAGAGGCCTCATACGTGGTTATCCGCCTTCTTCAAACCTTCAAGGACATTGAGAACCGGGATTCTATCCTACAATTCGTCGAACATGCCACGCTCACGCTCTCCAGCGGTACTGGTACCATCGTTGCCCTTACGCCAGCTTAATTCAGTGTATATCAAGTTCAAAGGTTTAGTGGACCCAGAGTATGAAGGTCATGTCCTATTGTATATTCTTGTCCAAGACGTTATATATATTGCTGAGATTTTTGCCGATCTAACCCGGGTTTCCTGTTGAGTAATTACTCTATATTCTTGGGACATTTGATTAATGATAAATGTGTGGATATCTGCACAATATATGCAAGACTAGCAATTACGCCATCTATAACTCCAGGACTGTTACAATGGATAATTCGAAAAGACAAACAAAAATATGCACCGTAACGGGGTATTCCAACTGGCAATTTTGATATCCGGCCGCTGCACTGTATGAACGCCGATGAACAAATGTGATACCATCCAGTAAAGACAATCAATGCCCAAAATGCTGCAAGAGCCAAGTACTCTAGCTGCCGTACCGTGCGTACCACTATGCTTTCGGCTTTTGTGCAGTAAAGACGTAGCTGAAGAATGAAATTAGCCAACTGTTGCTAGTAAATTCAACATCGACGCATAGGTGAAAGTGCCTACAAATCCAATTTTGCATGGATCTTGCGATCTTTTGCATCATTCCGCGCCCCAGCACATAATGCGTATACTTCTTGTTCAGTCCACCCACTGCGCGTTAGAACTGCCATCGAGGCCGCTTCCAGAACCTCTGTTAACTGCTTCACATTGAGTGCCCCGAGCTTTTTCTGTTTCCAATTTGTTAGCAAAGATGGTCTGCAGAGCTACAGGAGCCAAGTTAGCATACATAGGCTTTGTCCTTAGGCCACTGTCCTAATGGGATCGGAAACTTTCTCATTTCGATGTTGACGAAGCCAGCGTCACTGAGAACGTCCGCAAAGGTAGGTTCCAGCCGCGTCCAGAAACCCAGCTCGGCAAATGCGTTCACGGTAGAATTGTCCCAGTGCTCGAGAGATGTTCCTCTGATGGTGTCGTCTGGGGAGTTGATTCTCGAATCAAAATCTTGGATTTCCAGCCAACCTCCTGGTTTTAGACTGCTGCAGTCACAAAAATAGCTCATTAGCGGATTTGAGGTGATTTAGAGTAACAAAGGATGGGTGAGGACGTACTTAAAGGCTTGTTGTACTAAATGCCTCATGTCTTTTATAGCGAATATCATATAGCGGGAGTGGATCAAATCAAATGGTCGACGGTCATACTCCCAGTCCTCTTCGACATCATCGACGAGAAACCGGACATTTGGAGGGACGCTTGAATACTCGTTAACAACGAACGAAGACAGAACGGGGATAACTGCTTACTTTGCAGGTTGTGTTGGACTTAGATCATTTCCAATGACCTATTCGTGTCTTGTCAGCTTCTCCCTCTTTAAGCATCGACAATCGGTGCCTTACTTCTGCAGATGGGTATTCATCCGCTGATATCGACGGCGATTGTCAGCCTGTAACATCACCAAAAGGATTGTTGGTTCATACCAAATCTAATCGCCCACTAAGCATCATCAGAACGTGTTAGTTAACGCGCAAAAGTCCAAAGTTGGCAAGGCCAAAGACTTACAGCACCTGACCCTGTCCCTATATCTAGCACTCTGTGAGGATGTGGGCCTATCGGTGCAAGATGTAATCCTCCCAGAGCACACGTTATCATCTCATCGACCAAGTCCAGACGCTGCATTTCCTTGTCGTCATTTGGAAGCAGATATCCTAACAGTCAAGTGAGTCTCAATGTTTGAAATGTTGACATGGCTTGCACGTACGCCCTTGTCGATAGGCATGGTACCGTCTCCCATGCTCTTCGGGATAATTTGTCACGCTTGGTGTTAACGACGATGAGTATGAGGAGCTACATTGCCATTAAATGTTAGTGAACTCTGTCGTTTGGCGAGCTCGCAGAGAAACGTACATAGCGTCTGAAAAGGTCTCGTCTTCGAACTAGTCGTTCGTCGTATTAGCAGCGTGTTTAGCAATTGATATGACGACTCCAAGCATCAGATTCAAGACGTTGTCAACTCACATCTTCCTCATGGGTCTCCGCTGCCGGAGGTATATCAGGCCCTGCTTCAGCCATCGGGAACTAAGCACATATCACATTCAACCAAAAGCAAACCGGAGCGCAACAACAGACGGCCACACGCTTGAAGAGGCCCCTCATTTATACGGTGCGATGGCCATATCTTGCACCTCGCCCCTCCTCAAACTCTCTTCCTATCTAGAGCTTCACAGCTCTCTCAGTTCTTGATATAGAGCAGAAGGTTCCGATACCACGGATACATGAAGTTTGTTGACAAAGAACAAGCATCAGGCGTTCAGCCTAGCAAAGTCAAAAGCCGACTTCTTGGAGTTTCACTTTGAAAAAGCAGAGCCAGCTATTGGCGGCGGAGCTGCAGACAGCGGTATATGCGACAGTCGTTCCATGGTTTGATGTAGTTATCTGATATACGCCGCAATCAATGCCTCCAACGGTCCAACCTAAACTGATGACTGACGGGTACTCCAAGGGTTTCTTAGATGCATCTGGAACCCAAACAACGACGTTTCCGAAGCGAATCAGTTTGCTATGAAAGTGAACCCGCGAGAATCGAAATTTCCTACCTACAAGCGTACATGCATTGCCCTTTCAAACCAAAGAGAAATCGACGAACCCGGTGTAGATTGACATGAAAGCAAGTATGTGAGATAGAAAAGGAAGAGAAGGAAAGGAACAAACGCCAATCATACAAGTAGCCGGTAAGGTGGAGAAAGCTCAAATCGCTTCTATCCAGGCTAAACACCTTACAGAAGTCTTAGTCGCCCATTATATCATCATCGACGGGCGTAAGCGGTGACTCTGCGCCTTCATCCCTGTCATCATCTCCCACTGGCTCGTATTCGCCTTCAACGAGCTCTCGAGCACGCAGGTCTTCCTCATCATCTTCTTCCGCACGTTGGACTTCCTCTTCGTCTTCGTCCTCATCGTCAACGATCCTTTCTGCGGATTTCACCTTGCCATTGCTAGAAACGCCGTTAGGTTGTTGGATTCTGGTTCTGGGCTTGGAAGCTGTTCGGGTCGCAGCAGTCGACTTGCTATCATCCAAATATGCCAGAACGGCTTTGTAGTTTTGGCCAAGTCTCGACTTGTTTCGAAGCAGTTTCGCTTTCAGTTTGCCGGCTTGGGGACCTGACGAATCCAAGACCTGACCTATGATAGCGAGTACGATCTTTCCGGTGAACTCACACAGCCTTTGCTCAGCGAGAAGCTGTGCGCGCATGCGTCGCGCGCCCGACTGCACATCATCTTCGTCGTCATCTGTCTCCTGATCCTCCTCGTCGGAACTGGATTCAGGGTCAGATTGGGAGTCCAGCGGTTCGTCGTCATCAGCTGTTACATCAACCTTGTGATTTGTTCTCTTGGCAAATGTTTTCAAGACCGCATCATGTATTCGCGATATCGACGCAGAGGCTTCGGGAGATATATCTTGCACCAAGTCTTGAATTTGCGACGCCGTTTCGCCGTCAATATCATCACTGGCGCACTTTGATACGGCGTGACGAAGAGTACCAAACGCAGTTTGCAAGTCCAAGAGAGTCGTAGCTGCTGCCAATCTTGTGCGATCCACACCTTTTCTTTCCAGCATGATGGCCGTAAGAGTTGCGGTAAATGACTCCCGACGAGCGGATAAGCCTTCGAAAAACTCCCCGTTGAATGATGATTTTCCTTTCGAAAGACTAGAACTTAGCGCTTGAACTTTCCACATGAAGTAAACAAGGAGTGTTTTGAAAACGTTGGCGATTAATTCTCGTTCTAGAGAGTCGACCTCTTCATCGGGATCGGCTTCATGCAGTCCCCTTTTAGCCAGCTCCAACAATATGTCCACCGGTGGTTCCGTGTCGGAATTCCCTTTTTTCGAACTTCGGGTTGATGCTTCAAGCAGTGAGGTGCAATCGAATATACTAGCCAGATTTGAGATTCGGATAACGGTGCTCGAAAGAGAGGTGAGGGTGCCACTGGGAAGGGAGTCGACGTCCTGAACATGTTTATTCGCCGCAACAGAGCGCAGTGAGTCCAGGGTATCATCCCACAGCTCCTGCACTTTGTTCTCCATCGCTTCTTTAAGTTCTTCAGATGTTCGAGCACGAAGAAAAGCGACGGTAGCTTCAGCCAAAACATTCCGATCAGAGTGTGTGAGGAATTGCTTGTTGATGTTGTTAAGAATTTCAGCGTATGCTGCTGCGTCCTTTTGCAGGTCTTGGATGAGGTCGAGGTTCACGAGGTGCTCGAGTCTCAGGACAGCCGATGCTGCATCTGGAATAGCGCCGAATTTGTTGAGAAGCTGCGGAATTATTTGGGAGAGATTATGGGCAATAGACTCTTGCTTCGCTTCCATCGTTTCCACGAGTTGTTTGGTTCTTCTGCCCTTTTTGTCTGTATCGGATGTGGAAACCTCCTGGATATGAAGTTTTACCGCAGCGCCCAGCACTTCCAGTAGAATGGCTTCTTGACCTTCGTTCAGCTTATATAGTTGCTTCACAGCATTGCTGGAATCATCGTCGCCAGTTGTTTCGGGAATCTGGGAGTGGTCGTAAAGAAGGTATCCGGCTAGAGACTCCCATTGTCCAAGCTCGTGGAAATGAGGATAAATGCTCTCCGTTGCAAGTACGAACCTGGATTCTACCTGGTTCCCAAACATACCTGTTTTGGTCATGATCTCCTGATCCTCGGCCAATTCAGATTGCTGCTCATCATACGCTTGCAGCATATCCACTAAACATTTGTACTTAATCCAGGAGCGTTTGGGAACTTCGAAGTCCTCGTCGTCTTCATCGTCGTCCATAAATGATTCGCTAAGTTCCTCTTCAAGGCTCTCTACCTGTGAATCGTAAATATCTTGAATATTGGCAACAAAAAACTTGCCAGCAGCTTTCCGTACGCGCGGTTCGCTGTCGAGGACAAGTCGCCCGATGCTATCAATGTCATCTGGCTCCAACAGCCCAGCATCGCGGATCAAATCGGATAACTCCACTGCTGCGGCTCTGACACTGATGTCTGCGTCTCTTACGGCCATCTCCACAATTCTTGGACGGAATCGTTCTGTAAAACCTCCAAGACTGGGTATGTTGTCCTTGTTCTGGAATAAACGTTGCAGTTGGTGGACGATCACTAATCGTGTATGCGCAACAGTATCCGAGAGAACCCAGCCCAGATAACGAAGATATTGTCCCTCGAAAAATACTTGTCTGTACGTTACTATCCAATTACCAAGCGCCATCATGCACTCGGCTCGAATTTTCGGGTCAACATCGCGGTACCGATGAACGAAGACAGTGTCAAAGGAGTCGTGTAGGATTCCATCTATTGTCTCAAGCTTTTGCTCGTTCTCTGAGATTTTGGCTTGGAGAGCACCGACCCTACCCTTGTTGACCGTCTTTTTCTTCTTTTCAGTTTCAAGCTGCTTCCGCGTATTCAAGAGTGTGTTTTGAACTTCCTTCGCAACCTGGCATAGCGCCGTAACGATTGCCAGCGAAATGATCGTTGCGGTATGCCTGAATGGTCGAATCGGGGCAGAGGACATTGACGTAATCCAAGCTTGAATGTTCTCTATCAGAGCATTGTCGTTATACAGTACCGAGGAGCTGTGAATTGTTTTGATGAGCGAATCAAAAAAGGCGGTCAGAACGCCCTGAAACCCTCGATACTTTTTTGACTTCGAGATAAGAGGGTAATCCGTAATACTTTGCGCCTGATATTCTTCTTGTAAATCGTTCAAACGATTCGCAACGTTATCAACGTCTTCGATATCATGGCCGTCGACTTTCAGGTCAGTGCCCGTACATCGTAGTGCAAAGTTCACTAGGTCGCACATCCCATTGATATTATGGTCCTCATATTTCGTGAGCCACTCCGCAGCAACAGCGTCAGTAGTATGACCCCGTGCGAAAACCTCAGCTATCATTATCGATTAGCATTGTATACACCGACCAAAGAAGTGATGTGCAGCCTACCGTACAAACCCTCTTCCCCCACAAATCCACTTGGTCGGACTCGTGGCTTCCTCGGTTTTTGTGGCTTTCGTCGTTCGCCATTGACAAGTGGTCGCAGTGCAAGTTGCGTCTCAATGCCATTGGCAATTTTCGGCTTTTTCGCCGCTCGTTTTGTCTTCGTAAAGCCCTTTTTGCTTCCTTCTTTTGGTTTCTTCTTCATAGCCTTCTTCGCAGCTTTCCGCTTTTCCCTGAATTCCTCTTCATCGCGATCATCGTCGCCTCCACTCTCCTCATCCTGTTCCTCATCTTCCGCTATATTTTCGTTGGCGTTTTCTTCCTCCGCATCTCCTGAATCCGACGCGTCATTTTCATCATCCTCTCGACCCGAGGTTGTGCGTTTTCGCTTCGTAGAGCTGGGGGTATATGTCTGCGATGAAAACAATTCTGGCTTCCGGCGCACGCGCCCCGATTGTCTCCTGTTCGATTCCTCGGCGAACTGTCCGTCCGGGGGATCAGAAAGCGGACTCGAGTCGCGCTCGTCAAGGCTCGCGGAAACCTCCATTGATTGTGGTCTTGGAATGGCCCGTTGTATCAGAGCCGATGAGCAAAGATCGATGGTCGAGGCCGGCTATTTTTCGCAGACTCGAAAGGGATGGTTTGTTTGGATGGTTCGACAATTTTCGACGCGACAAAATCGGGGGTCCCGGAGACGCGTTCCGTGAAGGGTGGGGGTGGTATAATGTTAAATAAATCTAATCTCAGGGAAGCCCTCAAATAGATCGCAGCTTAGTGTGCGAGGGACAGTAAGCAGATCTCCGGATGGTGCTGCTGAGGAATGGCAGATGCCGGCGACGTAAAGATCGTGCGGTGGGAGAGATGCGATTGCGCCTCTCCACGCTGTCCGCCCTAAACTGTGTCACAAAACATTTGGCATCGCGCAAGCATTGTGCCAAGAGTGGTATCAGAACCGTACAATACGTCAATAAACGACAACTTTAGGCAGAAAACAGTGGTAACCTTTGTAACGTATAGGCTCGTATTACGACATCAACACTTCTTCACCATCAACTCAACCGACAACGAGCGACATCAACACCGCCCATGACATTTAAGAGAGGCTTTGTGCATTCGCCGGGGATTGTCTGGCTTTTACAGTAAGGAATGATATTTGATGAACGGTATACAACATGCAGTCTTGGTCAATCCCAGAATTGCTATTAACTAACTCCTTTACCATATCTCCCCGTCTCTCCTGAGTCCTGACCATGCCGTCCAACATTATAAAATCCCCATTCTCTAGCTCAGTAGCTCCAGGCGACGGCAAATTCGTTCTTTCAGTTCTTCCTCCCGGTGTTCCATCTGTCTCCACCCTCTCGTTCGCATATCCGTTGAAGTTGATCTCGCGTACGCCAGTCTGCAGGCTCGATTCCAAGTCTCCCGATTCCGCAACAACCCCGGTGCACCTTTATCTATTATCATACGGCGGTGGACTCTTGCCGGGTGATCACATTGATGTTTCGATCAGACTGCGCCCAAGGAGTCGACTAGTCGTCACTACTCCGCAAGGCAGCACAAAAATATACAAAACGGAGCCTCCCGATGCAAGGCGAGGGAGGACTGATAAACGCACCTCGAAAGCTTCCAAGCTTGATCGAAGCCAACAGGTCATAAATGTGGAATTATCCACTGAGTCTGGCCTCTGCTACTTGCCTGACCCATCAGTGCCATTCGCAAGAAGTAAATATGAGCAGTTCCAACGATTTACGATACTTCAAGGGGAAACTTCCCGTGTCCCTTCGTCACAGTCTGCGGAGGACGGGGCACCCAAAAAGACCTGTCGCTCTCCAAGCCTCTGCGTCCTTGACTGGGTGACAGAAGGCCGGACCGCAAGAGGCGAAAAATGGTCGTTCGATCTATGGCAGGGCCGTAATGAAGTATGGGTCCAAGACTCCCGCACGCGGAAAAAAAGACTTCTCCTCAGGGACACTGTAACTCTAAACCACGAAACCAACGCATCATCCAACGAAAGTGAGATGCTAAATGGTGACATCAACCAGCCTACGCGCCAGGCACGTCTCTCAGCAGGTCCCCTCTCAATCGCCGCTCGGACTGCTCCTCACGGCGTCTTGGGCACCTTGATTTTATATGGGCCACTGTTTGATTCTCTTTCTACCTTCTTCATGGAGAAGTTCTCCTCAGAGCCACGAATTGGCTCTCGATTTTCCTATTCTAAGTCTTCGGATGATCTGGGCACCAGAAAGGAGAACAACGTTATCTGGACGGCCGCGCGGGTTCGTTCAGGCTTCGTCCTGGTCAAGTTTGGCGCTCCGGATTTTGAATCAGCCAAAGACTGGCTAGGAAATTTGCTTCGAGAAGAAGGAAGCATCGAGAAGGAGTTTGGAGATGAGGCCTTGTCGTATCTCTAGGCCAATGTGGATTGTGTACTTGACCTTTTAGCCGGAGGCAAGACCCAATAGCTCGCCGGACGAGTTAGGTACAAGGCATATATAAAGCTATCTAAACATATGGTAGACCATATCACCATTGAAGTAAGACAGGCATTTCCCGGTCGTAAAAAAGTAGGTAATATCAGTAGTATCCATAGCCACCAAAATCTCGCTGCACGACCACCCCGCACATACTCCGTACAAACGTATAAACAGAAAGTGCGTCGTCACTGTCTCAAAGGAGTTGATAACAGGTCTATAAAAACTAATAATCTCCAGAAGTAGTCTTCGAAAGCGCTCAACTCCGTTTCAAACCCTGGCCCATTTCTTTTTAGTTACACTCTTCAGATCATCAACATTCAGAACATCCACGCCCTCACGGACTAAATCCGTCCAGATTTGGTTGCGCAAGCTGTGTGGCCAGGCAGGGGTGTTCCAGTACCGGGCCCTGAGCCCCCTTTCATGCGCGCTCTTGATCTGGGTTTTAATAAGGTGCCGTTGTTTGCTGGATAACTGGAAACTCCAAGGAAACCCGATGGATTTACGGAAAGAAACTGATGCGTAATAACTGTTCGTATAATCGTACGGAACAGTGATAGTCGAGTTCATCGTATCTGTGCCTGAAGAGGTGGAGGCAGGGACTGTTAATGAGTCCAGAGGAGCATCGAAGAAAATATCTCGATAGGTCGAGTTGGTGATGACGAGCTCGTAGGGTGCAGTGCCAGTTGCGACGATCGTCACCGGCCTTTCGACGACTGCCGTTCCATTGAAATATGTAAGATAGCCCCTGTCGCGAAGCGGTGATAGCTGTGAGACAAGGTACGGCCAAATATCGTGTCCGTTGGTCTTGAAATCCACCAAGAGCACAAGCGTCTGATACGGTTCAGTGTCGAAGACGCCGTTTGGAACGCTGTCCCGACCAGGCTGGAACTGATTAATAGGGTTCTGCTTCTCAAGAAGGTTAATTAGGGGATCGATATAAAGACTGGACAAGGTACGGTTGATGGCCAGAGACGACTTGGTATGACCAACGTAGAGATCGTTGTCAAACAGCCAGACGTCCGCTTCCACACTGATGCATCCCACTTGAATAGCTGAAAAAAGGGGTACACGACGCCAATAATCGTTGTGGGAATGGCATGCGACGGGAATTATACCGGCTGTCGCGTCCGTGGGCCAGTGTGCTAGGTATTCGCCAGGCTCGCCAACTACTCCCCAGCGGTCCACAGTTTCGTCAATGTAGCTAGGGAAGAACGACAAAAACGCCCCTTGAAGAAGAGTAATTGATTGAACAAAGCCCCTATCAGACGGCAGTGTTAGTACGTATCGAGAGACTTGTGCAGGGAGCTTGGGAAAAGGGTGGAGGGGCCACGAACAACATAATGAAGATGGACAGAATCCCAAGGAGTATATATCGCACTCTTTTCGATCTGCGACAAAGACAGAGTGCTCGTCCCACAAGCTTACTGCGACAGGAACCGACTTCTCCGTGTTCAAGGTCTCCCTTTTGTTCGTTGTCCCTGCCTGTGACCCGCAACCACAATACAAGCCGTCGACGCCATCTCAGGAACACCGAGTCGTAGGATGAGTTCTTCGACGAGGGACAACAATCTTCACGTTCATGATGCCATCGTCTCCCACTCGAGTCTTGTTCGGTAAGTAGTGGTTCGGACTGGAAGTGCGAGGCATGAAGAGAACTAAAGCCGGTGGAATGTGTGAATGGCGGCATGACAGGAGTGACCCACTCGTTCCTGACGGCGGCCTCGACTCCCAGCCAACGTTGACTCGTCGATATGAGGATTGATAGTTCAGGGAGTGAACACCGCGGAAAAGTGATCAGAAGAAATGCTCTGTTGTTAGTACAATACTCCTCCAAACTCCTCAATATCTGCTCCCGCAGGGACCAGTGCGGGGTGTCTTCCGGCACTTGCCAACCGCTCCTGTGGAGGCTGAGTGAGCTTCTGTGGACGACAAGGAACCGGATACCAGTGATTTTGGAATGGTTTGCCCCTTTGTACTGTACTCCTGATCTCGTGTCCTATTTTCGGAGAACTAATAAATCGCTCACTGAAGTAGATCGGCCGTGAACGGGGTCAGAGTCTTATTTAAATCGAGCATAATAAGTACGTACTGTACACAGCCTTTCACCCCTCTATGGTACAGAGTTACTGGTGCCCATTCAATCCGGTTGAACCACTGGTTCAGCTTCCAGAGCTCCGCAGAGCAAAGGTCTGGAACGCATTGCGAGTCCCCATGTTGTCACGCTTTAGATGTGAGAGTTCTCGGGCTGTTCACTATATATGTACCCTTGAGACGTAATGTACATACTGGACTACAGGTACCGGTTTCAATGTCAGTCTCAACGAACCCAGAAATAGACACCAAACAGCTCGTATAAGTGGCTTGAAACGAACGAGGGGGCGTTATCTGGACGGTACACGTATTGCTGGAAGAAACATAGCGCATAACTTCCAGGACGTGACGCTTGCCAACTCGCCCCATTACATAATGATATCCCAATGAGATACCTTGTCAGAGCGATCATATTCCTCATCCTCCTCATCAGTTTCAACGTCACTGTCAACATAATCATCGTCGTCGTCCTCATCTTCATACGGCGAAAGGGTCGGGCTCGTTGAAACTCTTCTGTCCAACTTCGCACGAGAAGGGACGCCGGCCTCGAGGAGATTGACCACCTGAGGCATTTACGGTCAGTAAGCACATCTGAAATTCTGCATGGTTTCAAATCAGGGGGCGGAATACCTCAGAACACGCTTTCTCAAGACCCTGTATATTTTGGTGCATCTTTCTCATGGCGACACGGAGGCGTTCGAAGTATTTGTTGTCAGAGAGGTCAGCTGGAGAAGGAGACTCGCTGTCACTGATTACAATGGCAGTATTTGCTGTCGCTGCTTTCAACTTAGACTGAGTTTCAAAAGGACTGTCTGTGACAGCTTTGGTCTTAGATCGAGTGGTATATGGACTGCCGACGACTGCTCTTGACTTCGACCTAGATCGGATCACGTACGAACTCGGGCTTGTTTTCTGCTCCCTTTTGGCTTTGTATGCAAGTTGCTGCTCCTTTAACTCTTTCACATGGGCGTTGTAGCCCTGCTTGAACTTGATAGCTTGCTTGGCCATTTCTTCATCGACAGCTTGAAGATATGTCCCCCGCGAATACTTTCTTGCGTCCAAAAGCCCAAATAGTTCCTCAACCAGAGGTAGCATTTTATCCGGAATCTGGTAATGTTCAGAATCGCCCGTCGCAGGGAATGAAACTGTCTGGACGTACCTTGTCGCACTTCTTCTTCTTCGATCTGCAGCGGCTGCAAACGCCGTGTTCCCGCTGACAGACATGTTCCAGATCATTAGAAAAAATGTAAAAAGCACAGGATACACAAGGCGGATCCAACATCGTCACCGTTGATTAAATTGGGTATTCTTGTGGGAGGTTGTGCCAAAATTTTCATATCCAATGAATAATTTGCAACCTACCGGCAAGACAAGTAGGCGTACCAAAAGAACTTGAAGATGAAGGGCGGGAAAGACGCAGAATGATTGAGAAAATGTTGTTTGTTTTGATACAGAGATCGCGCTTGATGCCAGTCGCTGACCGTGATCAGAGCAACATAACATCGTCGCAGCAACAGATGGCAGTCCTCTTTGCGGGCCCAGCTTGACGCTTTGGTGCATGCTCTGTTCGCAAGCTGGTTCCTTTGCGTTGATATAGGGCTTCCCGCTAGAACTGAGGACATGAGGTACCTAACATTCTCCAAAAATTGAGTTATGATTATCCGTCTAATTGATGCGATTGATCGAGTCAACTGTGCGTTAGCCAGTTCTCCCTCTTAGGCGTCGCCTCACAGCATTCCACTTCATAGCGTACTATCATTGCAAAAACCTTAGGAGCATTAATTTCTCCGCCTCATAGGTAAGTGGCTTGGTGCCATACTGATCATCAAGTAGTTCCCCGTAGCCTCTATCATCTCATCTTGACAGGTGGTCCAAATTCTCAGGAGCTCGACTCTTGACTGTAACTCAAACATCGAATCGAGGTCTTTGGTAGGGAACATAGTCGCAAGAGAGATTTCAAAACTTCTAGTGGTTGTATCCAAGCAACGGTACTGGGGTCCGCTGCTAATGGGTCTCAGGGAGTTTCTCCGGTATTCCATCTAGCAACGGTCTGCAGAAGGCAAGCGGTCTCGACTCAAGATTCGGAAACGGCCATATAGATGATATTCCCAAATTATTCGTAAAGAGACAGGACCTAATGTACGACGTCGACGTCCTGGTCGTATATCCTGATGCGCTCTGATCAACTGTGAAGAAAACGGGGCGGACCAGTTCAGATTCCTACATATTTGAGTGTCAGACTCTAGATTCGAGTCAATTCGGGGTAAAAAAGCTCGAGTATGCAGATAATCCTCTCAAAAGCAAAGTTCCGCTTCCATCCATGGCAAAGTATCAACCGGATCAGTTCCAGCTGTTGAGGTTGATGTTGGCGGGGGAAGAAACGAGGTCGTCATAAAGTGTTGCACGTGACCAACCTTAGAATTCGCTATCAAACCTCATCAGGAGCTCAAAATTCGAGAAACCAGTCGCATTTTGTGAGCAAGCGAGATTATAGCTATATAGTAAGACCAAGACCAAGGGTGGGAAATCATTCCAGCCATTCCATAGCTAGTTTACAATCTCCTTCGAATGCCTCACAAGCACAAGAGACGGGGAAGGGACGACGGGTAAGTTGAATTTTTCCTGGCAGCGCCATTGGAAAAGGCGAAGCTAACCAATAACTACATAAATCTAGTGAGCATTACGATCTTCCGCCGAGTAAGATTGCGAAAGCGCTTCCAGCCAAATCAGATAAGGCCGGAAGCTCCAAGAATGGCGAAACACAAGCGAAAAACAAAAGACGAAAGGGAAAGCCTTCGCATACGGACGATTTCGGTGGTGATACGCCGCGAGAATTTGCGCGGATGATGCGCAAGTTTCAGCAAGCGATGTCTGGTAAAAAGGACGGAGATAACACAACCTCAGAGAACGGTCCTAGCAATGAGAAGCCGAACCGCAAACGAAAGAGAGTTGCGGAGGAAACTGTCATAGAGGGAACTGGGAAGACTAAAAGCCTGAAAGTGCAGAAGGAGAATGCAAACACATTACCTGTTCCCAAAATTCTCCCGGGAGAGAAGTTGTCCGACTTTGCAGCTCGTGTGGATCAGGCGCTTCCTCTTTCAGGTATTACACGCAAAGGAGGGAATAAGGGGGACAGCAAAATAGACGCGGAGATTCGAAACCTGCGCGAACATCGTCAGACAAAGCACGAGAAGCGCCTCTTGCGATTACAGACACAATGGCGTGAGGATGAAGCTAAACTACGAGAGAAAGAAGCGGCGGAGAAGGAGGAGAAGGAGGCAGAGTACGACGAGGTGAATGAGACCTGGAAACAATGGGAGGAAGAGGCGGGTAAAGGGAAAAAGAAGAAGAAGAAAAGCAGTAAAAAGAAGAAAAGGAAGGGTGGTGCTGCTGCAGATGGTGGTGTCTCCGACATCTCTGATAGTGAAGATGACGATCCATGGGCAAAGTTGAACAAGAAGAAACGTGCCTCGCGGCCAATCAACCCATTCGATGTGGTCCAAGCACCACCAGAGAAACTCACAAAAGTCAGGGAGATATTCAAAGTACGTGGTGCGACGGTGGACGTTGCGAATGTTCCAACTGCTGCCGGGAGCTTGAGGCGGAGAGAGGAACTGGCGAGCCACAGGCAAAACATCGTCGAAGAATACAGGAGGATTATGGCAGCGAAGAGAGGTGAATAACTTTTTGAAATCATTTAATCTAAAGGATATCCCCCAGAAGCCCTTGCAAATATACAAGATTCAAACACCATTAAATATGCCAACTCCTTTTCGTCAACACTCATACAAAGTCCAGAACATGCCTAGAGCCTAACTCACGCTGGCGGGTATCGTGAACAGGTTTGGGTTGCTACTTGCTCCTCGCGTTAAGAGTTTAGGAGTCTCCCTTTAACGATTTAACATACTCCGCGGCCCGTGCTTTTACTTCATCAACCATCTTATCATCCCCATTAGACACTTTTTCTTCAAAGTCAAGCCATTTCTTGAAGAAGAACTTGGCCTGCTTATCCTTCAACCTCTTCTTCTCTCCAGGCTTGCTTCCATCTGCACCAACACCGCGTCCAATGCCAAGAACACGTTCAAAGAGTCTCCTGACTTGTTCAGCATCGCCGACTTTGATTTCAAGATCTAGTAGCACGTTCCACAGATCAATGCGTTTCGGGAACGATGAGAGGAGTCCTTCAAACACGGTTCGGCCGCGTTCAACGTCTCCGTTTGGTGAGCGAAATTCCATTTGTCCAAACTTGGATGTGAGTTCGACATGTGTATGAGGAGGTAGGGATTGAATGGCGCGAGGCAAGAGAGCACGACCACGATCAGGAGCAGCCATGGCATCGAAGAGGAAGTTTGCATAGTTCAAGAAGATCTCCGGAGATTGTGTGAACTTCTTTTTCAACGCGGCCTGGAAAATCTCATCGGCTTTCTGTTTAATTCATTAATACACAGTTTGTAATTGTCAAAAGACAGGAGATATAGGTATGATCACTCACCTCAAGTTTGCCAGATTGGATGAAGATACTTGCTATCCTCTCATGAATTTCCTGAGCATCATTAAGCTGGCAGGCCCTCTTGAACACTTCGTCAAGGCTGTCATCGGTACCAAAAGTGTTCTCCAAGTTGAGCATAGCGACCCAGACATTCAACTTTTCTGTATCTTGCCCAATGCTGATCGATCGAAGAGCCCTCTCAGCAATCTCACGCGCTTTATCAACCTCACCTAATTCGAGATGGAACGCCATATACTTCAACCAGAGCAGACTTGAATCGGGTTCACCAAGAAGCAGTCGCTCGTAATCAGCAACATTCTGGGGCCCATTCACATCAAGATCTCCAGTCCTATCAACCTGAATTTCGGCCTTGCGCCGTTTCTTTTTTTTCGACACGCCTTGGTCATCCGAGTCGGATCCGCTAACGTTTTTCTTCTTTGAGGCTTCAGCATCTCCTGTCCAGTCAAAACCGCCTGTGGCCAATCCACCGTCTTTGGAGGCTTCATCGCTGTCGGCCATGGAGACGTCACCATCGTCATCATCTATAGCCTGGTTGAGACTCGTAGGCAGATCGACGCCACCCATGATGATGTCCTCACCCTCTTCCGAGTCGTCATCATCGGAATCTGCTTCAAGTTCCACCCCACCGAGGTCATCGTCGCTGCTTTCACCCTCGCTGAGATTTTCGCTCGCTTCTGAGCCATCTTCATCACTGACTTGGTCCTCAAAGTATGACGCCTTCAGCCCCAAGGAAATCTGATCCTTCTGCAGATTGACTTTGAGAATTTTGGCTTTCACAAGATCTCCCTCCTCGTAGAGCTTCCGTGCGTCTGCAACCTTCTGCTCTGCCATCTCACTTCGGTGACACAGCCCACTAAGATTCGCAGTACCATCAATTCTGATGAAGGCTCCAAACTCCTCCACTTTCCTGACCTTTCCAGTAACGATTTGGCCAGGCTTCAGCTCCTTAAGCGTCAGAGGAGTTTTGTAATTTGGATCTAATGCCGACTTCTTCAAGGACATTTGAACTTTCTTGGCTTCAGCATCGACCAGGGTGATTCTGCCTCGCACTATCTGATCAACCTGATATTCATCTTGCCACTCCTTAAGGTACGAATCGGATAAGTCCGAAACCCGGACATAGGCAGTAACATTGTGGCCAAGCATCACGAATAATCCGATATCAGCAACTCTCCGGACAAAACCCCGAACAATATCGTTCACTCTAAGCTGCTCAATTGACGTGATTTCAGGGTCTTCCACGGGGAGAGATGAACTCAGGACTTTCGATGGGCGAACGGATAGCGCAATCTTCTTGTTTGGCACATCAACGTTCACAACACAAACGCGCAGTACCTCGTTCTTTTGGAAATTGGAAGGATCAATTTTCGAATAATCGTCAGCCATGTCAATCAATCCTATTGCCCCAACAAGTGAATCGTTGAGTTGAACAAGTACTTGGCGCTCAGTGACTTTGGTCACTCTGCCAAGGAGAATCATGCCTTTAGAGAGGTCAGATATCGTGAGTTTTTTGGAGGATGCTCGGTTTTCGGTAGTTAAATCGAGACGGTTCTTGTCAGCATCAACCGCTGCAACTGTGACCTTGAGGGCTGATCCAATAGGATAGGCTTTTTTGATATCTCCAGCCAGTGCCAGGTCGTCAGAGATATCCATGATTCGAAGCTTTCCTCGAACATTTGGCGATATGTTAAGCCAGAGACAATCGTCCGCGACGTTGTTAACGAATCCTAAGAAAGAACCCCCAACCTGGACGCTTTCCATGCTCAGGGGTTCAAAATCTGGAGCATTCAATGTGCTTGGCTTAGTTGAAAGTTCAAAGACAGGAACTTTGCCTCCGCGGTGACTGATCGGTAAAAACTTATGAGTTCGTGCATCGTGTATTCCCAATATTCTGACTGGAACAATTTGCTTGGGCTTGAAAAGTCTAAGTGGTTGTTTCCTGTCCTTGATGTCTTCCCATTTGTCAAATACTTCTGACACGTCTATTCGACCCTGAACATTATCTGCAAGAAGTACGTTCAGTTGCGTATCTTTGACTGACGTGATCCTGGCTTTTGTAATTTTTCCAAATTGGAAGTCGTCAATAGACTCGATATCCTCGTCCACGGGGTTGCTGAAGGACGCTTCGGTGTTGTTTTTGGTTTTTTCTTGTCGAGAACTCTTTTCTTTTTCCTCGATCTTCGTAGGCTTCATTGACAAGATAAACCGTTGGGTATCAGGTTCAGTAGACGATACATAGCACGAAATAGACTGGATGCGTGTATATCCGAAATCCGCTTTCTTCGAATGCTCCTCATCCACGAGACGCTTCGGTAGGAAGCCTGTAAGCCCGCCTAGGAATTGGACAAAGAGCCCATCTGCAGTGATGTTTTTGACAAGCCCTGTTACGCGTGAGTTGACTTCAACCTGATCGAATGTGGCTGGAAGTTCGCCCTTTTCCAGAGCTTGCTTCAGGCTTGGTTTGTTCGTGACTTGAATGAGTCGATGGGCCTTCCGTATGCTGATTATCAGAAGATCATGGAGCTTCTGACCAACTCTAATACGTGCAAAATTTGAAGCAGCTTTGGAGGGCGATGCATCTGAAAGTTGTTCAGCGCTAAGTCTGGCAATCAAACCGCCGTCTTCAAGCTTGAGAAGTAAGTCATCACTCGACTTTTCGAACACGGAGCCCGAAACAAGTAAGCCTGGGTGAACGTTCTCGAAGGCAGTTTTGTACGTATCCGTGACCGTTGAAGGGTCCTTGCAAGACACGACCAATCTTCCTTGCTCTGCATCGACACTCAACGCATTGACGTTGACCACCTGGCCAACAGTAAAGTGTTGAGAAGGATCCTTGATATATGCCTCACTCATTTCGGATACTGGGAGGAAACCTCGCACTGTTCCGTAAAATTGGACAACAGCACCATTCGACTGGATACTGATCAAGGTTCCAGGGGACTGATCTCCAGCGGAGATATCCTTATAATCCTTCCAGATTGCGGAATCGCTGTTTAATAGCGATTTCTTCAAAGTCAGGCGCAGTTGACGCTTCTCTAAGTTCACAGATAATATTCTGGCCGTCACTTGTACTCCCTCCCGAAACTTCTTCTCGGGGTGTTGTAACTTCGTATCTGCCATGTGCATTGCGGGAATAAGACCGGTAATACCGTCAGCGAGGGCGACGATAAGCCCATCGATGCCATTAGGTCCGATTATGAGTCTCTCAATAGTGCCTTTCACCACCGCACCCACAGTGACATCTTCGAGGCGAAGGAATGGTTGATCAATGACCTTCTTTTGCAGAGATAATAAGTAAAGGTTATCCAGAGCATTGTACCCAATTATGCGGCCTTCATGAGATGACCCGACACTGTAAGCACCCTCTGTTGGCGATAGTGACGATATTTTGCTGTCTTTGATCCTGGATATATGGACGAATCCGAGGTGCTTGGTGGCGCCCAACTGCACGTATAAACCCATGCTTGGGTCAACCCTAGCTACCTTAACTTCCGGTATGATCGCCGAAATCGCAGGCCTATCGTTCGACTTTTGCGGAGCATCCACAGCGGTGGGCGAGAACTTGAGCACATGGTCGAGGATTGAGAACCCAAGCTTAGGCGTCTCATCCGAGGGGTAGGTGCAGATAATTCTACCTTTGACTTTTGCGCCAGGTTGATATTTCTTTGTCAAATCTTTCTTATCATCAGTCGAGCCAGAGTGTACTGCATCAACGACCGCATCCACCATTCCCATAATCTTTCCTGCCATCCCGCTCGGATTTACCTCTGTTAAAAGGATTTCAGCGGCAGTTCCCGGAAGAAATGAGTTGATAGTCGGTGCGGAGCTAAGGAAATGTGATTTCTTCGCAGAAGCAGCAGCCTGTAGATTGGCAGAAAGTTTTACCACGGTGCCACTGGAATTTTGACCAGTGATGACGCATAGGAATACAGCGCCCTCCTTCACCTCGGAGAGCTCCACGCCTGAAGGTAACTCTTTAGAGGACATGAACCCTCGCGTTTCGCTGTCCTCCAATCCCAAGTCCATAATAAGGCCATAGTCCTCAACACTCAGCACCGAAGCTTGTACCGTGCAGTCGGGAACCATATCTGTCTTGGAAAGACCAGAATTTGCCTCGAGAGGATCAATCGACAGTTCGATTCGCTTCTTGATTTTACTTCTGCCATTCTTGTCGTCCGTCGTGGTTGATGTAACGGAGGCTCGAAGGTACTGGCCGAGTTGGACGTAGGACTTCAGATCAAATTCGTCATCGCTTTCTTCATCCTCGTCATCGTCGTCGGCTGCGTTTTCCAGAAGCTTGTTGACCTTCTGCTTTAGGATATTTGAAATAGCAGTCCACGGTACGTATCCCGTTAGGTTATTCGGCAGCGCAAGCGATATATCGTGCACACCTATACTCGAAACCTGACCGAGAACTTTGGAACCAGGCACAATGCGCTAAGAAGCGTCAGTTACGTTGCTTTCAACTATCATTAAATTTCGACTTTGTACCTTGAAACTGAGACTTTCAATCTTGGGACCTTCAGGCTTCGCAGTTCCATCGGCCGACTTCTTGTTCTTCTTGCTCTTGTGTTTTTTCTTCGAAACTTTGACACCAGCTTCCTTGCCTGTATCTTCCTCCTTTTCAATTTCAGAATCAGCATCCGGTAGTCCTCCATCCCCCGCACCCTTCTGCTCAAAAAGCACGTCCCTGGTGGCCTGAATCTGAATCTGTTTTCGCTCCAGCGGTGTCAAGACATTGTTACCACCTCGAGGAAAAGCAGGAGCTTCGTCGCGTAACACGGAAACAGTCGCGGGTCTCGGTGCGGAATCCGTCCCAGTCTTTGGTTTTTTGCTGCGATCCTTATCCGCCGTTCCATTGACAGTCGACCCTTTCTTTCCAGCTTTCGCATCTTTCTCGGAGTCGACCTTGACTCGCTTTTTAGACTGGCGAGGGCCTGAGTCTTCAGGCGCATTGCCCTTTCGCTTGACGGATCCCATTCTCAAAATTGCTGTTATCCCACCATATCTCCTTTCAACAAACCGCCGTTGCGTCAAAGACAATGGCTTGAGATTATCTCAAAATTTCAATTTTCCGCTTTGGGCCAGGCGTGCTACTGGTTCAAGCTTCCGAAGAGAATTTCTGCCAACTCTGACCGCCAATCACAGCCCTTCTAGAATTCCTATGGCGGACAATCATCAACTGCACCAGCAACACCGTAACTACGCGGTTGAATGCTGAATTAGATGAAAGCATTTATTTATTAATATTCTGTGTTTAGGCTGAAGTCATTTTTCTCAACATCCACTGTCAGCTTTTCCCTCTGGGTATCCTAATTTTGTAGCGCTTCGTACTCGTCCACGGCCACGACCGATTACTAAGCGTCAAAGCTCCGACACGTGCACGCGGGACTTTGCCACAATACGCACGGACCAGCACCCGCGTCACGTCGACAAGCCACAGGAGCGACACGGTCTCGTTAATTGAATGTGGCTGACCAGGCACGAGATGCGTCTTTCGCTCCTAGTCGCGACGTGAACCAAGGACAGCATAACCCAATTCACGACCCGCGCTTTTTCTATTGTTGCCCTTTCAGATTAATAGAGATACTCAATTTCTTTCTACAGATGCTGTTATTAACGCCTTAATTTGAATACCACCCTATGAAAATGGACATGTCTAATGCTCTACGTGACAAGTTACCAAGCAAGCTGAACGAATATCCAGATGTCATACCATCCTCACCACCTCCTCTGAGCGCTTCTCACGATATCCTGCCCTCCTCTCCTCCCTCTTCAAAACCTAAGAAACGACCACCAGTGACACCGAGATCTTTTAAACGCTTCTTTACCCCAAGATCTGCCCTCAATGGTCCCAACACGCGGTCCAGTACCCGTGCAAGTCGCCTCGTCCTAAAGGATATACTATCTCCCCCATCCTCTTTAGGTCGGAACGGGCCAGCATTTCCTAATATTTCAAACGATGACAAAACTGGCTCTCGCCTACTGCTAGGTCCGCCATGTACTCCAAGCAGGAAGAGGAAACTATCGTTCTGCACGTCAAGTCCACCCCTACAGTCCTCCCCTCTCAGGCGAGTCCGAATTGCACCAACGATATATACGGATCCCACGGACAGACGGGATGATATAGAACAGGCCCCAGCCGCTTTTGGTACCATCTTGGAAGAACTAGAGACTGTGGAGCCAGTCAATCCCGTGGCTTTGCGACGTTCCAAAGTTCTACATGCTTCGAGTCCAGTCTTCTTACGCAACTTGGCCACTAGCAGGTCAACAAGGGTGACTCCCAGGTCGCCCTTCGGTGGCACAGGTTCGTCGTCATTAAATGCCCTTTTGTACTCAGCAGAACTAACTAGTTATACTACAGCTTGGCAAGATGAAACCGCAAACTTCTATAGTCGCCCGGAGGACCTTCATCGATGTTGGCAGGATGATCATCCCACACTGCCATTCTGCACTGCCGCTTGTCACAGTAAGAATAGTCTTGTGCCCTTATGCTCATCATCAAAATCATTGTCGGCTAATTTGCATGTAGCAAACTCCTTAGTAGCGATAGGGGACGAGGAGGGGGGGATTCGTATCGTTGATACGGCGAAAGACGATAAACTTGGATTCTCGCAGTCATACTTAACCTTCCAACCTCACAAAAACTCAATCATGGACTTGGAGTTCTCATCCGATGATAGATTACTGGCAACGGCATCCGGTGATCAAACGTCGCACATTATTGACATGCCTACGCAAACAGCTGTGTATTGCCTTTCGAAGCATTCTTCGTCTGTCAAGCGAGTGCAGTTCCAGCCTGGGTCTAATGGCAACGTAGTAGCCACTTGTGGTCGAGATGGAAGTGTCAATATCTGGGATCTCAGATACAAAGCTTATGACAGGCCATCTTTGCAGCTACGTTGTTCGCTGGCTTCTGATGGGGACGATACAACACGAATATCAACCGCCAACATGAAATACGCGCAAGTATCCAACAACATTCGGGGCGCACACTCTGACCGGAACCGAATAAAAGGACAGTCTGAAGCTCAGATCCATCGGGATGATATATCAGTCACCTCTATCTCCTTCCTCCATCCTGGACGTGAACATTTATTTGTGACGAGTTGCGAGTCCAATGCATGCGTACGCCTCTGGGATATGAGAACCAGCTATTCCTTACGTCGGAAGACGTCAACCCCTCTCGCGGTCACACGGCAACCCGAGAGTCATTCCCGCTACCGACAGTTTGGTCTGACTTCGATTGCGTTTAACGGTAATGGGGATCGATTATATACACTATGCCGCGACGGAACTATCTACACCTACTCAACACCACATCTAGTCCTTGGGAATTCCAACGAATTGTCAATTTCAGCACCCGCCAGGCGTTTCCCTGCTGAAGAACCCAAGACCGGTCTTGGTCCACTCTACGGCTTCCGCCATCCACGTCTCCTAGTGGCTACTTTCTTTGTCAAACTTGCTCTCCGGCGTGCACAGAATGACAATACAGAGCTTCTCGCGGCCGGAAGTAGCGACAACTGCGCCGTGCTATTCCCCACAGATGAGCATTATCTCAACAGTTCATCTTCGCCAGCACCAGGAGCTTCCGCCTCCACCGATGACTCGTTTCAACCACCTGTGCCCAAGGGATTCGCAGGCCGGCTACGTCGAACCAACTCTGGCACCAGCCTCTCCGAACGCTTGGAACATAATATCCCCATCTACCAACACGGCACACCGTTGATAGAAGGCCACAGCAAGGAAGTTTCGGCACTTTCGTGGACTAGCAACGGCGAATTAGTAACCGTCAGTGACGATTTACAAGCCAGATGTTGGCGTGAAGGCCCCGATGCCCGAGACCTCAGAACCGGGGGTGAAACGGAGGGCAGACGATGGAACTGTGGGTGGGCTGATGTGACAGATGCCGAATATGACGAGGAAGAATGTTGATTCTTTCAACGGCCTCATTCATTTTTAGGAGAGACACTATTATTTCTGCAACAACTTGCCACTTTATGGTTTTGATATGTTAGATATGGGTAAAAGGGCAAAGTGTCTGACGTTCCAAGGAGTTAAGACATGTCACATCTGTATGAGGGGTATTGGAGATACTTTTGTATGTGTTATGATTTTGCTTTCGTCGCATGTTGGTGTGTTGTTGCATGTTGGCCTTTCATCGCATGTGCAAGAGAGGTTGATTGGTATACTGTACTCCGTATGCTCATGAAGAGATTAGTGTCAAACAAAAGTAACGCAACATCTTCACATGAGCAATTGGGGGTTGAGTCCCTGTCCTTTATGCATGGCTGCTAGTAACCTAGAGGCAGCAAATGCTGCTGCAACTGACATGATTTTTCCTAAATATTACCCATACCGAACCCCCTAATGGCCATGTCCATCATCCTCAGCTTTCTGCTCTGGATCCAGCTTGATCAATGTATCAATTCTCATGATGGAGATGCAAGCCTCCACCGCACTCTTTAATTGCTTGATCTTGCTCATGCTTGGTTCCAGGACACCTGCCTTGATGGAATCGGTAACCTTGCCCTTCATGAGGTCAAGACCGTAGTTTTGGTACGCCTTTCTCTTCGCGAGAACTTTTTCCTCTTCAGAGACTTTGCTATCTTCTCGAGATTGGGAAACGGCGTGACAGCGGCGGAGTTTGAAAATTAATTCAGTGGCGTCCTTTGCCGCATTGACACACAGGGTTTTGGGGACGATGAGGAGTGCTTGGGCAAATTCACCGATGGCTTGCTGTTCTCGAGAATTCTGACACAATCATTAGCAGGAGAGGAGAAGGGGATTTCTGATGCGTACTTACCACTGTGAGGGCGAAGTGTTCAAGATAAATGTGAAGAGCGGTCTCCACAGCACCACCTCCAGGGACAATGCTTCCACTCTCAAGGGTTCTCTTAACAGCACAAAGGGAATCATGCACCGACCTCTCCATCTCGTCGAGCTGATAATCATTTGATCCACGAAGGATGATAGAGGCTGAAGTGTGCGCCTTTGTGCCTTTAACCAGAATGCACTCGTCGTCGGAAATGCGCTCTTGAACGACCTCGTCAGCGCGACCCAGGCTTGAAGGCTCGAATTTCTCATCGCCATTAAGGTCGGATAAAGTGCTGAGCAGGGTGGCTCCCGTGGCTTTCGCAATCCGTCGCAAATCCTCCTTTTTACACCTTCTTACTGCCATTGCACCTCTTTCAACAAACATCTTAAGACACAAGTCATCAATGCCTTTGGTCGTTAATACAACATTAGCACCTGCCTTGAGTATCATTTCCACACGCTCAAGGATAATGCCTGACTCGCGCTCTCGAATCTTTTCTAATTGAGTAGGATCTTCGACAGTGATGTGAACGCCAAGCTTCATCCGCTCCTTTTGTAGATTCATGTCAAGACAGGCAATCTTTGCATCAACAATTCGAGTCGGCATAGCCTGAGAGGCAACGGTGCAGTTCAGTGCATAACCATTGACAAGAACAGATTCCGTGGCACTCTTTCCATGTGCCTTAAGCACGTTCACCGCTTTGACGGGGTATTTAATCTCGTTTCTCGGATTCGTCGTTTTGACTGATAGTATGGCATCAACCACCATGTTGGCGAAGAAGTTGGCATCCGCACCGATAATTTTGCTAGACATAGACGTTCTCGCAATGCTTAACAGACTTTCCCTCCCGAGATGTTCGACCTTTGTGCTGACATTTTCATTCATATATTTCACGGCTTCGCGAAGCGCCAACTTGTATCCTGTGATGATAGTCGTAGGATGTATTCGGTTTTTCATTAATTCGTTGCCTCGACGAAGAAGCTCCGCAGCAATGAGAACAACAGAGGTGGTGCCATCCCCAACCTGCTACCGTGAGTAATTGCTTGTTCCTAAAGCGCTGAGAAAGTGGGGGTACCTCTTTGTCTTGTTGTTGGGCCAAATCCACGAGAATCTTGCCAGCGGGATGCTCGACGTCCAACAGGGTCAATATGGTCGCTCCGTCATTGGTCACAGTAACGTCCTGATCCGGTCAGCATTCTTCCCCTCACATGTTGGGGCGGTAAAGAACATACGCCAATGTCATCCACCATCATTTTATCCAGGCCGGAGGGGCCAAACGAGCTTTTGACAACATTCGCAATGGCTTGTGTCGCAAGGACTAGAATCATACTTAATCAGTACAGCTCATATACGCCAGTATCAGAAGACCACGAACCATTTTGATCGCGGATATCTTGTCCGCTGAGCTTCTGCCCCCCCAAAACTGTCTGCAAATCAGTAAGTGCTCTAACGACGCCATTCACAAGCCAGATAAAGACGTACAGAGAGTACCAGAATTTCGAGATTGCTCAAATATCGCCGCCATGTTGTATCAATTGAGAAAGGGATTTGCTTGCGGTCGATGATAAAGCTCCCCTCTGCTCTGTTTGGTGGTGGAGTTGCTCGCTGGAGGCTCTGGAACTTTTTGGGTGGTGAGTTGTGCCAAGCGTTTTCTGCCATCGAAGGCGGCGAAACATTCTGATAGAACCCCTCGCGCGTGACTGTTTCTGGGGTTCGATCTCTGACTCCCTCCCCTCCCTCGTTTCCCCTGCTTCGTGTAGCTTCTTCCCAGCCTTAGGACTTTCACGTTAGGTACTTTGGTCTGATACCATGTCAAGTCAGCAGTCCCAAGACGGCGTCGACGCTTCTCCCACATCTGCCCCTCTGCCGATTCGCACGATGGACCCCGCAACTCAGGGAGACGCGACCCCTGCAACAGGGGAAATCTCCAAAAATGCAGCAAAAAAGGCCGCGAAGCAGAAGAAGCAGGCTGCTGACAAGGCGGACAAAGCAGCTAGCAAAGGAATTGGCAAATCCGAGTCCAAAGCTGCAACAGCCAAGGCACCCAAAAAGAAGATTGACGGCGCCGCTCTGATTGGTATAGATGTCGCGAAGGAGGATGACTTTGCAGCGTGGTATCAGCAAGTACTACTGAAAGGAGACATGTTAGACTACTACGATGTGTCTGGCTGTTTCGTTTTAAAGGTAAGCTGCTATCTTGAGCGAGCTCGGTTTCGCAAGTAAGCAATCGCTAAATCTTTTGCGCGTGTAGCCCCATTCATTCTTTATCTGGGAAGAAATACAGAACTGGTTCAATGATAAAATCAAGAAGATGGGCGTTAAGAACTGTTCATTTCCTCTATTCGTCTCAGAAGATGTTCTCAAAAAAGAGAAAGACCATATAGAAGGATTTGCTGCTGAAGTGGCATGGGTTACACACGCGTATGTGCATCTTGTTGATTGTCAAGTTCAACATTCATTGACTTATCATTGCTGACTGCTTCTAGTGGAAATCATAAACTAGACAGAAAGATCGCCATCCGCCCAACATCAGAAACGGTCATGTACCCATACTACGCGAAATGGATTCGAAGCCACCGTGACCTCCCTTTAAAATTAAACCAGTGGAACTCTGTCGTGAGATGGGAGTTTAAGAATCCGCAGCCCTTTCTACGCACTCGTGAATTTTTGTGGCAAGAAGGCCATACGGCTCACTTGACTGAATCCGCTGCACGAGAGGAAGTTCTGCAGATTCTCCAGCATTATGCTCATGTTTATGAACAGCTTCTGGCCATTCCAGTTATCCAGGGACAAAAAACCGAGAAAGAGAAATTTGCTGGTGGGCTTTACACTACCACGGTTGAAGGTTACATTCCATCCACAGGCCGTGGTATTCAGGGTGGCACTTCGCATGGTCTGGGACAAAATTTCAGCAAGATGTTTGGTATCACTGTTGAAGATCCTTCTTCAAAACCAGACGAAAAGAAGCCCCCGCTTCATGTCTGGCAAAATTCATGGGGCTTGTCCACCCGTACTATTGGTATTATGGTGATGGTCCATAGTGACAATCGTGGATTAGTGCTTCCTCCTCGGGTGGCCGATGTCCAGGTTGTCATTATCCCCGTTGGGCTCGCTGCCAAGACTCCGGACGATGTGCGCGAATCTATCAATGCGGAGATCGACCATATAGCCGACGTTCTTGCCGCAGCGGGAGTACGTGTTGAAGTCGACAAACGTGAGGGTTACAATCCAGGTTGGAAATTCAGTGACTGGGAGCTTAAAGGGGTCCCTCTTCGTCTCGAGTTCGGCCCCGGAGAATCCGCCGGTGGCTTCGTAACAACATCTCGTCGAGACGTTCCTGGAAAGGAAGGAAAGTCATCTCTTCCAATCGCCGAATTGGCCACTGCTGTACCAGCCCTGCTTGAAACCATCCAAGCAGACCTGTATTCTCGCGCTGATGCTGAGTTCCGCTCACATGTCAAGCATATCACCAAGTGGGAGGATTTCTGCCCCGCCCTTAACGATAAGAACCTCTGCATGATCCCACATTGTCTGACAGAACAATGCGAGGACGAGATCAAGGAAATGAGCGCCCGCAAAGCTGAAGAAGAAACTGGCGAAGCCATTGACGCGAAAATGCCAAGCATGGGTGCTAAGAGTTTATGTATTCCATTCGAACAGCCGGACGGCATTACGAAGGGAGTCACGAAATGCGCAAATCCCAATTGCACCAAATTTGCCGAACAGTGGTGTTTGTTCGGACGTAAGTTTTCCATCTCCATTCCGAGTACTCCTTTGCTATCTTGCTGTTGCAGTTTAGATACTTACCTTCTTGCTTGCAGGCTCCTATTGAGCGTTTCGGTATATCGACTCTCTTAAGTCGGTGGATATATCTGGTGTCATCGGTACTACGGGTTAGGGAGTACAAGCGAGGTCTATTGAGCGAAGGCTAGGGCTGAGGCCGCACCCCCCATATGCATAGTTGTGTCATTGATATTGCTCCGTACCACATATCCGGTGAAGAATATTTTGCAGTTCCATTGGAAACTCATCTGCATTTCCAACCTTTGAACTTTTCCACCTGCATGTAAGCCCTAATAAGGCCTATCAGAATATCATTGCTTTTCAACTCAGCACGTGCCTGCCAACTGTCCTTTTTATCCCGGATAAATATGAGCGCTGAGGTCTAAAAAGCAAAAGGAAGACCCATAAAGATGCAGAAATTAAACGAGGAAAAGAATGCATGCCCGATCTATGTACGGAGAATCGCTATAATAGGAGCGTTCTCTGGCAAATCCTCTGTCGATGATTGATCAGATTTTTGATTGCCTTTTTTAGAATTATTGCCGGATTTTCCGAGCGGCACACGGAATTTTCATCCCGCAGAAAGGAACAAAATGCACACCTCCTGTGAGGTGTGTTGTCGAGGCGCGCAGCTGCAGCCCAGGCGCTAAAAACTAATTTTCCTGCAGGCTTCAGATGCATCCGATAAGCAAGCGAAGCACAAGGACTGCATGATACATGGGTGTACGGATATGTACGAGGGGTTCACAAACGCCATTGTCGCGATGATAAACAGAGAGAAACTCTGTGTAAGTACTGGCATCAATTCTCAGTTATATTGTTGGCATTGGAAACGAAAAGCCTAATTTTTGAACTGGACACTATAAAACTACATGCTGATTAGCTGGCGACGCCGAAAAAAGACAAAGAATCAAACATCCGACCCAATCCTGTATGAGTACCCCGAGTAAGAGGACAAAAGTTCGCCCGTGAAGGCGGTAGTAGGCCCATATTTTGAAGAATCACAATGAAAATGGATCAAGTAGCGACTCAAACACGAACCGCAAAACTTCCACCGGATGCTGGTGGACGGAGGGATTTTTGAATCCCAGACTATCAAGTGAACAATGCAAGTCAAAGTATCAATAGAGATCAAACACGACAAAAGGAGCAATGAAATAGAAATTGCAGAACGTATACATTAGGACCAACGAAACGATTGTAGTTACTAGAATGCCAAAGGATGATGAGAAAACACTAACGTGAACGGTAATGGTAGGAACATTCAGGACAACTACCTATATGTCGTGGAGTGGAAAAGAGGTTCAAATAGAGTTCGCAAGAATCTCTTATACATAGACATATCACAATCTGAACCGCCCGGAGTTGAACAAGTCTCTTTGAAGACTGCCCCTGCGAAGTGGTATCTGTAGTTTATTATGGGGTAGATGGTATGTATTGGTGTTGTTATTGTGTGAAGAGCAGTCCGAGGAACTGGGAGACGGATGGGCGGAGCCTCTGGACTTGGAAGACACGGTAGAGAGTAGGGATCCGTCTGAAATGGCTGAATGTCGTTTCTCCATTTCGGTGTGGCTCAATTGAATTGCTGAGTTTGGGACATTGTTGATCACATCAGCTTCAAAGGCAGAGGGTTTCAGGCGCAATCTAGTGTTGGGGCTTGGAGACTTTTGTTGGCGGGTCCATTTTGGTATATCCGATGTATCTCGAATAGCAGCTACCGCCCGCACAAGTCGGCTATGAGAGCTGTGTGGGCGGATATTCGAGACCTCTTCATCGCGCGAAGTCTTGTTGCTTGGGCTATTTGCGTGACTTTGCCGAGAAGTAGACGTCAACCGCTTTTGAGTGTCACCTTTGCTTCTGTGATCTTGTATCAACCCCGATGGAGGTTGCGCGTATGTGTGCCTTCGTCGACGTGTTTTCAACTCGCTACTATAGGAGTCCTCCGTCTCCAATCTTTTCAGGGCAGGAATCGAGAGTTCCCTGGCTGGAATATCCGGAATGCGCTTCGTCGCTTTTTGAGACGTTCTCCGAAGAGGCACACCTTGATATCTCTCTTTCCTCGAGAAGTTTGTGCCCGGAGGCCTGTTCGTCACATGTCCAGGGATTGATTCTTGCGGATACTCCGTAATCAGTACCGGAGAAGCTTCACGAGGCGATGTAGATGCAGAATGCACCTGGCGAAAAGCATCATGCGAATTGATTTCACGGACTATTGCATCTTGCAGTGTCTCAAAGCTTGGGTGCGAGGTCCTGGGTTGAATTGAGTTGTATGCTTGTTTAAACAAGTTCATCATCTCCTCCATTCCGTAGCTTGGCGTCTTTGGTATAGTCGGCGCCACACTCGACACGGAGACTGGACTGTTCACGATCTCGGCGATGCTAGGGTTTCTCTCACGTACTGGTACGGGAGCACTCTCTGGGGGTCGAGTACCCATCTTCACAAACATTTTGCGAGGTGCTGCTAGTTCCATGTTTATGGAAAGATCGTGAACATTCTTCCGAGACGAAAATGTCCTTGGCTTGGGGAAAAGCGAGAGATTGCATCGTGACCGGGGAACGGGTTTGTCGACTGTTCCCTGCTCTGTATTTGTCTTGCTTGATCGACCAGCTTGGCTTGACTTCTTTTCCGTCTGCACACGTTGAACATTGCTCAAGGAGCCTAGAGTGTTTTGTGCGGGGCGGTGGTCTGAAGGTGATAAATAATCAGGTGTGCCTCGCGAGCCGGCATCCGACGATACCGCTGAGGTTGTGTCAGTCAATTCCTCCCCTGGACCATCGGATGGTTCTCTATGTATGACTCCATCGTCATTGTACGACACGTTCTTGTTCTCCGCCGCGGAGGAATGAATGCGTAAATCGTGTTCAGAAATACTTGTTCTCAAGCCTCCCTCGCCGCTTTCGTAAAAATTTCTGCGATTCGCCATAGGCGATTGCGAACGTGTTCGCGCACGATTTTCTGTGGCTTGAGGTACGTCTGGTCTCGTTTTTCGATTGTGTAGGTTGTAGTGTGAAGAATGGCGTGGAGAAAGGCCTCCACTTTTCGCAATATTGCGGTCTGCCACATCCTCCTGGTATAACGCTGATATCACTCGAGCATACGGATCTTGGACTTGAATCGGCGGAGGGCTATTGATATTTCGTTCTGCAATATCTTCATTGTAAAGTGTCAAGGGCGAGACAGGAACAGATGAACCGGATCGCGAGAAAATTGCTTCAAGAACGTCAACATGCCGTTTTGTTCGGAGAGGGCACGGTTTTGGCTCGATATAGTTATAACGCTTTTCGGGTCGAGAACGAAAGTAATCGTGTAGGTCCTCAAATTGCCTTTCAATCTTGAGGAACGACTGGTTTTCCATGTTTGGAATGAAGGGAGAATACAGCCCGTTCTGATAATCCCAGAAAGCAGTCTCGTCACTGAACTCACTTTTATGCGATGCGTAAATGTCGATATCTGCTGGTCCAAGGCTGCGGGGGTGAAGCAGGTTTTTCTCCGGGCTCAGGAGCTTCTTCAGTCCTACCATTATTGGCTGTTAACAGAACGTCCAGTCTCTATATGGGTGCTACTGAAAGATAACACGATGGTCTTCCCACAGCACTTGAAGAATGCAGAAACCTGGACGCGAGAGAAGCAAAGGATATGGTATTAGGAGGGTTCATGAAGCTGGGAACGTACTTGAGAGCTGAGGATTATCTGTTCAGAAAGTTTACCGATCATCGGCGTGTAAAAGTTGACCTGTATCATTTTGCGCTTGACCCCAGATGCATGCAAGAAATATGGAGGCTCTCTCATCAACAATCCGTCGATTCTGAGTGGAGTTCTTCCCAGAAATATAAAAAGACGGGCAGTTGGCTCACATTTTGACCCTGTATCTCGAACCAATGGACTAGGTGTTCGGCATTATGGTGATGGTTTAGCGCACGACAGTAGGATCCACCGTGCGTATTTTTCACCCTTTTGTCATGTTCCATGCAATCTGCTTTGTTGAGCTTTGCCCTACAGGCTGTCTTCCGTATGGAGAAGTTTATCAACCCTTGAACGGGCTTTTGAATTCACAACCCAAGTTGTCGTCACTGCAACCATTTTCAGCATGGGGATGGGAGCCAGGGAGCTTCAACCAAGGATGACTGCAGGCGCATATCCGGTGTCATGGATGTCCTTGTCAAAATCCGCTCCACAGTCGAATTTAGCTCCGAGCTGGAGCCTCTCACTCCAACGGCTAAAATCTCCCGTCGTGAGGCACGGCGCGCACACGAACCTCGTCACCATCAGCACCGTTGTTGGTCTCGCTCAAAGCCACCAAGTCACCCCTTATGAGTGGATCTCGCTAGAGCGCTTCGAGTGCTAGGACTGCCAATTTGCACGACAGCGCAGGGATTCCCTGGCCGGGTTACTGGCGACTGATTGGATTTCAGTGCTCTTGTCCCAGCCCCAGCTCAATTCCCGGCATACTCCGTAGGTCCATAGGATCGCTGAGAACACCTCTTTCGCGCAGGGCAATTCAACATGTGATGGATCGCCGTGATCTTATCATTGATTAAGTGTGTTTCTCCCATCGTCTGAGAAGAAAATTGCTTCTTCTGGAGCATCGGACAATGATCAGAATTGAAGAGATAAACTGCACGTGGCAAGCGGATGCGCTGACGATTGATCTCGATGGTCGACCCAGAGTCCGTTTCATCATCAGCTAGTTTAATGGAAACAATCCGCTTTAGCGCAAGGTCGAACCGTGGAATTGTCGTCTTCAACTTACTCGTTGAGCCGGCGTCCCAGAGTTCATCTCTCCCGCTCATATGAATTTGTGGAGAAGCTTGGACGTACGGAGTACACTCCGTGGCCATCAGAAGAACATTTCGTGTGCTCTTGGGCAACGTCGAGATACCATTCTGGCTTCGTAGCCCGTACGCCGAGCGGCATGACAAGTCACATACTGTGTAGTTTTCCAACAGAGGCAGAACCATGACTGAAAGGTTGACAGAAGATGGTGCTTCCAGACCGCAGAGCTTCCAGGGTCAATCTCATTACTACTCACCTGACTTCCCGCTTCTGGCAATACTCCCCTCGCCCCTGGACCGAACAGTATGTTTCCAACATGTGTTAAGCCATATGCTTGCAAAATCTGCATATACTGTACGCTTGTCTATAGATATCCTGTTACAATCAAGGTTGGTTATGATATATAGCTGGAAGCAACGCGGTTTGCATCATTTACGGTTGTTAGTCTATAGATCAAGCCAGATGTAAAACCATAGTAACAAGAATCCATGCACGTTGTGCCTTCAAACGCTAACATGATACATATTTGTTTTATATGGGGCGTCTGCTGGGGTGCCCCAAAACAGAATCGACACCTCCACATCGGTTCAACCAAAAATCGTTTGTCTTTCAGAGAGTTTCGGCATATTCTGGCCTTGTGGATTCTCCTCCAGCGCGACACGTGGAACTTCAAGATACTGCGGAGCGTCTCCCGTTTCATTTAAAAGCTTTTGCTCGACTAGAGCGGGTTGTCGTCCAAACGCAGTAGAACTAGGCCCAAACAATGCCTCGTTGACTGTTTTCTCTGCCTTCCCAATGGCTACCGAGCTTTGAGGATAGAGGCAGTTGCGCGGCGCGTCGGGTTCCATATCAGTGATGACAATGTGCGGTAGTCGATAATTTCTCCAGCATCGCTCGTTTGTTGTGTCTTGAAGCCCTGGGTATCTCGTACAGAGAGTATCTGTTTGGTGTAGTGATAGAACCTTTGGCGCGGCTGGTTTAATAGTAGGTGAAGGAGAAGAGGAGGAGAGAGATATCGTATCAGCCGGGGAGTCTGTTATGTGAATCACGTTGCAGTTGTCCAAGGGGGCTGCTTGTGAAGCAGCTGTCGGCTGAGGCGGAATTTTATAGGGAAGAGTTGCGATTGTTTGTTTCTGGTTGCCGCTGTTTTGGTAACTAACCACCGTCGTTTGGGGCATTGATTGCTGACTGTAATTCTGCCATTCTCGGAGCGGCAAGGGTCTTAACATAGGATTCAGCCCAAGCCCCATGCCGTCAATACCTCTGCCTCCCTGCGTTTGAGCCCTGTCTCGCAGTTGAGCGTAGTTGGGCATTCCCCATCTGCAAGTGCCTGTTTGTCTTGATCCCACAATTTCTACCTCGTCTTCGGTTGTGTTATTCGGTCTCGAAAAAGGGGGCTCAGGACGAACAGCCGGGATCTGATTCTGGTGCTCCAAGCCAACCCTCGTGCGCTTGGTATCCTGACTTCTCACCTGCGAGTCAGCATGTCGTTTCTTCGCCAGAGCAAAGTTGCGTATCATCGCGAGCGGGATGTCATCGTCATCGTCGTCGTCATATCGATTGTAAACGCCGTCGAGAGAACTCCCATTCTTCATTATGCAATCCCCATCATCGTCGATTTCCATCTTGATCGGTCCTTGCGTCGTGTTCGTTGGAGGTGAGTCTAGCCTTGTTGGAACAGATGTGCTGCCTTTCATCTTGGTGTCTAACTTCGACTTCGCTGTGGCTTTGGCACGTTTGGCTTTATTTGCTTGACCTTTGCCCTTAGTGTGGCCACCTGGGAGCGACGCGCCCGCGATACTTTCCGTGCCCCCTGCGAGGATTGTTCCTGCTGGGCAATTCAACGCTCCGCTCTCTATGGCCTTCTTCAAACGCGTGAAGCGCATCCGTGCTGCTGGCGGATTTATATTTGCTGCTTGTCCAACGGCAGTGAAATCGATCTAGCATAAGATTGCACTCTAGTTAGCCTTCCAATGTCCTCCTGACTCTTCACGTGAGAGACTCATTGTAGCTGGCGCGACGGCCACAGATATATCCGGAGACAGTTCACGGTTTCCGTTACTAGGGAAAGCCGAACTCACAGTCTTATAATCGGACTTCTGCAAACAGACGTACAAGAACCATAGGTTCACATCGAGTTGTAGTTTTGAAGGCATCGTGCAAGACCTAATTCTCTTTTCTGTGGCTTCAGAAGTGTTCAGAAACTGACCCGCCTTCTCAACAGAGCAGTGGAAAAGATGAGCGCTTTTACATATGGCTGGGTTTACCGGGAAACGGAAAGATCTGTAGGTATCACAGCGATAGAACGACAAAGATGGCAAGGAAACATCATATAACCGATTGAACAATCCCCATGTGAAAGAAGCTGTGACACATAAAAGAAACCAGATGATACGTAAAGAGCACTGGCATTGTATGTTGCAGCATCAGCACTGACTGAGATGTCTCACTTATGACTGCGGATAGGCGAAGAGCAGAGTCTGGCGGCCCTACAAAAGAACCAGGAACAAATCCATGTTCAGAACGGCAAAAAGGAGTTCCAGAACGTGCTGTTAGCGAAGCAATTGGAAAGGGTATGCCACTGCTTGAGTCATCAAGGATAATCACTTGATGTCTGGGTAGCGAAAATGCCAAATTTTGTAATTATTTCACAGCTGCATCTCTTCATTATTATCAGCTTGAGACTCCCCAGAAGGAAAACTGGCAAACCGTTCTGCTGACTCCTTCGCCGCTTCTAGCAGCACGGTCTGCGCTGCACGAGCTGCCTCGACGGCACCATTCATGAGGGATTCATGACCACCGCCGGTCACATCTCCTTTTAGCCACACTTCGGTAATCTCATCTCGTGTCGGCATATATCCTACTACACACAGAGAGGCAATCCCCTGGTGTTCGGATGGGTCAGGATCCAGCATCAACGCTCTCCCTGTTGGTTCGACATTACTATCCCGTTTGGCACTGTTTTTCTCCGCCACGATGGCAGCGACGCCTCCGGCAAGCAAGTCCAGACAATCAATCCTGGCATCGACAACCGCCGCTGAGGCTACCGTAATACAGTTGGCGAGCACGTTCATTAATCCCCAGCCGTCAACGCCGCCGAGCGGACCCGATGAGAGTGAATCTCCCCACCAACGATCATCTTCTCCCTCGAGGATATTCACTGTCACCTCAAGACCACTTTTGGGCCATCGATCCCCAATTATCATACCGCCAAGAGCGGTTTCCAAATGGACTGCAAGATCTCTCTCGTTCATGTCGCGAAGATAGCCCCGCCGTCTTCTCGCCGCGAATGGCGCAAATTTAACATGTGTGGATAGCAAAATGTTAGGGGAAAATGGCGCAGAACGAGGAAGAGGTTTCGGTCCATGAACCGTACAAATGAGTTTGAGAGACGACGAGGGAGGTATAAGGGTTTTCGATTTGTATGAGGATTCATTCGAGGGCTGTAGTTCAAGGTACGCTGACCCTGATGCGGAAGGAATAACACCAGTTTTTAGAACTGTACAGTATATCAGCTCAAGCTCCCCAGTGGTCTCCAGGCACTGAGAGCTTACATATTTTTCTCAGTTCATTAGGTGCTCGTGAACGGACTGGCCTCTCTAACGTTATTGATTTCTGGCCTTCGGCGGACAGTAACGAAGATGTGAATATAGGGGGCCGCGTGCCTCCTGAAGGCCCGTTTACTCTTCTTTTATCCGTCATTGTGTTTGTTGTTTACTGTGTAGATGGGTTCAGCTCTTCCACCACTGTTTGCTGCCGCGAAAATGCAAGTCCGCCGTTTGATGAGCTCCAAAATTTGCATTGTTTGCTCATCTTTTTCCGCCAAAGTGATGACTAATAGGTACGGAATATCCTTCTCCCGGTTGCATTAAAAGCGAAAAATTGTCGTCCACTTTGTCCGACCTCAACTTTCCCACAACACAAAAGCTCATTTTTCTCTTCATGATGAGAAGAGCTGCACGCAATAAGGCATGAGCATAGTGGTAAGTCTCAGATGATTTCTCGCTAGCCCTATCGCTCCCCAACGCCTTCACCATTATGAGGAAACCCTACCAAAAGTTCTTTCTTGGAGACATTCCATGATCCATTTGAACATGCATCACCATCTGATCTTCTCTATTCGTTCACAGTCTCCTTCTGCACTCAAGGCACTGAGCTCGAGACTAACCTGAATGCTTATAGGACTATGTTCACTGTCTCATAACTTCACTGTCTTTGCCTTGGAATTGTAGTACTTTGAAAAGGTATGAAACTTCCAAATTTTCCCCCTAAACTCTGTTTTTCTTATGATGAGAATCAATTATTCAGTTCTGCTTCTGCAATTGCATTGAAGAAAACAAATTTACCAAAGTAACGATCCTGAACTTTAACACAATGTCGCAAGCCGCTTTTTCTCATTGACATAATGGCTTGGATTTGCTGGCTGACATTAATTGCGAACATAGGTAGGTAGCATTTTGCCGACTCGAACCGGATGAGCTGTCCTGAAAACACTACGGCGTGTGTGGAGGAAGCACGAGAAAGGTTTATACCGAATAATATGATGCTAGTAGTTTCTGATACTCTGTATTTGATAGTAGCATGCAATGAATCTATCAACCTCTCTGAGACCCCATACTCCTCTTTGATTATATACATTCTTTCATGTTCCAGTACAAACATACGTCGGGGCAATTCGAAACAACCAGTTCGTCAATTGACTGGAAGGATATCTTTTCGCACCCCGGAACAAATGCAACAATCATCCGCCCACTCATCAAGCGTCATAACAACATTGGTAGTAACCCCCGAATGCTTTAAGTGATTCATCATAAGGCCAAAGGAGTGTGTGTATAAAACAAATAAAGATTATTTTTTGGATTTGACAAACGGAAAAAAAACAATCATCAGACGGACACTTAGCGAGCCATAAGAATGTATTCAATCAAGGGAAATGCAGATCGCGTGCTCAAGCGTCACCATCGCCCACCGGACTTCAAATAGAAATTGTCGGTCTGGTCGGCTGAATGAGCGAGACATTAGGGAGACAACAACACGCGCGGAAGAAACATCAGAAACTTTGATGATCTGCGATGCGGATTTTCTCGAAAAGTCTCGATGTTGTCTAGTCTTCACGAGTCGGCGTGGCAGTACCACTTGAAGGGGACATACTATAGGGTGCCTAGAGCTGTTGTCAGAATAAAACCAGGTTAGAACAACGGTCACAGAAAATACTTACGAGGACCTTCTTTGCATTGCATATACGCCAGGCCAAATTCCGAACATTTCCATCAGCGCGTACGACTTCCGGAGCAAACTCTATGCCGAACCTATAAGAATGTTAGTTGTGAGGCTAGGACCTTCCGTGGAACGGGAACGAGGAGTGTAAGGGAATAAGATCACTGACATATGTTGAACAGCAAAGACCACTCTCTTCGCATATTTGCCATCTCTATCAACCTGGGAGCCGAAAGCTTCCTCTGGTGTCTGTGGTGCTATTTCAGGGTCCCTATCCAGACAATTCTGAACAATGGGCAGGAGTGCCGCTTCAATAGCAGGTCTCACAACAGCGTAATTGTCCAGTGGGACTTCGTCCTCGTCAAACTTCGGGATGCGGATTTCAAATGGACGAGATATCGCCATCACATTGTGCTTTCCGTTATGGTGGTATCGGAATTCAAACACGCCCTGGTGCCACCATGTTTTGTCTCCAGAGAAAACCATCTCTCCTGATGCGATTTGCTTGCCGTCCTTGTCTCGTGCGCGCTTAATGACAACATCACTGCTGACGAGGCCCACTTCACTCGTCGATGAATCAAAGGCACCTTCGTTCGTAGCGATCCATCGGCCCTGGGACGACACCTTGGTGATTTCTCGAGACGAGTTATGAGTGACCATGTACAATCCGACCCAGTCCTTTTTGCTGTGGTTCAGAGGGGCAGTCCACCTCACTCTGATGGGAGCGCCGTATTCAAATACCAAATTCTCGCTTGGCCCGGACCCATCAGTCTTATCTCTCGCGTCGCCGGACTTGTCAGATTGGGCCAGTTGTGAGCCTTCAACGGTAAGCGAGTAGTCTTTCATTTCATAACCGGCAAGATCTGGCTCCAAACGAGTTATTGTAATCCTTGCTGGGTATTTGTGGAAAAGCGCAGTCGTGTCTTTCACGAAGGTGGTAACACCGGCAGCTAGTTTCGGTCGCGCAGTGTCAATGACTTCTTCCACGAATTCGATGGACTCATCAAGGATTTTATCGACGCTTCCCTGGAATTGCTTCAAAGAGTTTGGTAAGGATCGCTTGATACTTTTGACTAAACCGGCATCGCGACGCAAGCTTCGTCCATAGAGCTTTTGCATATGTGGGCGTTCAACCAATTGAATAAAGGCTATGCTCAGGGTATGGCTCAGCAGCGCAAGGAAAATCATCGATCGACTGTTGGTTATGAGCACCGCGCCCCATACACCTGCCAGACCAAGGACACGTTCGGGATTGTTTAGAAACCGGTAAATGCCGCTGTAGGTCAGTTTTGGAGATTCGTCATAGAAGAAGTCGCCAAAAAACCAGCCAAACTCTCCCAGAGATTCATAGATGCTTATGGATGTCCATATCTGCAAGCCTATTAAACTGGCACCTAGGACATGTTTCAAGATTGTTAGGCCATAGCCCCAGTCTTCCGGTAGGGTATACACTTTCCACGCTGCGGCGATGAAACTCGCGTAGCAAGTTGTCATGCTCAAATGGTAGATGCCTTTCCACTGTCTCCAGGCTTCATCTTGGCCTTCCCCATACTTAACAAAGTGTCTTGTCCAGGACTTGCGAGCTGACTGGCGATTAAGTATGTACCCTATTCCGACGGAGTACCATAATCTCCACAACGCGGCATTAACAACGAAAATGAACTGATAAGTCGGTGTTGAAGGGGTCAAGATCGTTAAAGTAAAGAACAGTAACTGAATCAAGAGGACCGACATGTCCGTAACCCGGTGGAAATCCACACTGCCTACAAGGCCGTGAGTTGAACGTGGTTGGGTGGTGAAGGGAAGGGGAACCGGAGGAGTCGACTCGCTGTTGAAGGAGCTCGAACGAGATCCAACATCTTCGTGTACAGCATGGTCCGGGTCCACCACTCGTCGTCGAGGAGGAGGGGCGTTATACGTCTTTTCAATATGCGGGTTCTCGACAAGCACGAGGAAGGCAAACTGTGCCGCGTGTGCGAGTATCGAGATGAAAAGAACCTTGTAGCTGGCTGCCATCATCGAAATCCCGTAGTATCCAGCATATCCAACTGAATACATTGGGTGTGGTGCCATTTCAAAAACGCCATCGAAAGTCAAGTCCTGGTCGATGAGGTAGAAGAAATCACCCCAGTACCATGCAAAATCCTTAACCACACGATGCGCATCCAACTTGACCCAAAGGTTGAACAATACGAGACTCAGACCCCCAAACCATCGTAGGATCATCATGAAAACGCCTTCTCCGACTGGACGACTTCCGCATGCAACAGCAAACAGACAATATGAGGTAAAATCACACATGAGAATGAGGTCCACCACACGTCTGAAGACCAACCATGTGTTATATTCAATTGGGGAGTTCTCGAAAGAGTAATCTTCCGGTATCTTAGCTTCAAGCTCGCGTTTGATGAAACGATATAACCGTGGGTGGGGATTTTTCCCAGTTGCTGGATCCACGAATAGGCTTAACCTCTTTGCCCATATTATCAGAGTCCGATGGTTGGATTGCATGTGTAGGAGCCATCCTATCCCGATGTTATACGCTGCTCGCCAGAATAGAAACAAAAACGCAAACACCGGTATGCGAAACGATTCGGGTAGAGATCGCAATAACAAGATGTGTAAAGCCAGTATTGTGAGGACCAAGATATCAGACAAATTCTTTGGTTCGGATGGAGAGAGTAGCTGGGAGACCATATCCCGCGTATGTGGAACGGTAAACACTATCAGCACTACGTTAGCCTCTTGCTATTGCGTTCCTCTCACTATACGCACACGAGGAATTCAAAGCATATATAATACTCCGGCCACAGTGGCTCTTAGGAGCACAATGGGGGTTGTGATCCTGGCTATCCTTTGATATGCCAGCGTCGTAGGGGACAAGGAACCTTACCAGTGCCATCCGGCGTCCTACCAAAGGTCTTCTTCTCTGTATCTGCCGTGCTTGACTCGTCCGTCCGCATTTTGCTCATTAGAGGATCTAACGGCGCCGAAGGTTCCGTCTTTGTCGCAGCTTGAGTTTTCCTTTCCCGGAGCTCACCATGGTTCACGGACGAGGATGTGGATTCGGCCATGACGATTGTCCAAACGTCACGACGTCGATGCGGGTTAAGCCGCAGAAAGGAGTGGAGGGAGGCCGTGAGAGGCCTTCGTCAAGTTGAATTGACTCCGATGTCGACTGTGCGCAGGGTTCGTCGCAAGTATCGATCTGGACAGTTCGTCTTTGTTGTCAGCACAGAGCAATTCAACGGCGGAGGGAGGCGGGCTAGAGCACGTATATATGCACTGTACTTACCTCGAAGCCGATCGTTATCCAGGTACAGACCAATTACTCTTTTGACCTGTGGTTGATCACAGATATCATTGGCAGTCAAAATTGGCAGCGTGACCAAAACGAGACATCGAGATCGAGGCTTGGCGAAAACATGTGGGAGTGCACGGTCGTTTGTTCCGAGACTGTGCGCCCCGCCATTTTTAACGTCACGCGTTGACATCACCACTTTCCACCCACCCGCTGATGTGCACTTAATCCGTCGCTTTCCTTCCCGGGAGACACGAATATACGCGCTTCATACATCTGAACTCGATTGATGCATAGCCAGCTGGGGCGATATAGAGAGAGCTCTCGACGTGTAACAGCTTGTTACACGAATAAAAGCTCGGATAGCTACCCGATCGGCCTATGATTCCCCTGCTGCCCTGCGATAGCTACTATTGGGCTAAGAACCGGGCTAATCATGGATTACACCGGGCAATCTATGCAATACGACTCTTTAGGAAGCATCTATACATTTCGGGATTGGCGAGGGATTGGACGACGGGATTACCGTAGAACTACAGTGTCCACGGGTTAGTAAGTGCCGAGCCTACTGCATCCCCCCGATATCAACTCAGACTGGCTCAAAAAACAGGCACAGCACAATTCGTTTCAAGCTCGCAACATGCGGCTTGATTATTTTCCGCTTAGGAGTCGGGAATCATCAATACTTAGGGCGATGTAGGCCTTTTCCCAGGCCTATGGAAATAGGCCCAACAGGAGAAGTTCCCTTCCCCATTCCCCCGGAAGGTTGATTGCGTCTCATATCGAGTCGTCCTCTGCCACATACCTATCAGCCAGGGTTTCGCATCTTAACCACTCCACCTGTCCAGAACAACAGACTTACGCTTCTAGTTCGATATACTGGATTGTCCGCACTATCAAACACTTATGTGTCCATGTGGGTCCAAACCGGAAACTGCGTTTTGACAGCTGATATTGTGGAGATGTTATTAGTTGGGCATTTGACACTCTATGAACGCCTTTCAATGCCAAATCTCTACACAGTAATAAAGTGTCGGATGCTGGGTCGACTGCTTTAGAGGACGCCAGTTTGCTGGGCGATGACTGTTTCTCCGTGGTCCATCCTCCTAACTACTGCTTCTACAAGTCAACCGAATTAGACAATATATGAACAAGCCAGCTACAAATATCAAACTACCATGATAAAACGAGACTAACCAGACCTCCAAGAGTTTCAGCACCAATGAATTTACACAGTATGTACAGTACATCATGACATGGGCTTCAAGGTTGATACAGGGCAAGCGGATAAGCTTAAAAAAGCTTATCGGAGCGGCGTTCTAGCGGGGTCGCGCATGACAAATCCTATGTCAGCCATCGCCACTTCAGCGGAAATCAATTGCCTACTCCTCGTCTGAAGTTATATCAACCTTGATGGCGCAGAAATCCAAACATTAATATCCTCGTCTGTCGTCCAGTGTCTTTGCTTGCAGCATCCACAAGCGAAAATGGCTCCATCGTTCGAAGAGCCTGCGGCGGCCCTCGCCGCGACATCGAAAGCAGCCCCAAAGCTGGTTGCTCCAGAACCTGGTATGGTTTTGTGTTTGCGTGCCATCACGCGGAATACCGTTGCCTATTAAGGCGTCGGCTAACACATGTTGCTTTGTAGAGCATTGCCCCGGTCCTGAATCAGAACAAGCTGGAAAAGGCGACGCGTGCGCCGGATGCCCTAACCAAGCAATCTGCGCCACTGCACCTAAAGGTCCTGATCCAGATATCCCCATCATAACGGCCCGCCTTTCGTCCATACGGCACAAGATCCTGGTTCTTTCGGGCAAGGGCGGTGTTGGCAAATCTACGTTTACGTCACTCCTCGCCCATGCGTTCGCATCAAACCCAGATTCAACTGTCGGGATCATGGACACGGATATCTGCGGTCCATCGATACCAAAAATGATGGATGTGGAAACGGAGACTATTCATGTGAGCAACGCCGGATGGAGCCCGGTTTGGGTGTCCGACAATCTCGCCGTGATGAGTGTTCAGTTTATGTTACCGAATCGAGACGATGCGGTGATATGGCGGGGTCCGAAGAAGAACGGGTTGATCAAGCAGTTTCTAAAGGACGTTGAATGGGGAGAGCTGGATTATCTGATCGTCGATACACCTCCGGGCACGTCTGATGAGCATCTGTCGGTCAATTCATTTCTCAAAGAGTCCGGTGTCGATGGAGCAGTCTTGGTCACTACTCCGCAAGAGGTTTCTCTTTTAGATGTTCGGAAAGAAATCGACTTTTGTCGCAAAGCCGGAATACGGATATTAGGTTTGGTGGAGAACATGTCAGGCTTCGTGTGCCCCAAGTGTACACACGAGTCCCAGATCTTCAAACCCACAACCGGTGGTGGTAAAAGATTGGCAGTAGAAGTGGGAGTACCATTCCTGGGGTCTGTCCCTTTGGATCCGCGGGTCGGCATGGCTTGTGATTATGGAGAGAACTTTATGGATCGATACCCTGAGAGTCCTGCATCCGAGGCATTAAGAGAAGTTGTGAGGGCTGTGAGCAAACTGGTGGGAGAGGACCCCGATGAAGTTTTACCTAGGACGGATGCTGCGTAAGGGAAAATGCTCGAGAGCCTATGGGGGTATGTGGCCTTGGTTAGAGGCGTCGTTCTGGGTCGTTTTACGGATATTGATGATTTAGCATTCACCGGAGTTTTTGGGTGATGATTTTATAGCATTCTCAGTTGGCGCATCTGCTTTTTTAGATCATTGATACCTATTGCTCTATGTTAGTTAGATAGCCCGAATAGACCTGAGTATACTCTTTGTGGCCAACTCGGCATTCAAAAAAAGCATGTAGCCGTCGGGGTAACACGGTTAGTTATAATGACAAGTCCAACAGAGGCGCCATTAACATCGACATGATGACATCGCGGCTATAACTACAACTCTAGGAGTTTGCTATTACTGCTATCAGTACGAAACAACCTCCTTCCGTTGAACTACTCTGCGCATCCCAAAGCGGACAACCCTTTTATACGCCGCCATGCCGAGGGCTCACTTATGCGCCCTACTACATAGTATAGTGAGACGTCGAATTGATTTCCCGTTATCCTTCCTTTGAACTTCTGAGATAAGTTAGTCAGGCAGATGAAAAGTGCACAAGCGCCAACCTGTGAACAGTCGCGTCGAAGGAAATGTCCGCTTCGCACGTTGATTCGATCGTGAAACAACCTTGTCCCAACTCGCGCCAGAGCCTGAGACGGTTGCCAAGCCCACTGTTCTCCGCGTTTCACACAACAATCTTCACTTCTCCTCATCCATCCAGCTTCGATTGGACGTCCTCAAATATCAGACGTCTTAGGGGGGCGGTTTCAAAACACACCAGGTACAAAATCACGTCGCTTGTACCGTCTAAGCTAGAAGAAGGGACTTTTGGCACGCCCAAAAGACCCAGCAGCTCCCAATTATGGCCCGTTCCTCAGCTCATCATCCCGGCCATGGCACTCAAGCGCCTTGAGGATGCCGCCAGGAGACATCTTAATCCCCTGCTATTTCCTGTCAAGCAACCAATCACATTCGGGTACCGACAGCTCTCACCTCAACGGGATGAAGAATATGTTATTCTCTGACGCCCCAGGGTCAACGAGCGCTTCCGTAAGGCCCCATATAGCTTCGAGCTCACGGCATTCTACTTGGTCCATTACCTTGAGCTGTCGTGCTCGTATCTTCATTTCTTTGGGAGTTTGCTCTTGTTGTGGTTTATTCCATTCTCAATGCATAGAAGTGCATTCTTCTTCATCGCTTAGTCGTCCTTTCAGCCTTGATTGTTGCAATCGGCGGGGACTCTGTTCTTGGTTCTCTCGTCTTCTTCTCGGCTCAGTTCATAAAGAGCCCCTCATTTTCTCTTCTCGTTCAGGTCTGTGACCTCTTGTTATTCACTCACTCTTCTTTCATTTCTTTCTCTGTGAGCAATAGCCGTTCTTTTTCGTCTCAGGAGTCTTCTTCTTTTGGCACGTCTAGCCATAATGATGCATCCCCTCTTGTTTCTACTGGGCTTGACCCTTCTTTCCTTGCAAGTTGACAGCAAGCCAACCCCGCCACGGAAAGCCATCCGCTCATTCAAAATCGATCGAGTTCGACAGGCCAACTATGTAGCTGATGGTCCTCGTGCGCTGAAGAAAGCATATGCAAAGTTTGGCATCATTCCTTCTAGTATCAATTTTGATTCTTTCGATGATTTCGTCCCCTTCTCTTCCGACCTTGACCGTGAGGCTGTATCAAAGGCAGCGCAGCCAGATGAAGCTGGAGCTGTGACAAACACTCCCACCGGCAATGACGTGGAATATTTGTCTCCTGTCACTATTGGTGGGCAGCAGTTCGTTATGAACCTAGACACTGGCTCAGCCGATACGTGGGTTCTCCTCGTCTGGCCGTATAGCTTAAGCTAACAGTTTGAATAGATGGGTGTTCAACAGTCGGTTACCTGAGAGCTCCAAAAGGGGGCATTCGATCTTTGACCCGACGAAATCGAAGACATTCACTAAAATGAACGGCTCCACCTTCAACATCACCTATGGTGACGCCTCTTTTGCTTTCGGAGATGTGGGAATTGACACCATCGATATTGGGGGAGCAACAGTCCTCAAACAAGCCATCGGTTTGCCAAGAGAGGTCTCGAGCTCATTCATTGAAGACGAAGCTTCCGACGGCCTGGTTGGTCTGGGTTTTGACCGTCTGAACACTATCCAACCACGACCACAAAAGTCGTTCTTGTCAAACCTTGCTGCCAATTTAGACGAACCCGTGCTCGCAGCACAGTTGAAAAAGGGAGCACCTGGGTCCTACGAGTTCGGAAGCATTGACAAGACAAAATTTTCGGGAGAGCTCATTAAGGTTCCCGTTGATCACTCCAGGGGCTTCTGGGAGTTCAAGTCAACAATGTTCAAGGTCGGCAATGACACGCAAATTCGAAAGCTCACAAAAGGAGTTCCTAGCGCTGTCGCTGATACCGGCACCACGCTGATGCTTCTAAATGACGAGGTTGTTGTAGAGTATTATAAGCAGGTTCAGGGCTCCTCTTTATCTGCTGAGGCTGGCGGATACATCTTTCCTTGCGACGCAACTCTTCCCAATTTGTTTGTTTCTCTTGCAGACACTCATTTCGCAAAGATACCCGGTGATCTGATGAACTTTGCACCTGTGGGGAGTTCTCCTAAAACAGGCGCGAAATGTAAGTTGCCCACACCTTTGACAAAAGGTATTGAACGCTTTTTATAAGTCTTCATTGAATTGATAGGCTAACTTATCACTGCAGTGTGCTTTGGCGGCGTTCAATCCAACCACGGGAGTGGACTTCAAGTATTTGGTGATATCTTCTTCAAGGCAATCTTCGTTGTTTTTGACCTGCGTGGACCGTGTTTGAAAGTCGCTGGACACGCGTGAACCGGACCAGATTAATGGTTTCGAGTTACTAAGTTAATATTTTCCGCCGCGCCCATTTGTTTGCAGGCTTTTTCTCTTTTTATAATATCCACTTTACCTAACGGCATGGGCAATTTCTCGAGATAATATGAAGTACTTTGATATCAGAAATATTATGAAGTGATTTTTCCCCGACGATTCACATATTGTTGTGCTTCCGTTCCGCTATCTAAAGAACTGAACGTAGATAAGGGGGGAATGGCTGACTCATCCGGGTATGCCAAGATTTTTCTCCTCGAGCTGGCAAGCAAGGTCTTTTCTCGCCAGAGAGAAGTTTGCAGAGGGCAAAAATTGACCAAAGTTTGGTAGCACTGCTAATAGAAAACTGCAATTGTATATAAGTTGGTGGAGTGCTCAGTTTTCATTCCGAGCCAACAAGCCAAATCTTTTCAAGCTGAAGCCCACCAATCCCATCTCGTTTGTCTTACGGACATCTGCAACCCCGCAACGACTCATTCCGCGGGGTCTTTTTTCACCATCACGATCACTAAAATCGGTTTGTCAACCGGCTCCGTTTCTCATTATCTGCACGCGTCCTCGACCATTCTTTAACCAGATTTCGAAAATGGCTACCGCTTCAGCTCCGGCCACGTCCTTGCTTTCTTTACTCTACCGCTCTTACCCACGTGTCGTCCCTTCAAACACCACGGACCCGGAACTCGAAGCTTTGTCACCTCAGATATTCCCCACCGCTGCGTATACGGATGCAGAGAAGGCGGAAATCAACCAGTGGCTGGTCCAGTCGACAGTGCTAGCGCAGGCGTTGAAAAAGGGCGAGGCGGAGACAGTGTCGACGTTGTTGAATATCATTAACACGCATCTTGCTACTCGCACCACCGTCCTAGGCTTTAAACCATCCGTTGCGGACATCGCTTTATATGCTCTCCTAGCCCCGCTCGTGGAGAAATGGACACCGGAGGAGAGGACTGGGGAGAGCGGATACCATCACATCGTGCGACACGTTGATTTTGTACAGAATGCCCCGCTTTTCAGTTTGCAGATACCTGATGAGGAGAAAGTCGCGATTGATGTGAATGACGTGAGGGCTGCGCCAAAGACTGTTGCTCCTCCAAAGGATGAAAACAATAATAAGAAAAAGAAAGAGAAGAAGGCTACAGGACAAGGTGGTGATAAGAACCTTGTCGTCGGCAGGGGAAAGAATACTGAAGACAAGTCAGTGGTGGATGTGGCCAAGGACAAGGCTCAGGACCTCGTGGACTCGGTCACTGGAGCGATTGCTGGTGCCACTGGTGCTGTTGCACCTAAGAAGGAGAAGAAGGAAAAGAAACCCAAGCAACCAAAGGCACCTGTCGCTCCCGCCGTTCCTCCTTCACCCTCTCTTATCGACCTTCGAGTTGGACACATTCTCCGTGCCATCAACCATCCAAACGCAGATTCTCTTTACGTATCCACAATCGCTTGCGGCGACGAACCCGGCACAGACAACACAACGCAGGATGAGGCCACTGGGCTCACGGTACGAACAGTTTGCTCCGGATTGAATGGACTCGTGCCATTAGAAGAAATGCAGGGACGCAAAGTCGTTACTGTCTGCAATCTCAAGCCCGTTACCATGCGTGGCATCAAATCAGCTGCCATGGTTCTTGCAGCGTCACCCAAGGACGATGACTCGCACGCTGGACCAGTCGAACTTGTCAGGCCGCCCGAGGGTGCTGAAGCCGGAGAGCGTGTGTTCTTCGAGGGTTGGAGCGAAGGTGAACCGGAGAAAGTGCTGAACCCGAAGAAGAAGATTTGGGAAACCTTCCAGCCGGGGTTTACTACGACGGATACGTTGGAGGTTGCGTTTGATAGCAGTGCGCTTCCACAGCTGAACGGTGAGGGGGAAGCCAGTACGACGCCGTCGGTTGGGAAGCTGGTGACCAAATCTGGTGGTGTGTGCACTGTGAAGAGCTTGAAGGGTGCTACGGTTAGATAAGAGTGCCTTTAGAATCTGCACCATTAAGCTAAATCAATAAAATACTTTTAGAAAAAGAGTACCATCCCCCCTTTCTTATTGCATCCATGAAGTATGCAGTACTTCATCCTGAGCATACTGAGGGCATGCTCTCTAATCCTACTACTCCGTAGGCGATACTAACTTCGTTACTCGGTATACAGGAGCAATATTACCGTCGTCTGATTAACTCCCTCATCCTGCACTCTTGTGGACCTCACCTTAATCAGGGGTTTTTTATCTCATTATCTCACTAGGTTAACTCTTTGACATTCCGATCGCCCTTGTGATCTTCAGCGTATTCTCAAAATTGCATGTGGACGGATCTTTTGAATTGGAAGCGTCCTCACCGGAGTATATCCTCCTTGACGACCCCTTCCCCTGAAAGCAAAGGCGGGTTGCTGGCGGAAGTCCTACGATAGGGAAGCGCACAAACACGGAGAGCCCTGACATCAGACCTTCAGTAGAACAAACCGCGGGGAATCTGTCCATCGCGTAGGATGAGGATATTACAGTACGAGGCACTTTTGAAACAGGAATCACACTTGTTCCCCTTGCTGTCCTCTGTTTACTGTGCCATTTATCACGGGTAGTTAACTGGCTGACTCGCTTGTGCTCCCCTTTGAGAGCGGACGGAGAAGCTACGATCGCATTGGGTATCAACCACGCATATCAAAATCCATCTTTTGCTCCGCAGCCCGCCGACTGTGACTACGCGTAGCGTTCTAAAAGCAGTTAAAAGCCAAGATGATCCTCCCCCTCGACGGGGAAAATGCGAGGCACAAAGTAAAATATGAAACGTCAAGGGTCCTATAATCCTTGTTCCTATATCCGTATACGGTGTAGATGTCATCGTCATGTCGACGGCACCTCTGCATCTGACCGATTGCAACCGCAAGTGTAGTCTACGCCATAGACACATGGATAAGTTATCGTGAAAGTCGTTTTGTTGACGACAATGAATCGTTGACAGGCCCTCTGACCGTCACCAACTGCGATATTTCAACGTCGCAGGTTCACTGAGATCGTCGCTGTTGATCCCGCTCGGGGCGAACGAATGGCAGCCCGTGATCTCGGGATGACCCGAGCTCTTCCGTAAATGAATTAGCGCCAGGAGCTCTTCTGAAACGCTCGGAAGATTGATGATGCGAGCGCGTGGCTCTTACATAAGCGCTCTTCTTCAGTTTCACGCAGCCAAACAGCCACACTTGGACACTCGAAACTGTGCTTGCTTGTCCTCTTTTCCTCCCATGATTTCAGCTCCCAAGGCTTGAACCCTCGAAAACCCTCGTCTTCCCACCGAACACCACGCACCACACTCCCATCCGGTTCCTACTTCGCTGCTTTCGTCCTCTCGCTTCTAGCGACAATATCCTATCTTGGTCCTGAAGGTCGTTTGTCGGGTTCAACTGCAAGGATAACTACTGCAGACGCTTTGTTGATTGGAGGCCGGGTCAGGGGTTTACTCACCTCTGCACACTCCGTCTCCAACAGCGAGGTGAAGCAGCTATCTCTGGGAGTCTTTATACACATGGTGGTTGTTTTGGAATCATGAACAGGCACCACGCCTTTACCAATGGCTATACCGCCTACCCTCACGGGGAAAGCGGTACTTTCTCAATATCTCCCCACCGGTACGTCGCAGTACGAGGAGCTTTTTTCATCGTATCTAAAACTCTGTCGCGAATTCAGAAAGCATTGTAGACATTAAGCTGACATATTTGTCTCTCTGTGTAGGTTTCAACCGCGTTCACAACCTGCTCTCCGGCGACGACGACAATTAATACACCGTCTGTTAATCATCGCTGGAGTCTCAGTAATAATATTGACTCTCTTATTTCCCTCCTGGCGAGCTGCACTTTTTGGCACCTTAACACTGGGCCTCCTTTCTTCGAATGACGATTTCCAACTCGAAACTGTACGATACTATGACCTTTCTCACGCCCAGGGTACCGCTCGAGGCTGGGAGCGGGAAGAGCGTATTCTGCTCTGCACGCCGCTCCGTGATGCTGCTACGCATCTGCCCATGTTCTTCTCGCATCTCCGCAATTTCACCTACCCCCATCACCTGATAGACCTCGCTTTTCTGGTTTCGGACTCGAAGGATGATACGTCGACACTCCTTACGAACATGCTGAAGGAGCTTCAGGACGACCCAGATCCGAGAATTCCATATGGCGAAATCTCAGTCATCGAGAAAGATTTTGGACAAAAGGTGAACCAAGACGTGGAAAGCAGACACGGATTTGCTGCACAGGCTTCAAGAAGAAAATTGATGGCCCAGGCGAGAAATTGGCTGTTGAGTGCCACTTTACGGCCCACTCACAGCTGGGTTTACTGGAGAGACGCTGACGTGGAGACTGCGCCGTTCACTATTTTGGAGGATCTAATGAGACATAACAAAGATGTCATTGTTCCAAGTGGGTAGACCCATGCCAAGCCTTCTTTGTGCAGATCTAACACTGAAAATTAGATGTTTGGCGTCCTCTTCCTGACTGGCTTGGTGGCGAACAACCATATGATTTGAACTCATGGCAAGAGTCCGAAACAGCACTTGCTCTAGCCGATACCCTTGACGAGGATGCCGTGATCGTGGAAGGTTATGCGGAATATGCAACATGGCGACCGCATCTGGCCTATTTGAGGGACCCGTATGGCGACCCTGATATGGAAATGGAAATTGACGGTGTTGGAGGAGTCAGTATTCTGGCAAAGGCTCGCGTGTTCCGTTCCGGTGTCCATTTTCCCGCTTTTAGCTTTGAGAAGCACGCCGAGACAGAGGCTTTTGGAAAGGTAATTTATCCGTCTGTTCTTTTAGCACTCCCATTTAACCCGTTCACAATGGTCTAACGACGGCATTAGATGGCGAAACGTATGAAGTTTTCCGTTGTTGGACTACCGCACTATACCATCTGGCATCTTTACGAGCCTAGTCTTGATGACATTCGACACATGGAAGAGATGGAGAAGGAACGTCTTCAGCGAGAGGCTGAAGAAAAAGAAAAGGCTGAACGAGCACAGCGAATCAAAGATGAGTTCAAGGATGCCACCGCTCAATGGGAGAAAGACGGTGCAGCTATTCAGGATATGATGCAGAAGGATCAGAAAGAAAAGGTCCAGCAACAGCAAGGCAAAGCAGGAGAGAACCAAGGAGGCCAAGGCGCCGCATCTCCCGATAATAAAAAGGCCAAAGAATAAGATATGCAAGAGTGATGATTTAGCGATTTTCATACTAACACCTGTGAGTTTCATTGCCTATAGCTCGAGTTTGTGGACCTGACTGCTAATGACTACTCATCATTTAGTCTCAAGACTCCTTGTTCATATTCCCCAATTTTATAAAAAATTAGAGCCATAACTGGAAACGTGACGGGGAATATTTTTTTCTTGGGCTGTACTACATACGTGGTCCTTGCATGGCATGTTGACTTTTGTCAAAGCCAAGGAATCCTTTTTTTAGCTGGAGTTTGATATAGAAGCGATGCCTTTGCTTCGTTTTTGAAAAGAGCATCCGAATTCATGAAGTGAGATTAGTCCGTTATGGCCGTCTCGAGGTGTCTTCTCCTTCGTTCATTTTTTCTCTTCACCTTGACATTGATTCCCCTGTTTTAACTATCCTTGTCGACTTCTCCAAGCTGGCTTAAACGACTGACTTCTAAATTTGATTTGCCATCTCTCACAAACAATTTGGGCACCTTGCTCTGGTCCATGCAAACCGGTCCCCTTTCTTTCGTCTCAATGTATTTCCGATCTCTTTTTTTCTACCTATGTCCTAGGACCTTCTGGTTAAGAACAGCTTACATCTCCCCCTTTTTCCGCCTCTTTCGGACCCAATTCTTCTCACCTACCACCCATCTTCGCTTGACAATCGCATTCTCCGTACTATCACTTGTATTGCCGAGACCCGTTACTTCGCTATCTCCCCGCTATTTTTGCTTTGCCCGCCGTATCCTTCTCTCATTGTTTTAGAGCAGTCTGGCTACTGCTCGTCGCAATTTTGGAAGAGTTTCTTGTGTGTAATTATTAGAAACCGGGGGGTCTTTTTTTGTTCGCAATCCTTCCGCAGTTCTTTGATGTGCTAGCTATATAAGTTACTGTGCTATTTGCATATCTTGATACTCATCATGAGAGACAATGAACGAATGGAGAAGTCTAACCCAGCGAAAGCAGAACCGACAGAGCCGACAGGAACAAGGGAACAACACTGTGCTGATGACCGATATTTACTCCTCGTCAACTTCGCGAGACTGGAGAAATTTTATAAGTTTGTCCGTATCATCAACTTCTTCACCAATCGCCGCCGATGGTCCCTTTCGCATGAAGAACCGGCCCTCAAAATATTCCGGCCAGAAACCCGCGTACTCCCAATCAATTATTCCCGCGATCTTCAAGGTGTCAGGGTCGACAAGCACATTATGCTGGGACAGATCATTGTGGCAGAAAACAAATTCGTCATGGTCAGACTCTTGCAATGTCCAATCGTCCCCGGGTGTTTCCAACATCACTCGATATGGTGGAACCACGAGTCCGCTGGGACCACCGATCTTTGGCGAGCGTAATGCACGGAGAGTATGAAGGTGTTGTTCTAGCTCCTTCTTGACAACCTCTTGCTGGGACTCAGTAAGAGTGTGCATAGCCACTCCTTTGATTGCATCCGTCACCAGGTAGACCGCCTCATCGTCTTCGAAGCAACAATGCACTTTTGGAACGGGTATATCGGTCATCTTCTTGATGAACTGCAGTGAAGCTGCTTCATTCAGAAGTCTCTCGGCCCCGAGCCTTGGGACGTAAACGGTGCCTTTGACGTGGTTGGTTTGCCATTCTTTGGGGCGAAGGGAGCGTTTCACGAATGTATTGTCGCATTCGTAATATTTTCTTTCCGCAGTGATTCCAAAGCAGTCCTTCTCCCTACGCTTGTTGAGCATACGGTTTGTGACATGCATGGCTGGCGATAGAAATTAGCGCTCACGACGAAGGCCGGTTTCTCGAAGGGTGAGATAGGCAAGAAGGGAATTCAAGTTCAGCTTTGCCTTATAGCCTGCTCACTGAATGTTAAGGAACAAAAATATTTGAGCCGCAAGACCATCCATGACCTTTTATAGGAGGGGAGGATGAGCCTGGACTCTCAACAATCACCCCCGCAGCGGACTCAGATTTGAGCCGCCTGGCACTGACAGGGGTAAGTTACCCAGTCCCGACCCAAGTTAACTGATTGGCTTTTACTCATGTACGGCGGTAACTGTCACTGCACGAAATCAACCACAACCACAGTACAGTCCAGTAAATTTGCTGAGAATGATTAGGGAACTTGACTTACGGAGTACTCTTGTACTCCGAGTAGAAAACCTGGCCGGCACATGCACGGTTTGCATGCTACACGCCTTTCCCTCTTATCAATCTTAGCATCTCCTGACCTTTCGGCTAGCGCCACAATTACTCTGGCGGGCAACGGTTCTAAGACAAGGCAACGGACTGAGATTCCCATGGAAAAACGCTAGATACTGGCTTAACGAATGACAGAGGACGAATTGTCCTTATTTAACATAACAGTGCTGTGTCTTGGGAACAGCTCAAAAAGAACGATTGAGACCGCATAATGATTCAGCTCTCAACTCAACATCACCACTAGAATCGACACGTAACTCGAGTAGACAAACGACCACGAAACTTCAACCCTAACATCATTCGGAAGACCGCTCACTCAACAACACTGGGCTGGACGACGACGCACGGTACTTCAAGGCGTGTGTGTCAGTGCAGAAGGGAATATATGGAAGCGGGGAGCAAAAGCGCCAACGGAATATAGTCTTTGAGAGTGCCTCTGACGTGTATCTTTATCGAACTGCTGGTCATCTGACGAAGTGCCCGTCGGCCGTTATAAGGGAGCCCCAGAGCTGCCTTTCAATCCCTCGTCATCATAGCACTTCCGGGCTGTTAGCAGAAAGAGCCTGGATGGCGTAGGTATTTCTAGTCACCACCCAGTGCTATGTTCATAGACTAGAAGCATAAACTCCCATAAGGAAGCGGAGACTGTAGTTGACAGTGCATGCTGCTCGTCAGCTGGGAGAGGAAGGCTGACTGGCACAGGATTCAAATGCCTGTTTACACAGATCGTTGCCACAAAACCGCGGGCGATGCGGAAGACAATACCATTCTGAGGATCCGCCTACCGTTTAAAGCAGCCCTTTGGGCTCGAGGGCATTGAGAGACGATAGAACGCCTTCAAAGACCCTGCACACCCAGGCGATGTCACTTACCAAGCTCCGCTCCGGAAACAAAACGCCTTGATTAGTGAAGGTCTTAAGGGAAACGCCAGGCATATATCATGCCAACTGCGCGTGACCAGATAAGATATCATTTTCCTTCATATGTCTCGGTGCCGTGGGTCCTGTCCCCTGTCCTGCCACAACCTCGGAGTGAGGAGGTATGATGCATCCCAGCGGCGTAGCAACGGTTCACTAGGAAGATATTCAAGGCGTCCACTGATTTGATCGGCCCGAGCCGTACAGCTCTCTAGTTCAATTCAAGATGACATCAGAGCTCGAAATAACTGTCAACCAATATCTCGCGGATTATTCTGAGCCAAAGAGATGCCGTAAGGATGCCTCGAAGCAATAATCTCGTCATCGACGTGTGCCAGCAAATCTCTTGAATTTATCTTTGCTAGCCGCGCATGATTATGAAGCAAGCCCATATTCTTCTTGTAAAGATAATGAGTGGCTGCTAGCCACTAAGAGCCTCCACGATCCAATCGAACAGACTGTCGAGCATTTTCTTGAAACACTTAAGAATGCTGACATGGGGTAACATGTCACCACATCCAACACTTATCAAGACTGGTGCTATCGGCTTTAGGGGCAAAATATTCTAGTCTGATGAAAAGCGATCGCTTTTCGAAAGATTTGTTGTGTAGTGATATATCCTTGGGATGTGGATGTTCAGGTCAGTGAGGACGAAGTTGTGAGAAGCTGCAATCTCAGAATCCATTTGAGTTTGTGGGCGCGTCGCGAACGGTGCTTGGCGCGTTCAGGAACATCTCCCATCACGCTCTGCTAGGCCCGATGGTTGTGCTTTGCTTTTGAATGTTATATATCACCTTTAGCAACTGTCCACCAGCGGGTGAACTACTAACGGTACAACTGAAAGACTGATCTCCTGAGGATGGAAAACGCACCACTTTTGGGTATCCAGTTCACCCATACTGCCCCTCAGCAAGCATTCCGGCTTCTCGAGCTCCCAGAAGAACTGCTTGAGCTAATAACGACAAAGGAGACTGCTAAGTACGGTATCTCATTTCTTCCTTACGTGAAGGTCAAGAGCTGCTCTTCTGACATTGGAAAATTTAGGCTCTACCTAAAATCACCGCCTCCTCCGTCGACCTCCGCGGCTCCCGCAGCAGGAGGGCCACGGTCATCAGCGAGCCAAGGACCGAACGAGGCGTTTGTCAACTTATGTACCGATACGACAACATACACGTTGCGACAGGTACACTCGTCAAACTCGATTTTTATACTTAAGCCAACATCGCTTTTGCAAAACGATGATAACAGCAAAAAGGATGGGGGCGACGCGGATAAGGATGGTGCGCATGTGAATGGTGTTACGGCCATTGCATTATGTAAATCGACGCTGGAGGTGCAGAAGATCGTCGGCAGGAATTCAGGAGTACCGCAGTCTCTACTTAGGGCGTTGCAGGTATATGACACGTTGGACCTCGATGAAGATCTTATGGATACGGATGAAACGTCAAAAGCTGCTATGGACGGCCCGACAAGCACGGTAGACAGGCACACGCTTCTTTCAAGGCTATTTGCCGACATACCCTTCTCTGCCGCTGAGTGTCATCAAGCATGGGTTGATGTTTGCGGCTTCGTGCATGAAGACAGTGGTATTGGAAAGTTGGCAGCCTGGCGGCCATCAGCGGCAGCGCAATTTTCTGTGTGGAAGAAAATACTCGAAGGGTCAGTTCTGCAAGGAATTGACTTGGAGCAACAATTTCTCGTCGGGGACTTGTGGACTTCTGCCGTCGATGACATGGAGGCGTTGTACCCGAGGGGACTTTTCGATGCTATTGTCCGGCGTCTAATGGACGACCCTAGTACTAAGTTACGGGTCTTCTCAGACCTCAAATGTAAGACTCGTGAATTCCAATAAAATCGAAATTGCTGACTGGCGTATCTATAGGGGCAAATTTTGATAAATGGACGACAATCAACTGGATAGGTAACATATCCCTCGAAGCTATGGCTCCTAGTCCACAATTTGCAATACCACGCTCCGAATTTCTAGAAATTTGGAAGGACGCGATCCCTGAAAAATGGAGAACAGAAATAGCAATAGACAAGTTGAAGGTAAGTGACAATATTGAACAAAAGAACCAAAACGATATCTTGTATACAACTAACTGGGAATTCCGAATGTAGGACATCTCCTGTCAGCAGATTGCTGCATCAAGCATCTGCTTCAACTCGAACATGGGACAAGAGCAAAACGCACCCGCCGGGGGGAAGAAAAGTCGCTAAGAGCCGCTTCAGAAGTGAAGAGCAGGCATGCCAGAAGTTGGGCTCAATAAAGTATACCTCCCCTGTATCTATGTCTAGGGTGGTGAAATAAATCAAACAGCCGCCCGGAATCGTCGGAATGTGCAAATCTAACACCAAGCGTACTTCTCGTTCAGGAGCCAGTCTACCTCGTCTCCAAGGCCCAGTTCCTTGCCGTTCCATTTTAAGCTCGTGATGCTGTTGCTCTCTCTGTGGACGAGTTCAGCATTGGAGTCCAACTTTTTGACAGCTTCTTTAATCAAAGGCGACGGATTCCAAATCTCCACGTGACCCATTTCCCAGTCATGTGCTTCGTATTGAGCACGGCGAAGAACAGCAGCAATTGCTTCTACTATCGCTTGTCTCTCTGTCGCAGAGGATGGTTCTTCGTGCTGGGCGCGGAGGATGTAAAGGGTCTGCTGCTTGATCGACGAGCCGAAGTTTCGGTTCCAGGAGAAGAACACGTTTCGACTTGGGACGCAAGCACCTTTTATCTTCGTCTCGCCTTTCTCTGGAAACAGCGTTTGGTTGTAAAATTCTTCTCGGGCCCAGTGCCAAGTCATGTTGTCGAAATCAGGAGAGAAGGCCACCTTGGCCTTTGTGTCCTTCGTCGATGCCTCTTTCAGCATTCCTCGATGGCGTGCAAGAACGGCGTCGGAACACATATATCTCTTCACGTCGTCTTTCGTCATATCCTTGACCAAAGTCATGTCGACACCATTGCAGTCCGTCTTTGTCTGTGGTCTCGGGAGCGGCGGGAGCGAGAAATGGGAAGATTGGAACGGCTTCCAGCCATGTGCAGCATAGAACTTCTTGCCTATGTCGGAATAGAGCACGGAAAAAACGGACTTTTTCCTCAGTGTTTTCTCCATCTGCCATGTATCGAGGGTTTTAGCCAGCTCTGCGATCATCCGGCCGGCATAGCCGCGCCCACGATATTCTGGTCGAGAGAAGACACTTCCAATTCCATGCGTGAGAACATCTTCAACCTTCCCCTTGTACGCGAGGAATGCAGGCTTTGCAAATGTTTCACAGCTGCTCAAGATGGGACGAGAGTCTGCCGGCAAGTTCCGATCAGTCAGAATCCAGCATGTCAACGCTCCGTCTTTTGTCATGTTCTGGTCCTTCAAGTAGTTTTCTCGCTCGATGTACTGCTCTGTCGAGAGTAGGCCCCTCCATGCTGGACTGTTTATTCTCAAACACTCGATTCGTTCTTCCGGTGTAGGCACGACGAGGACAAGCTCCGAAGAGGATGCGAGTGGGAGGGAGTAATCGGCGGACCCCATGGTGACTCTCGTTCAAGAAGACAGACGACTCTAAACCGTGAGTTTTGTGACAATCAGGGGACGGAAGAAGTGATGGAGGTGGTTGGTTGCCTTATAGTCACTGGATTTCTGACGTAGATCCCTGAATTTATAGATCCCGAACGGTCTGTTTCCAAGGGGGCTGAAAAGTCGGGATGTCAGCGTGGTTTGGAGGAAAGTTACGCCGGAGTCGAGGGCAGACGTTCGGCGAAAAGCAGCGAGAAAGCACCCCTGTTTATATGCATGCACGGTGGAGACGGTGCCTGGCATGCCGGCAAGAACCAGGGCGGAAATTTCTAGCATTCGTTGGCGACTCCGAGCAACAATCCGGGACGCATCCGATGGGAAGCGAAAAAACCCGCCGAGACTGTGGGGGAGAAGCGCGCTAAGCAGTTCACAGTCCGCGCATGATGACATGATGCACGCGGCTGGATCACATGGATGTCGTGGAAGGGATCCAGTGGGAGGACGAAACGCCTTCTTTGGCTCTAAGAATTAAGGCTTACCAAAGTTCATGCGGTGCTACAGATCTAGAGACCCGTGATGGGGGCGCTGGTTGGAGCCGGGAATGGCTGGTCCTACCACCCCGTAGAACTGCAACGCTTCCGCTTACTTGCGAATAATAATGTGCCGTCTGGCTGGGAGTGGGATCCCGCGGAACCGTGTGGAGTCTTCATTATTTGGCTTGACTCCGTTTGAAGCAGATATCCTACGAACTTCTCCCCCTAGTAGCAGCTATATACAAAGAGTGAAGTACTTCTATGTATGATAGCCCTGCCCATGCCGTTGGAGGCTCTGTGATGTAACTGCCAAGAAGCGAGGGGTAAGGCGGGCGGGTAATTTGGAGGAAGAACAATTATCCATGACCGGCCTTTAAAACAGAAAAGTCTACGGTACTAGCGCATACACAAGATACAAAGCCTTTTTCCATCAGAACGCGCGCCGCTACGGTACTTTTCGCCGAGCTTGGTATCAAAAATACTGTGTATTGCCGCTATCAACGAGAGTGAGGTTGAGTTTAGCTCTTCGCGCTACGAGCACTAGACTGAATTTGTACTAGCTGCCTGTAACGGGTTCAACATCACCCTTCACAAAAGCCCTCACAGCTATCAAAGCATAACACGATGATGGCTGTTCCCCTCACCACTCAAGTCCTAAACTGACCCATGAACACTCTGACTAAAGGGCATGCTATGCGGGCTATATCAAGTGACTTCCCAGTTAGGGCTGGAAGCCTTTCAGTCGCAACGACATCAGCACCGTGTTGTGCATTTTCACAGCTTTCCCCTCTCTCACCATCGCCAACATCGCCAACTACGCCAACTATCCCGCTGAAAAATCCTGAAGGGTGAAGAAGAGAGAGGGGGGTTTTTGTGGGCGGATCAGCCCGGAATCAACATCTGTTGGGAGTCAACCGTGGTCCAACTCAGTTTATACCTTGGAAACCTCCTTTTTGGCCTGAGCTTCCCGGTCTTTGCTGGGGTTTTTGCGTACCCGTTCGAGCTTTGAGTGGCTTATCTTGCTGTCAGCTTCCTTCCGCGGAGCTACCAGGTACCGCTAATTAGGAGGAGATTCAAACTTTGACCAAGTAGCTGGCTACACAGAGCTTAGCGCTGCCGTCACTGTGACAAGAGGTATAGTTGACGAGGGGGCTTCAACTCGGTAAGTTTCTCTTTTTTCCCTTCCTCCTTTTCCCCTCCGTCTTCTTTATTTTCTTTCTCTCGACCTTCGTTTTCATGTGCGTTTGTGAACTGTGACATTTGTGACTAGCCGGAATTGATACCCTCTGTTTCCCCTCGTTCTCATACAAAGACCGCCCTCTCCGGGTTAGGTCTACGGTCTTTCAGTTTACCCAGAAATGGCTATACAAGTTCTGACTCCTCCTCCCAAGGAACGGGACCCCGAAGAGGCAGAAATGAAACGCAGACATTCGGCCTTCAAGGAGGCTACTGCCAATGTTGGGCCTGATACTGGTGCTGAGATTGAGTTCAAATTTCCCCCGGGGCATGTGGTTAAAGACAAAACCGCTGTCAATAATATAAGTCCCGGAAGTAATCCTCTGTGGGCTCTTATTTTTGCTGTTTTTCCGGATATTTGCCCGGACTATGTTGAAAAGAAATATCGAGAACTACGAAAACGAATCAATAAGTTGCCCGACGGTGAAAGACTGATCGATGAGATTCTTGAGGCTGGGCCGTATCCAACTCTGCAAGAACGAAAACGCAGAAAGGTTGATGCAGCAGCAAGCAACGAGAATAAGGGAAAATGGAGAGTTGATGATGGGTTCAAAAGAGACAAGCAGTACTTCGATTCTGCGTAAGTAGCACTCTTTCAAGTTGCTATTTTGGTTCAGCTTCCTCTATTTGTATTCGACATGGCTTTTATCAAGATCACTGGCAACTTGCGATTCCTTCCTCATCTTATCATTAAAACTCGATTGGAATACAAGTGCTAACAGGTCACAGTCGAGCGCTTTTACGCTTGGATTTTCCAGATGTTCCTGCAGAATACCTGCGGATGCTTCTCAAAGACCATGGCACCCTTTTCTTGACTTACTTGGAGCTTCACCGAATTCACACCAATTATGACACCATTAACCCACGTCCCTACTTTCGCCTGCGAAGTGCGAAAAAAGCGAATGGCAGCATGCCTCCTTTCGACAATATCATAATTCCACAAGATCACAGAAACGTCCTGACGGCCGAATTTCAGGATGCACGAAGCGAACGCATTAGCAAAGAAGGTATGTCTATATTGCTCCCATCTGCTTTTGAGTTAAATTAATACTAACCGCTGGATGAATTAGAGCAATTACGCAAGAAAGCTAAGAAGGACCAACTCGAGGCAGATAATGAAGCCATCCATGCTGCGATTGGAGGCCTTATGGAATGCAAATGCTGCTTCAGTGATGCTCCCATTAATCGCATGATTTCATGCAACGGTGATGATGCACATTTCTTTTGTGCCACTTGTATCAAGATGAGTGTGGAGACGCAAATTGGCTACATGCGATACGAGGTTTGCTGCATGGATACAAGCCAATGTAAGGCTGGTTTTTCTCCGACTGCTCTTGCGACTACCATCGGTGACGCCCTCGTCAAAAAACTGGACGACCTACGCCAGCGCGACGAACTTGAGAAAGCCGGCATTGAAGGTCTGGAAGAATGTCCATTTTGCGATTTTAAAGCAATCTGTCCATCGGTGGACGAAGATCGTGAATTTCGATGCATGAACTCCAAATGTGGAAAGACCAGTTGTCGCTTGTGCAAGGAAGAAAGTCATGTTCCGAAAAACTGCGAGGAGGCTTCAACTGAGAAACATATCCCTGCCCGCCATCAAATCGAGGAGGCCATGACCCAAGCCATCATTCGCATTTGCCCCAACCCGAAATGCAAAGTGTCTATGATTAAAGAAGATGGCTGCAACAAAGTGGCTTGCACAAAGTGCCGGTCACAGATTTGTTATGTTTGCAAGAAGGATATCACCAAGGAAGCCTACAAACATTTCTCGAACAAGCCAAATGCGTGTCCTTTGTACGATGAAGACAGGACGAATAGTCGCCATTTCAAGGAAGCTGCCAAGGCTCAACAAGAAGCTACTGAGCAGGTCTTAAAAGCCAACCCCGAATTGAAGGCCACAGATCTCGAAGTAGCATTGCCAGAAAATCGTCCCCCGCCTTCCCGCCAGCCCGAGCCCGGACCTGGGAACAGGATACTTCTCGATGATCAAGGCCGTCGAGTCGATAACATCCAGCGTGCACCTGCTAACCAGGTAAACGGTGTCAATAACGCTGCCCAACCTCCACCTGCTGTTCCTGGGTGGGTTCTTCATCCAATGCCACTCGCTGCGCAAGATCTCAATGAGATCTTTAATCAAGGTCATCTTATGCCGGTAGTACAAGCCCAGTACAACCATCTTCTTGCCTGGAACGGTGGTCCTCGACAAGCTCCTGCCGTTCAAGCCAACATTCCACCTCTTGCTGACCATGCCAATCCGGTTCCTGCCGGCGAGCTTCGGCGCCGTCTCTTCGAAGAGCAGCGCTTTCAGCGAAACCCGGCCCCTGGAGCTGTCCCTGCGGTCCCTCAGGCGAATGCCAATGCCCAGCCCCCTGCACCGCGCCAGCCCGCCAACCCTTACCCCCGCCCATTAACGTCCTTTGGCAATGGAATGGATATGGGCTATCTTCCTCCTGGAAATCCTCTGTTGGCTCAACGAGCTGACCCCGCCGATGCGCACCGTGTGCTGCCTCCCAGAGGCGGTTTCGTTTTCCCTAGATACTACTAGGGTTAACCCACGAATGCATCTGAGACGTGGGAACATCTATGACCGTTTAGGGACATAGTTATTTTTTTCAATTCAAACTTATCTTGACTTCTCTTCCCTGTATTTTCATTTTTAAATTAAACATTTAAATCCTTGTAATTAACCTGGTGAGCCAGTGCCCCTTTAAGGGTCCTTTCTAGTCTTGCTGCGTCTTAACTTTCCCTTCGAGTTTTTTTCCCGTAACAGTATCCCTTCAAAGCGCGAGTGTTCTGGCGTTCTGGGCGACTTTTAGTAAGGGCTTGAAGAGCCTGATTTGATGAATGTTCAAAGGCGTAAAGTATGGAGGGGGAAGGGTCCTTTATTTCCCTCGAGTGGACTTCGTCTATTCCCTTTGATGATTCGAACCAGAGCACAGATATGGTCGAAAGACCCCCCCTTGTATTTAGGGGCTGGTGTCTCTCAATGGCAAATTTTAACTTCGGATTTAATACTGGAATTGCGTCCTTACGTCTATGCCTACTTAAGTCGATGAAGTGCACGAACATACGCCGGATTCAAGCCGTAGCGGGCAAGGTGGGGGTAAGGTGATCGGAGGGGCCTCGTACTTAGGGATGCTAAAGCCCCTATGGATCACCAAGGGATCAATGTTGCTTTTCAAAAGAAGTGATAGTATCATTCTGTCATTTATGTTAATAGGTGCGGATATGGAGGACTAAAATCTAACCCTAGCAACCTGTAGCTATGCGGAGTAAAAACACATCGAGAAAAGCTGTTGAGGATAAACGCATCATACAGAGGTGAGTTGAGAAGTTAAATCATCTCATCGAAGAACATGGGCACCAAGAATATCATCATGGCTAAAAGCGGACATGCTGAGAATAATAGGAAATTCGTTAGGAGAGTCATTATCAGAGTACAAAGTCACATGGGAATTAATAGGTCTGAGAAATGAAACAGAGAAGGAAAGAGCGATCAGGGCGGGGACTCGGCGTGGAGACGGTCCAAAATATCAAATTTCCCGAAGGCTTCTTCAACCCACACTTCCAGCTTCATCTGTCCCGCGTCAACCCTGCGAACAGGCACAGTTTGCGCACGCAATTGAGATGCTGCCAGTTTGGGATTATTGCCGATGTACTTGTTCGTGGGTTTCGGGCTCGTGGAAAACACCTCATTTTTGGGAGCTGGACCCTTGCCGTTTACGTTCCCACCAGAGGGATTGCGCTCAGGGAAATCACCATTGATATCTTCCATGGGGACTGTCGCGAGACTGTCTGGTTCAGCCGCAATCCACATTTGTTCTTCCCTTGTCACGCCAGCGGGAGCATCTGCATCTGCACGGACTGTTATGAAGAGGGAGAATCGATACTCTTCATGCTGCGGAAGTGGCGTGAGTCTTGCACATGCTGATGCCAGACGTGCAAGGACAGCGCGAAATTGCGCCTCCATGTCCACAGTCGACGTGGATCGCGTCGCCGTGGAATCTCGTGCTCCGGTGATGTTGCCTTCAAAATTATTAGGGGCCACGGAGGTTGCAAATGGCGTATGTATATCTGTGGGAGCAACTCGTGGCATTTGAGATATGTCAAAGGTATAGCGTTCCAACGGACGATTTGTTCGCGCTGAAACAATCACAAATGACACGCCTGTGAGCGTGCATTTGAGTAATTCGGCCTCCACCGACGTGCATGCATCATTGATCCACGAGCAGACGCGGGGATGGCGCGACTGCTTCACAGGATGGTTGTATTGGCGAACTGGAAGAAAGGTCGATGGTGGATAGACATTGCGCAAGTACAGGATCTGGTGCACGCTCACTGCAAGAAAGGAGCAAAACGAAGCCGCCAGTCGAGCATATGTATCGGGGACGCGGCTTGGGGTTGCGGTCGGATTGTTGAGCGTGACAGAAGCAGGGGTAGCTGCATGCGCTGTGGTTGTCCGGAGATGTGTTGCGTCAGCGGCTGGGGTGGTGTTGTTGGTGGCAACCGGCCGTGCGGCTTGTTGAGCCATCATCCTCAAAGGAACAACAGCGACGAAGGACCGAGACAGCTGATCCGGGGTCGAGGACTGAAATCACGCGTTGCAAAGCGACTCAGATTGCAAGGAGATGTTCCTTCAGCACTGCAGAATTGATCTTGATCCCTGGTATCTCTGGTGAGGACAGCTATGCCTTCACGCGTCTGCACAAGCAATAGCGAAGGCGGGAATCTGATAAGGAACGAACAAACAGAACCACACTGTGAGAATAAGAATTCGAATGCGTGAAACTGTTAGCGACTGGCAAAGAAACAAAGCATCATGAAAGCAATTGTTAGCCAGAAGAGAATCACTGTGGTAAAGAAGAGTTGTGAGAGAAGATGAATGAAAGAGAGAAGAAGTCAGCGAGATGAGGACAGACGGCGGTGATGATCGCCTCTTCAGCGGATCAGCGATATCGTAATCTATCACGTGCTGTGGCGGTGGATGAGATCACCGGCATGGGAGATCGCCAAATCGCAGTCGGAGTGTTTGTTTTTTGAAGCCGCAAGTGATTCATTGAGAAATGGTTTGACATCGATGTGATAATCCCCCGAAAGAATACGCCGTCCAGGAGCCTTGCCTGCCTGTTGACTACATGGGCTCAGTGCGCGGATGACCACACTACGGCGCTCTGCTGCCCTACGGCGTCATTTAAGCTGCTTGGATCTGCATTTTCTAACCCCGGCTGAGTCCACGTTTCACCTCTGGCGGACGCATCAAAAGGTTTCCACCCTTGTTCAGCATGGCGCTGCCTAGCTCGTTGTCAGGTTTTCGGGTACGCTTCCGTCTCTTTTTGGGGTCGGACCAGAGGCTGAAATGGGACTGTGCGCCATCACCAGCTAGTCTACTCCATACGTACATAACTACCATGATGATATTGATTGAGAGCCAGTCGGATGACGTGTGATATCTGGTGGGAGGGCGCTTAATACTTGGTCATCTTCGCTCCAGTTTGTTTTGATTTCCACTGATATGAGCCTCAGGAATACTCCCGCGATGAATGGCTGGTCGCACGTCTCGCAGAACGGGATAAGGTTGGACCGCAGCGTCAAGGCCACTTGAACTGTTTGCAAAGGCTTTGTTCGAAACGCCCTCGCAGGATAATAGTTAGCACGGGCCATGCCCGGTTGATATCTCGTCATGGCATCGTCCAATCCGTTCTGTCTTTCGCTACGCTTCGGTGGTGATTCCGGAAGAAAATCGTAAAACGAGCGTTTCGAACCACGGCTTGATAATTTAGTTGAACATCGCATTGAAACTGCCAGCGGCTTCCTTGGCGACGATCCGATCATTCTGTGCATGCTCTTTCTTAGCGCCGCCAGTGTTGAAGCCAGGAACACGCACGGGTGATTTTCACTCCGGTTGAACAGATGCCGGACGGGGATCGTCATGCTTGCGGAGGACGAAGCTCACTCCAATCTGGAAATTCGGGACAAGCCAAACAGCCTCAGAGATGCACGCTGTACCGACAAGGAATGGAGTAAGTCTATATCATGACTTGGGAAGTGAGTCAGGATACCTGACTGGAAGAGGCAGCATTCGATGTGGCCATGGAAGTCCTCTATTGAACGTCACGGGAAGACATGCACAGAAGCAAAGCTCTGCAGCGAAGTAGAGCTTGAGGCGTCAATCCTCCTGGTCTCTCATATCACTTTCGATCTCAGCACGTCACACATGCCTCGCTATCGCCATGGTCATGTGGTGTATAACTCGAGAGCTTCGACTGGTGATGATATGACGACAGAAATTCGTAGGAGTGGCCCGGCTGAAGCACTCATCGGCTGTAGCAGTTCAATACATAGGCATCGAACAGAGATTTGAGAAAGACGACTTTTTTGACGGAACTCATCAATCGCCAATTCGCCATAGTTACGGAGCGCAGGCCGGCGTGATAATCAACATTGGTGCAAAACTGCCGGTTTCGAATTGTAAACAACGACCGTTAAGCCCATATTGCTTTTAACTAGTAGTGTTTTCTTGTGAAAACTAACACTCTGCATTGCAAGTCATTTATATAAACATTTCGCCTTAAGATCGCGCTCGAGTGCACGACTTGTGTGGCCTAACACGAATTGGTTTGACGCCAAATTTAGGCTTCTTCCCCCTCGCACATGCATCACCATCACCAACCAGCAACCAGCAACCACTAAACAGCAACCCCCCTCTTAATAACATTGACATTTACGATTCACTTCTCCCAACCATCTCACAGCATCAACCTTTTCTCCAGGGCACCATGGAGCAGCAGCTCCTTCAGCTCCTCTCCGATACCCAGTCCGCGGCTCCTGCGACGCGCAAAAGTGCTGAGGGGCAGCTCCTGAACCTTTACACGAACGAGCACTTCCCCCTCTCCCTCGCGTCGATCGCCTCCCACACCTCTGTGCCCGTCCCTCTACGACAGTCCGCACTCCTGATCCTGCGAACATTCATCGTGTCAGCATGGTCGTCGCAACTGGATGAATTCAAGGGCCAAGTTTTGGTCAACGACGCGAACAAGGCGCAATTGAGACGCGTCTTGCTAGAGTTGGCCATCTCTCCGGAAGAAGACCACCGAAAAGTCAAGGCGTCGGCAAGCTATGTCGTGAGCAAGATCGCCAGTGCAGATTTCCCTGACGAATGGCCAGATTTGCTGCCAACGCTGCTGCAGGTGATTCCCAATAGCAACGATACTCAGCTTCATGGCGCGCTCAAGGTGCTTTCCGACCTGGTCGAGACAGGGTTCAGTGAAGAGCAGTTTTTCAAGGTTGCAAGGGAATTGGTGTCGACCGTCTTCGACGTTGCGACTAATGGCTCCCGAAAACCGATTCTGCGCGCATTGGCGGTGTCTGTCTTCCATGCGTGTTTTGACACCCTGGAGATGGTTCTGGAACAGCACAAGGCGGCAGTCAAACATTTCATGGACGAAGCATTGAACGGATGGTCACCGTTCTTCATTGCCACTTTGAAAGAGCCACTGCCTCCGACACCGAGTGAAGAAGAGGAAGCGTCGGACAATCAGGGGCCCGCGCAATGGCGAGGCTTGATCGCATTAAAGCTGCAGGTTGTCAAGGTACGTGGTAACCTAGCGACCCCTTATCCCGCTCGACTATGTTGCTTGAGCTGAATAATTTTATCCCGTAGACATTGATGAAAATTCGTACCGTCTTCCCGACCCTTCTCACCCCACACAGTACTGCTCTCTTCACGACCGTGTGGACCGAACTGTCTACCCTGCAAAGCGTCTACCATGAGCTATACATTCGAGATGAGAGACAAGGCAGAATGGAGGACGCCGATGGCCTACCGTACACATTGGACTTTTTGGTTCTTGAAGAACTGGACTTCATGCAGGCCTTGCTCCGTGCCCCACCGGTTCGAGCTGAGCTTGAAAATCAACTACAAGTTGCTGGATCTGGAGCTACGACCTCAAGCTGGCTTCCTGATGTCCTCAAGCTTGCCATATCTTACGCCCAGATCCCCACTGAGGAGGAAGGCTTGTGGGACATTGACGTGAATCTGTACATCTCTGAGGAGAACTCTGTAACATCCAATTACACCCCTAGAACTTGTAGCGGAGACGTGGTCATCAAGTTGGGTGAATGGCTCAAGTCAACAGTTGTTGAAGCGCTTCTTGCCTACGCTAATGTCGTCTTCGCTGACGCCACTTCAAGGTATACACATTTCCTATCGCTCTTAAGAAAAAGACGCTAAAGAGTCTGGTCTAGCTGGAAACTGCGTGAAGCCTGCCTTTACGTTCTGAATCAGATCCTTCGAGATTTCCATGAGGTTTCTGAAGTCATCCCATTGACAACCGCCAATGGTTTCGACAACTTTATCCGGTTCTGCATCCAACAAGATGAAGTATTCCTCCGTGCTCGTGGATACCTCGTTGCAGGTAAAGTTGCAATGACAGCTGGGAAAGACTTCCACGCGACTGCCATGACGTATCTTGAAGCCGTCATCAAAGCTATCTCAAGCGACTCGTCCGAAGTCGTTCAGGTGGCTTGCATTTGCGCGCTACAAGATTTCTTACCTGAACTTCCATCGACATTAACGCAGCCGTTCCAACTCCAAATTATCGCTACATTGTCCGACTACATTGCTTCCCATGATCTTCGAGACATGACTGAAGGGGACGATCTCAAGTTCACTTTGGCTGATACGGTGCGGTATGCTATCATGGTTGATCCCATGGTTGTGCTTTCTTCCGTGGCCCTTGACTTGCTTTTCAACATTGCCAGCAATGGTGCAAGCAACTTCCAGCTAGGAACGATTGTGACAGAAACATTCGAAGATATTGTAGAATACATCGCTGAGCGGGGTGCTGACCCATATATCCGATTATGCGAAAAGGTTCTGCCATCCCTGAACGGGGCAATTGATATCGGGAATCTAACCCAGGAAACCTCCCTGATCAGCTTAGCAGTCGATCTCCTGCGTGCGCTTGCTGAACATGGCCTCAAACCACTTCCCCAGGGTATCATTGCTACGATTATGCCCAAGTTGAACCGTTTGCTGCTCGCATCTACAGAACCTGACTTGCTTCTTCCCGCGACGCTGGCTGTCAAGCACATGCTTGACCACGATCCTGAGCAGTTCTTTGCCTGGCGCGACCCGCAGACCAGTAAGGATGCGGTTGAAAGTGTGCTGATCATTATTGATCGTCTGCTTGGCCCGTCTGTGGAAGATAATGCTGCGGCAGAGGTTGGTGGGCTGGCAGCGGAACTCGTGGAGAAAGCGGGTTCAGAAAAGCTTGGACCTTTCTTGCCTCAGCTACTTCGTGCCGTAGCACAACGCCTCGCGACAGCAGAAAAGGCCCAATTTATCCAGAGTTTGATCTTGGTATTTGCACGCCTCTCTTTGGTCAGTGTTCGAGAAGTTGTCGATTTCCTTGCACAGTTGGATATCAATGGGCACTCTGGCCTGAATGTTGTCCTCAGCAAGTGGCTCGAAAACTCTGTCAACTTTGCCGGGTATGTGGAAATTCGACAGAATGTGATGGCATTGTCAAAGATCTATGCGCTTGGCGATCCTCGTGTTTCTCAAGTGCAAGTCAAAGGCGATCTTATCATCCAGGACACTGGCCGGATCAAGACCCGTTCCCAGTCTAGACTCAACCCAGATCAATTCACGATCATCCCCGCTCCCCTGAAGATCATCAAAGTTCTCGTCGAGGAGCTATCTTCCGCTTCCGGAGCAAGAGGGTTTCAAGGCGCTGGATCTGCAGCAGGCTATGAAGAGGTCGACAGTGACGATGAGAACGATGATTGGGAAGATGTTCCATCCACTAATATCCTTGATTTGGGTCTTGGGATCACAAAGCAGGAATTGATGGGTTTTGGAGAAGGGGATTCTATGCGACAACGTGACGACGAGACTCAGGCATATCTGGCACAGTTCTTCCGTGAGGAAGCTGCTAAGCCGGGTTTCCAGGAGATCTTTGCGGCGCTGACGCCTGAGGAACAGGAACGGTTGCAGCAGAGTTTGGGACAGTGAATATTGAGAATGTGTCGACGAGTGTGAATTATGCGAAAACACGATCCATTTTCATAACGGTCTTTCTGATGGACAACGGCCGATGATTTCGAGACATGATGAGAAATGATTTCGCTTGGGGGCTCTACTACGCATGGAAGAGTCATTAGGTGGTGACAAAATGAGTCTACGTAGACAGAACGGAGCCTTGATATTGTGCTGTTGATATGTTTAATACCTTCAGTTAATGAACGATACGCCCAAAGACCATGCAAATAACTAGCGGATACATCTAGTCCATACGGAGTAATATCTCGTCCTTACTAGGTAGTCTTTTCGTGGGCAAAGCCTCTGCTCAACAAGCCACAATCAACGACTGTAGGGCTGAGATCCCCGAATCTGCAGATAGCTTGTCCTCAGCCTCGATTCTTGGCTCTGATAACGTTAGTGCGGGACACAGCCGGCTCTTTCAGCTCGCATGTGCCTTACGAAACCTTGGATTACGTGACCTTCCGACGCTTCCATATGGAGGTTAGTTAAAGGTTGAAGGGCTTAAAGGCATCCATTAAGAAGCCTGCTCGGAATGTGGGCAAGGGAGCTAATATCTTCGGTCACGTTGGGCATTCTCAGAAGAAAGAACCCTCCACTCCCCACCTTGACATCGGATACATCACAACTTTCCGATCAAAATCTTGAACCTCTCCGTATATCAACCGTCCGGTGAATACGTTGCAGAGAGCAAGCACCATGGGCTCATACACAGCGGGCATCAAGCCTGCATTCCTTATCATCGCCGTTATACTCGTGCTTCTTCCCTTGCGGGCGAACGCGTTTGGCGCTGGAAGTAAGTTGTGCAACGTTCACGTCAAGCCACAGGGGAGAGATTACTTTGCAGAAATGATTGTCATACCTAGCGTTACTCCGTCCTCTCCCGAGGGGTGCTACAAAATAATAACGGAATACCAGACTCACTGACATCTGATGTTTAGATATCGCATCGATTTCCAAAATCGAGGGCAAGAATTGGCGCCATGGCGATATCGAGGATGTGCTCAAGACGTTGGCCTTCATCAAAGGTCATAAGTGGACATCGAATATGATCAAGAAAGTCTATTTTGGGAACTGGCTGAGAGACTAGTGAGTCTTTTGATGAAGACATTTTGTGCTTTGGCACCTTTCAAAGGATTTATGCATGATCCGGCCGCTGGATGAACTCCGGAGGGCAATCCCGCAAAATGGTAAAGTTGATATGAGAATCCAAATGATGCTGACTATGTGTTTGCGCGATCTAGCTCCCAGGCAATGGACGTTGGAACATTGCAGAAACTGCAGTCTGAAACAATCCGCATCTTGGTGTGGGTTCTTTCGTTCATGAGTTTTGGATATGCCACTGGCGAATTCGAGGTTACCGCCGAGAGACTGGGCGTATATCGACCAGAAGAACATATCGAGTAGGTGTATCTTCTATCTGAAGTCTCTATGTAACTAACATCGATAATAGCAACCCTAAAGATTATGCAGACAACAAAGATGCAAGGCAGTTTGATCCACGTCTGCGTGGTCCTGTCAGGCAGATTGAACTGGAGATTGATCCAGAAACTGGCATGAAAAACTACATCGCCAACGAACGTGGAGATTGGGCGACCAGTGCAGGATACGTACGGTATAGTCTTTCGCGCAGCATTCACTTTGGAAGACTTTACACCAAGGGTGGTCGTAACAAAGGCCGCGAGGAAGATCTCTGCGAGGCATTACGATGTCTTGGCCAGGGACTGCATACGCTCGAAGATTGGGGTGCCCATACCAATTATTGTGAGCTCGCATTACGCGAAATGGGGATGCACAATGTTTTCCCGCACACGGGCACTGCGACTATGATGAACATTCGTGGCAAGCACGTATTTCCATTGGTAACAGGGACCTTTGGCATGGTTGACTTTTTCCACTCCGTCCTGGGAGAGGCAACGGACCAGTTTGCGCAGTCCGAGATTGATGAGGCAGATAATGCGCTGGGAAACGCTCAGGCCAGCGGGTCGTCAGGCCCCTTGAACGGGCTGACCAGCCTTCTCGAAAAGGTTCCCGGAATGGGCGACCTTGTTACTGAGGCACAGCAATTGCAGCATGAGTCTCAGGCGCAGGCGCATGCTAACCAGCAACATCATGCATCGCGGGGTTTTAATGACGGTGGATATGGGCCGCCAGCCGGCTACTATGACGATACCCGGGCAGGTGGCACGACAGGAGACTTTGACACGCAAAAGACGGTCTCTCAGATCTACCCAGTCCTTGTTTTCAGGGACAAAGTCGTTCGAAGAATCAGTTCTGTTCTGGAAAAGATTCCCGGCTTGGAGTCACTGATGGAGAAGATTTCAGAAACATTGACCGTCTTCATCTATTCCCTCCTAGCACCCTTCATTCGACCTCTCATCAATTTTGCCTCGCAAAAGCTGCACCTAGGATCCTCCGAGGTCATCAGCTCCTCAGCACAACACCAATTCGAACCTTGGACCGATCCCAACTGCACAGACCCCACGCACTCTCTGCTCTCGAAGGACCATTTCTATAATATCCTCAACGAGCCAGCCGGGAACGTGGCGGTTGCCATCTTGAAATTCGTTGTCCCACGGATTTTGTATGCATGGCAGAATGTCGACTTTCCAGTGGAGCGTGTGATGGACGATTGTATAAGTGTATTCCACCACCCAGCATTGCGGGATATGCAGCATGAAGGTCATCGAACCATGTTTGAAGCAGTGCAGCAATGGGCACATTCGAAACCTGACCGTGGAGCCAGCTTGAACCACATTTTGAGTGCAGAGAGTGTTCGGGCTGGAAAGAATCAGAACGTTACAGGGAATCATCATCACGGTCACGGCCACGGCCACAGTCATGGATCTGGCCATGGTCATGGTCATAGTCATGGCAGCCATGTTCACAGTCACGGATACACTCCTCCCAGCAACCAGAGTCAAGGACAATCAGCAAGTCCATTCCCCAATATCCCAGGCTTATCCGCTCTTGCGGGACTCACAGGCAGCTCACAAGGTCACCAACAACCGCACTCTAGTACTTCCGGCTCATCAGGCATGCCATGGGACAAGCTCTCCAACCTACCCATCCCCGGAATGTCCAATCTGAACAAACTCTCCAGCTTCCTTCCCGGTGGCAAGCCTGGCGGTCATCGCCCACGCGAAATGTCCGACGAGCAATTTGATACCAGCGCCGCTGCTCAGTCAACGCCACAATATGATGCTGCGGCTCCAGGATATCTGGCGTATGGCGAGCAACCACAGCAACAGCAACAGTATTATCCAGAATCGGGATACGACGCTGGCTACTCTATCCCTCCTCCGGCGGGGTATGAACAGTATCAGGGACAATATCCAGATGCAGGCGACAACATGGGTGGGCAAGGGGTATACCAACCTCCAACGCATGGTGCGCATACGTATGATTATTATGGCGGGTATAACCGGGGATGAGCTCAGAATTGCAGATAAGCCGGATCTTTGCTGACTGTGCCTGTTTCCACGTGCTGTGATGTGTGTAAAAAGCTCCGGAAATTTGGCTAGGACAGATGTTTCTGTACATATTTTTGGAGGGTGGTATGTACTGTACATATGTCTTCGACATACGTTGTATGTAGGTATGTTTCGTGACTTGGGAGCTCAGTGATCAAGTTGGATATATGCTATTTTGTATAAGCATAAACAGCCCCATAGTTCTTTCCGTGATGAAAAGTTGAACGCTTCATTTTGCAAAGTTGCGACAGGTTCCCAGAGTTCGACTAGTGAGCCAGGACGGGATCCGGCTAGTCATCGAGATGCTAGCCTAGATGTTGAGGCATGATAGCCATGCAAGTCATTCTCGATTCCCCAGGAAACTCTTGGTGGTTCTCTGAGGGGACTCTGTCCTACCCCTTGATCCGCAGTCCGAAAAGTCAAGCTCAAACGCAGGGGTTCTCGATGTGCCGTTCATTAGCTGTGTCACAGCCTTGCATGCGCGCCGCTCTGTCTGGAAGCACTCCTCTTTCTGAACGGTGCCCTGAGCACAAGCGTTCAACACAGTGCATGTCTCCCAAACGGAGAAGTTGAAACGGGCCTCGGATAGGAGGGCCGGAACCCGAGCTCCCTGGACCGTCACTATTTTGAGGCTCAGCATCGCCGCAATATTCAGCCTCATCAAGAACTTCAGCCACTGTGCCACAGCGAGTCATGCACGAAACCATTCTTGGCGTAGGAGATAATTCCCAGCGCGTCGCGTGGTCGCATCGCAGACATCATCCGTCAACTTCATAATTTGACCATTCAACATCACAACGCGGAGGTGTTATGGGCGTCAGAAGAGGCAAGATACTATCGGAATGCCACTCTTTCACTGTCTCGACTCTTTGGATGATTGGCTTACATGACGAAACAGCACTTATCGTGACAATGTCAACGGTCTGGAAGAGATTACAAACTCTGTACTCTGTTCAGAGCAGTCGATCGTCCTCTAGTATCGGAGCTGTCGTGGACCTTCTGTGTCACGGCAGACACCATTCTACCATGAAATCAAGGAGGGGTTAACAGCAGGTCCTGTTCTGCTGGCTTTTGTCCGCGCGTACGGAGTATTATGGAATTGAATCAATACATTATACTGCGTGGAAATCACCCAGTTTCCGGGGACCTAATCCAACTATCACAATTTTTTGCTAATTAGTGCCTATCATACCCCGCAGGAGAAAGCAGCTTTTCCTCTTAAGCATCCTCCTGCTCAAAGCGTTGGGCCTTTTGGACCGGCAACAGGGTTTGGACCCGGACCAGATTGCCATACCGGCAGCGTTGACAATGTTTCCACTCATAATCTTTTTCTATTGTGTCATCGCTCTCTGTGGCCTGGCCGTTGCCGTCCCTGGGCCAAAGACGGAAGCGCCCACAAGGACAGTGGATCTCTGGCTTCCTAAAGTCACGAGCCAGGCATCCACAGTGCTTGTCCTCACCGAGATCACCGCAGTAAGTTACTTGCACCTCTTTCGCATGATTATCTTGCTGCGAAGCTGAACTCAGGGTTGTTGTACCTGAACAGAAACCGGATATCACATCCTATCAACTCTGCTTCAAGGGTAGCCTGCCGGAATTCTGCGATAAACTTGGAATTTTTGTTGCCCAAGGACCGAAGACCTACGAACTCTCAGTTAAGTCGGCCGTCGTAACAGGGTAAGAATTTCGATGAACCAATTCGGATTGCTGAAAGGAAAAAGATGGCAACTAACTTGAATCCGCTGTCCTGCAGGCAGGGAACAGTGAAATGCTCGTTGGACGCTACTACTTTAGCCGTGTGCACGGAACGGGTGACTCGTGTTGACCAGGGCGGCCATGTGGACGAAATCATTTCGACTATCACGGAGCCTTCTCTTCTTCGTCGTACAGCCGTCCCTGTGGTTGGCAGGCCGAGTTCGGCTTCGAGGACTAGGAGGACTCTGAGTTGGGCTGCGGGGTATATGGCAGTGACCATAGGAGTTTTTGTTGTCGTATGAACCACTCATTAGGGCTATTTTGTACTGTGACTTTCGGGTACCCTCTTTTCGGGGGATAATTGATTTGGATAGTGTTATGATATCTTTTTTGGGCGTTGTGTTGAAAGGTTCAGTGTGTATTCAGCTGCAGTCTGCGGTGAACTGTCTAGGAAACTCCATCCTGTGTTGTACTGTAACTCAAAGCTAAGCTTATTCAAGCTTAAGGACAAGCTTGCTCTGTGAGACGTGTGTTAGCTTAACTGTTTGCCGGTTTGTTCCTGTTCCATATTATTCCAGAGGCTGTCTGCTCATCCTCAGCCCTCGATGTTGTTCTCTTCGGTGACAGTTAACGTCCATAACCCGTCTCTGGCGGCTCTATGAAATCAACGAACCAATGTCACGACTCATGATCTCCCGGGGCCATGGGCACAAAATGCCATTGTGGTACTGGTGCGAAATTAGTCTGGACGCTATGCATATCTCTTCCACCAATTATCGCTACTGCCTGAGCTTTTGTGCATCGTGATCTCCGGTCAATAATGAATTTTTGCATAACTCCGTGGAATTGATCGAGGCTCTTCTAGTTAAATGGGAGTCGTAGATTCGTAGCACAAGATACGAAACACCCGGCCTTCCTACGATCAAGTTTACGACATTCGTTGCGGCGAATCCGTAGACACAGCGTGTAGGACGAGCGTGACTCGAAGAGGGGAAGTCGGGGTGTGGAGGATCTGAAATTAGATTGGACAGTTGAACTAAGAATAGCGCAAAAGGCAAAAGGATCGGATCGCGCTCGACTCGACGTTAGTTCACGAGTTATATCAGGTGCCCGCCCGCACTTTTTCGTCTCCTTTTCGTCTTTTCTCTTCTTCCTCTCTCTCTCTCTCTCTCTCTCTCTCTCTCTCGTCTGATACCATCCGGTTTTTTTGGAAGAAGTTTTCGAACGTGTTTCTCCAAGTCCATTCGTTTCAAACCATATTACACTCTTTTTTGCGACCAGGGGAAAAAGAACGAAATCGTCGACTCTCACAAAATCACACTCGCTCAGTGCCTAATTCCAGTTATCGATAATCCTAATCTTAATAATTTGTCCTATCTTCAAAATGATGACCAAATCGACGACTTTCCTCGCAGCATGCCTCTTTGGCAACCTGGCTGTGGCCATGCCCCAAAAGCGTGCTGATGCGACACCAACAGTGAGCCTCTGGCTACCACAGCTGGGGGGTGGCTCAGAGCCCGGTGTCACATTCGCTGCATCCGTGGTGGCTGTTGTAAGTGCTTGAAACTGCCCCTTTTCCCCTCATTGACCGTGCTCGAGTCTTTGCCCAACGTTGCACAAGCGCACGGCTAATAGCTTTTGTGTGCACATGGAATAGAAACCAACCATCACCTCCTATGCCCTTTGCCCAGTCGGTGTTCCCAAGACACTATGCGATAAGGTTGCGATTACCCTTGGCCAGGGTCCCAGCACCTACGAGCTGTTCAACACCATTGACGTTGAAGAGGTGTACGTATATCCTGCACGCAACTTGCGCTAGGCCACATCTATACGTCTTCATAGTCAAAAGATAATGCATACTGACATCTGCTCCGTCGCACTCTCCAGCCAAGGCAAAAACGAAGTCCGCTGCAAAATCGCTGGCACCACCAGCGCCTCCTGCGTCGCTTCCGTCTCCGCCAAAGTCAAGGGCATTGCCACCACCACCGTGACCACCACCGAATTCACCGATCCAGACCTCATGACATTCGTCCCCGTGCGCGTTACTGCCGGCGCTGAGAAGCTGCCCGCGACTACCGGTGCGAATCCTACTGCTGACGTGATTGGAACTGCGACTGGCGCTGCTGCGACGACGGCAAGCACGGGTGGTATGCCCAGAGTCACTGGGTCGACGGGATGGCTTGTGGGCGGTGCTGCTGTCGCGGTGGCTGCCGTTGCTGCACTGTAATTGGTGCAAATCAACAGATTCGTTTTTTTGGTCTGATGAAACAAGGATATACTTCTTTCTATATGTAAAAATTTCGATACGATGTGACGGGGTTTTACTTGCATGGATGCATACCACCTCCTTGACGACATGACTATGATGTGTCAATGGGCTTGGAGGTATGCTCTGCGGCAGATTTTCTATTTCTTTTTTTAATTCCTTGATGACTACAGTATCTATAGTCAAACTATATATACCCCTGGATGTGTACTTCGTTTCAGGTACGAAACCATAACTTGAGAGATTTATGCTTCTCAATTCTACGGTGCAAGTGGTCTATAAGATATTTACACCGAAAATAATCCGTTCCCAGCATTGCAATCACATCCCAATATCCCGTGATATGAATCAAAACTAACCCCAGTCCTCGTTCTCTTTGGTATAATGGAATAAGGAAAATCGTTCAAAAACATTCATGCATCAGCAAGGCGTTTATAGTTTCGTGCCTTCCCGGCTATCACTGAGTCTCCTAGGTCTTTCAGGAAGATCAGACGGCATCCGGCTTTGTCCAGCAGAACTGGAGGGTCCAGGCATGTCTAAGGCACTCATACCACCGTTCCCAGTGGTTTGGGTGGGACGAGTGCCCACCGTCCGCTGCTGGCCCTGCTGCAGACGAGAATTGATAAGCATGTGCACTTGCATTCTAACTGTGTTAAGACCAGCGCTGATGTGGGCCATGTCTTCTCGCAGACGAAGGTTCTCATTCATGATAGACATGCTTGCACGGACGTCAAGGTCGGATAATGCAGTGGACAATTGAGACACTTCTTCGCGAAGGGATTCGTGGATCGAAAGGAGGTAGGTTGTCGTATTAGGATTGTTTGTTGTCGAAGACTCTGGTCTTGTGGCTGATCCATTCGGGAATTCCGTGAGCGAGGGAGACATGATTTCTTCCGCGAGAGTCTCGGACGAGTTTCGAGGCGTCTGCATAACCGACGGCTCACGACTCGTCTGTAAAGAGGATCGGATACTGGCAATGCCGTCTTCGAGTACCTCATTCCGTTGTTGAAGCTGCCTAATCGTGGATTCCATTGATGCGATACGGGACGATTGGCTTTCGAGATATGGGCCAAGCGTAACCAACGGACAAGATTTTTCATGTTGTTCGATATCGGATACGTTCAGTTTTACAGGGCAGCCGTAAACGGACGCTCGACATATAGTCGTCGGGCAGGTTTTTGTGTGCTCTTCAAGTTCACCTCGAGTAAGAACAGTATCGCACTTCGGACATGATACCTCCCCCTTAGAGCACAGTTCTGTTTTATGTGTCTATAGATACGGTTAGAAACGGACAGTTAACAAACGGTGACAGAACGGTGTACATACCGTAAGTTCCAGCTCCATAACAAGCTCCTTACACTGCTCACACTCCCACAACTCATGCATGCAGTGACTATCAGACGGGATGTCCTTCACACGAATCATTTTATTGCACGACACATCCAAGCACGGCACGAGCCGACTATCACAGTATTTGTCAACATGTGTCTGCACGTACCCTCGTTCCATAACCTCTTCGCACCCTGAAGCACTGAAAGGGCATTTGACCAGTATCTCGTCACACATCGCCACAACCAGTCGTGGGGCACTTTTGAATGTGGAATTTGTAGGAGCTCGACATGTCGGACAGAGAAAGAGGTCCGTCGTTGATCGGTCGCGTACAGAGGTGAAGGAACCCGAATTTGATGCGCAAGAGTCTAGACAAGTCTGGCAGAAGATGTGGTCGCAGCTGAGCTGGAGAGGACGGATAAAGGGACAGTGGCAGATGGGGCACATCAAGTGCCCATCGTAATTGGAGACAGGTTCGAGGGATCGAAGATCGACCTTAGAATCGAGACTGAAGGCCATAGTTCTCAATGCATTTGCAGAACCATGCAAATCCGACACAGTGGAGGACGTTGTCACAGTCCTTGCGGACGTGCTGTCTGGTATGGTTCAGTCAGCGGGGGAGCGGAGACTCTCTAAATTGACTATCAACAGATCACGATGGCAATCGGAGGTCAGATGCGTATGGAAATCAATAATGTGTAATCCGTAAAGGGAGAATCAGTTGTAGTTCAAATAGAATAAACTGAGAGCAGGGTGTTGTTCGCTGTGTAGTTGCGGTAAATGTCGGGAGAGAGGAATGATTGCGGAGTTGCAACAGTTGACGTTGTTGCGTTACACTCAGTATGTAATGGCGTGACACACCAAAATTACTTTATCTCCATATCCGTATTGTAAACAATACACACCGTTACGGATGACGACTGGCATCCGCGACGACGAGTTTCATCTTCATCCCCGGAGCCCAGGCATCGTCTAGATATCCAACCCAAGCAGGTCACTGGACACGAGGATTCATCCTTTTATGACCTGGGACTTCAGAAGGGGCGTCAATACTGGCATACCGCTGACAGCACCGTCGTGGCTGGCCGATACTAATACCCAAAGTCTGCTGCCTCATTGAGGTAGATATATATCGCCAGCATGAGCAATCCAACGCAGCTCTTCCTTTTGGCGGACCATATCAAATTGTCTCTGCTCGAACGGCAAAGAGCTGTCTCTTTGAACCTTGAACCCAACTCCCAGGATGGAGAGATATCCAGATCCCTAGAATCTCTACGAGACGGCGTCGGATCCGTCGAGAAGGAGGCCAGACGCCTCGAGGGAGAAGGCGATTCGTAAGGCTCCCTTCAGTCTAGTCAACACCTGATCTTTCGTATCTGACATTTCATATCTCGCCAGATCTTACGCAGACCTCAAAGAACAAGCCCAACTCCTCCGCCAACAACTCGAAGACCTGGAATCCCAATTCTATCAAACCGACACCCCCTCTCCCTCCTCCAAAGCCACCATCTCCTCTCCCAATGACCCTTCCCTCGCAGACGACTTCATCAAAGCCAGCAGCGCCTCTGCCTCCACCACCCTCAAACACCCAACGCCCCAACACCCCATCTCCAAATCCGTCCGATTCACCGATACCCTCACCGCACAAGCCGAAGTCGCAAATGAAGATGAAGACCCCAACCGCAGAGCTCTCCTCCAACCATACCGGGACTCACCATCCCCGTCGTTAGACCATTCACAGCTCACCAACGAGCAGATCCACGCCCATCACACACAGATCATGCGAGAGCAAGATGACCAACTGGACCGGCTGGGCGAGTCGATTGGACGACAGCACCAGCTGAGTATTCAGATTGGAGATGAATTAGAGGGTCAAGTCGCCTTGTTGGATGAAGTCGACGGACATGTCGATCGACATGTGAGCAGGCTGGATGGAGCGCGGAGAAGACTCGGCAAGTTCAAACGGAATGCGAGGGAGAGGGGGGGGATAATGTGGATTGTTGGGTTGATTATACTACTCGTGATTCTGATTGTGATCACGAAGTGAGATCGGACCGATTCTTTTATGGGCGTCTTTCTTCGTGTTGTGCTACGCGAAAGACTTTTGATGTATAATTTGGCGTGATAATCCTCGAGGACGGACTATATGGCGCAAACGGTTTGGTGGATTTGATGGTTTGAACGCCTTTAATGCGCTGACTATGGAGTATTGATAGGGTTTGCTCTGATGTTCCGCCATATATATGTTATGGCTACCTTTTACACTTTTATTGTCTCTTTGGAGTATGCTGCCTTCTTGACGATAGAAAAGACACTCGAAGAACATCCATCCGCGACGTTGACGATGTCATTTATGAATTAGTACTCAAATTCTGATATCTTTTGAGGTTCATGCTATGACTGCAAAATTATCAGTTGAGGCCCAGAGGCCAATGCCATTTATGTATGTACAGTTTCCTCCTTTCGACATGGCTCATGCAATTTTCCATGTCATGATTAACCCACTACCATGCATTTTGCCTGATCATGATGGAAAGGATGCCGGTATTTTTCAACACGGTCACCCAAGCTTACTGCTTTCCACCCTTCTCTTTCTTCGCCTTCAGTTTGTCTTCAGCCTTATTAAAGGTAGGATCGTTGATTTCGCCTCTGTCAGCTTTGACCTACAGACAACAGAAATTCTCATTAGCCTTTGACATTTCGATCGTTAAGAAGAGCCGGTAAGGGGCCCATACATTTTCTTCACTGGCGCTGGCCAATTCTTCCGCCCAGCTAGCTTTATCATGACCATTCTTGTGCTGTGAGATCTGGTTCTGCTTGTGCTTTTCAATTTCGCTGCCAATATCTGTGCTTTCTTCACGGTCTATAAGGCGAACCCGTTAGGCATTGGACCATATATAGATTTGCAGGAATTATTATGCAGATTGAATGGCTTACGTCTATCAGATTCCTTGAGTACACTGCGTGATGCTGAGGAGTGGAACGAGGAGGACTGTGACGAGGCTGCAGGGAGGATGGATTGGCGGGAGAGGCGGGCAATGTTGCTGGCCTGGATGGCGCGAGATCTGGATAGAGAGAGGAAAGACATGTTGTTAAAGTGATGTGTATAGGCGTTGAGACGATTCGGTAAGTGAGGTCTGATGGCTAGTCGATATGCTATGTCGGAGACGTTGGAGGTATGAGTGCTGGATGGGAACAGGTTCTATGTCCCGGACTACGTACCACAACGCAAGTCAGCATTTGTTAGTTGCATCCAATTGAGTTCTCTCATGTGGCGTATCGGCAAGTAAACGAGTCACAATTGACACGGCCCCGTCGTTGTTGGATCTAACTTACTATACAAATGCTCAAAGTTCTATCTTGCTTTTCCGTGGAGGTTCAACAACGGTTCTTCAATTATGAACTGCGAAAGAATTGATCAATAGAAGTGAAGGAAAAAAGGAATAGTCAATACCTCCAGCCAGGTACCGTCCCCCTTCATATATAAACCCCTCCCCATCAGCTCCTCATCATTACGTGTTTCGTTACCTGCACCAAGCATGGCCAGCGTCAAGAATTTGGGAACTTGCACCGGTGATGTCATCGCCTGCATCACTGCACGCAAATCTGCCCCACAGCTTATCTCGACGCAACACAGCGACGCAAGGGTGAATCGGCAAATGGCCTTTTGCACTTGGATTTTTATGTTGAAGTACGGTACAGTATCAATGATGATATTGGGATAGGATACAGCCTCCATACCAAGCATTGACTACCGGCTTGAAGGATTCTTACTTCTCCATATTACTGTGCTTCACTCAAGGCAGTTTTCAACGGCAATCTCCAGTATCCCTACGGGTCAGCACGACATGCCTTAGATATCGCCTGGGTCTGATTGGTTTCTCCGTCCAAGGGGATCCACGAGCACGACAATCATCAACTTCACTCTGATGATCTCAGTCAAGATCAAAGATGGAGCGGCCAAGAGAAAAGATATATGAGTAAAGAATTCAATTTTCTTCATATATGCGCTGGCATATGTAGGTAAAAGCAATATTCCGTCCGTACTTGCTGCAAGATGCTCTCCAGCCGCCGGATATAAATCACCCCCCCCAAGCAACCCACCCTGATAATTAGACCACCCGGGCTCCAAACAAACGACACCATGCCATCCCATACAACCACCTAATAATCCAGCCGTCCAACCATCCACAACCCAACCGCCCAATCGACAAGCCCGAGAGCAAGCAAGCAAGCACGGAAAAGGGCAAGCAAAGCGAACCACATTGTGCCACCTATTTTCCACTCCGCCTTTGTGCCGAGTTTCAACAAGAAGAGACTTCCGTAGCTCCGTGTTTTGTTTCTTCTCCTATTAACGGTAGAAGTAGCAAACCAGAAAAGACAACAAGGAAAAGTAGGTAAAATGAGAGGATATTTGCGTTGGCATATTTAGAATGTTCAGATATGCAAATATGGAATAGAGCTGCTTCGCGTATCACGAGAGAGAAAAAGGACGAAAGTAACAAATGCACCCATACATCATTTCTGTCTATAGCGACAACCACGGAGCAGCCAATGAGCAAACGGAGAAGAACACAAAAAGAGACCAGTAAACAATTCACAAAGATAAAAAATCCCATCTCACTCCAGTTCAGCCACTGCCCCAAAATGAATATGATCCTGGATATCACGCAAGATTTCGCCCACTAAAGCACCCCACCATAAAACCCAGCCGTGTAAATGTGATATATGGCAACAAGAAAAACTCGCTTGCTCGGGAAAAGAAAATGGAAACAAACTCCACGGTCCGTTATACAGCCTTTTTCCAGGAGGGGGAAAACAGTCGCCGCTCATTCTATATTTCATCACTCAGGTTGAAGACCAAGGGAAAGAAATTGCTCTTATCTTTTTCTCCGGGAAAAACGAGAACCACCAAGTATCAAATGACAGTAAAATGTAGGTAATCGGTAATCAACTCGTATGCACCGTTTGCTCTCAGAAAATAAACCAAAACGTATCTTCATATAAAACATTGGATCACCAAAAATAAGGGCCGAGGGTAGAGCGATGGTCGATGATAAAGGCTTTTATATACAAGTCGAAGGTATTAAGAGGTCGAAAGGATGGTGATCCAGGGAATCGTAGTCGAATCTGAATGATATAAACCGGAAGCAACGGGTACAAAGACGGTCGACCTAGGCGATGTAGAAAACGGACCAAGCGGCGTGGAGGAAAGAGAACGTATAACAGACAAGGGACGAGATTTGTTTCCATTTTTTCCCCGAGTCATGTTTACCATCGACGCTGGTCAGGTTGCATCATGCTGGGCGAAATAGAGGATGGGGGGCTGGAGACCCGCATGCCAGTGCTGGGATTGACGATTGGAATGGCATTTCTCGTTCGAACCGCCGAGGGTTGGTGTATTTTCATGGGATTAAAATTATTTGAATTGTAAGAATGGAGGGAAGCGGGAGAAAGAGAAATAGCCGGAGTGACCTGCTGGGCTGGTTGAATCTGATGCTGGAGGGGCGAAGAATCAGGTGACACGCTCGCGAGAGAAGAACGGTCCGAAGCCGAGGACGCAATGGAGTGCAACTACACAAAGAAACAAAGTCAACAACACACGTTCATTCAATTCAAGAAGAACACTCCACTGGACGATGAGGTGTGACGTACATCGTCCTCAGTCAACAGGTTAGGGCAGAATTCAAGGTCGTCGTCCAAGTCAAACGACCGCCCAGCTTCAAATCGGGCACGGAAGGCGGTGACGGCCGGCGCTTCGGCCAATTCCCTCATACTCTTGACACCACGAAATTGCCGCTGGGAGTTCTGACTACCCATCTTCTGCGCTCGGCGAGAACGACCACCGTGATGATGGCTGTGCGAGGCATGTTGTGGAATGTGTGTTGGCGGTTGAGGGTGTTGCTGGTGATGTTGCTGTTGCTGGTGGTGGTGTTGCTGTTGCGGGTGGTGACCCGAAAAGAAATACGACGACATGGCAGCGAAGAGAGAAGGCTAGGATGTGAGACCGTTCACGGCGAGGGCGCTGGGGTGTTGTGGCACGGTTTGATTGACTGATTGAATGGTTCTCGTCCGATGTGAGGCTTCAGGGCGGGCAAATCGGCGAGGCAGTAGAGTTTACAGCGAGATATCGTTTTGTTTGTTTGTGTATTACAACAGCGTGAAGCGATGCAATGAAGACGAGAAGCGAATTAGACGAGGAAGAAGACGACGAAGAGAATAAAGAGGACAATTGAAGCAGATGAAGATAAGGAGAGCGAGGAGTCAGAGTTGAAGTGGGATGATTTGGGCGGGAGGCGAAAGCGAACAATGATGTGTGTGTGTGCGAGAAGAGTCGGTGTGGGAAGAAGGAGAGTTGAAGAAGAAGAGCGGGAAGGCGAGGGAAGGGGACAGAGCCTGCCAAGTCCGCGCAAGTCAAGTGACAACGCACAGAATTTAAGTGGATGTGTTGCAGTAGCCGGGCATGCAATTGGCCGGCGACCTGGCGCTAGCTGGGAGAGGTACTGCGTTTTGTATGGGCTTTGCGCTGATTTTGCAAGTACCACTCCCACCCCAACAAACCACGACGAGCAGGGATCGCAGGCTCCACGCTGGGCCGAATGCGGCAAGGCAAGGGGTCGAGGCGGAATTGGCTTTAGTCCCGATCGGGAAAGGTGGTAAGCTTTAGTGGCGAAACTTAGGTCTTGGCCCCGCTATGTCGTCACTTGTTAGCCAATAACCGCAGCCAGTAAAGCGGGTCCTAGTTTTTTCAGTGGTGTGATTTGCGCAGAACAGCCTGTTTGGCCTCTTTTCGCCTCCATCGGAAACCGCTTTTGGGGGCAGCCGGAGCCCCTTAGCGGCCCTACTTCGGCTTAGCGTCGATGATCCGGTCCCAGGCTGCAGTGGCATAATTCAGCCCTTCTGTCACCGGCCACGATATGCCCGGATAGCATCACATACAGAGTAGTCATTCCGGCAGTCTAGCAGTCAGGCACAGGACCTCGATCGGAAAGATGAGGATGCGCTGCGAGCTCAGTTCGACCGAAGCATTTCTCGCGCGTTTCGGCCAGAGACGCCATATTCGCTCACAGCCCAATCAGCTGCCCGTGTCCACATTAGCGCGGAGGCTGTAACAAAGAGCCTTGCTGGCCCAACCGCCGCCCTGCCCCTCCAATCCAGCAAGGAAAAAAGCAAACATGCCCTCTTCACTGCCGGCAAATTAGCAGATTATCAGCTCAGCGCAAAGCTGGGGGAAATGCCAGGCATCTTCTGGAAAATCCTCCACACAGACTGCGGTGCATGGGCGTCACTGCGCCCGCCGTGATTGGGCCAGCCCGGTGCTCCCCCATGCAGCTCCTTTATTCACTAGATCTTCAAAAGGATTCGTTTATCGATAAGATCAAAGGCGCATCAGCTCTAATTTCCCCGCTTTCCCTTATCTTATCCTGTTCAACCGCCGTCTCAGCTCAAGCTTGAAACAAGATTCAGATAGAATCCTGGGCGCAGACAAGAGGGGAACGTTTGGTGTCCCAGCGCTCCGGGCGTTTCTTGGAAAAAGATACCCGCCAGCCACTGGAAACGGCATCAGTTTCTTCCAATGCTACTAAGTACTGTGTATCATTGTCAGGGTCAGTGCACCATTGTTGCAGCGACTGTGCCCGTGCTCCTTTGTTCAAAGTCCGTAGCTTGCAAGAAGAATGGGGGTTTGGGGACTGCCCGACTGGACAGGATATTTCCAGTCCGGTTTCATTGCGCGCCCAACCTCTGGAAACGCACTTGCTGGATGCCATGGACATGGCCATGGCCCATCAGTTTCTATCTATGGAAACGGTAAACCTGTCCGTTCCCCAATAAGAAATGGTGGACCTCCCCACGGGCATCCAGGTTCAATCCCGGCGCGTACTGTAGCTATTGGGATCTCTGGACGAATCAGGTTGATCTATGCATGGTATTCAACTTGCTCTGCTGCGGCCACGATGGGAATCTTCGTTGATATTCTGGAATTCATCTGCAACCAGTGTTTGTGCATGAATAGGACCCTTTCACTTTGTTATTTTGCATGAAAATAATCGGTTTTGTCGAATCGATTCGAGGTCATACACACGAACGGAAACACCGCAGGGCTGCAAGGGCGCAGGAGCACGATGCCATGACACGAACAAAGCGTTTATGACTGCAGCCGAAGCTGGAAACGCATTTCTTGCATTCTGGACCAACTTGTGAGGAATATGTGGGCGTCAAAGTGCGCTTCTGGCAGTACTGTGGTAGTGATAGTGAGACTTTCAACCCAGGCATGGGTGTAATACTCCACAGAGTGATATCTCTTCTCAGCTCATCTCAAACATCTTTCCACGGTCATTTATCCAACCCTCTACTCTTCACAAATCTCCCAACCTGTTCCTTGCATATCTTTTCACTGTACTGCTCCCACACCTCATACAACGAGACCACCTCTTGCGTGCATTCAATCACCGCTTCAATATCCACCTCACTATTCGCCAACCAATCGACAACCTTTTGCACCCGTGCAGGCATGCCAATACCCGTCTTATCACTCATGGCGGACATTATATTGACATTCCCATCCCTCAGAGCTCCTGTTGTCGAGGAACCTCCGGACGGAAGCATGACCGGGTGATGGCTAGGCTTAAAGATCACTGCAATGAATATCGCCATGACTGCGATGACGTGCGGGGGATGGAGAAGCGGGAGGTCAGTCAGATAGTGGTCGTTGATGACGGACCAGGCCAGAGCTACTTCGTCTGCTGTCAGAGAGAGGGTGCCCTGGATCTCGGTGAGGGTACGGTATGGATGGAACACGATCAGCTGCGAGTTCATTTCGGATATGAGCCAGAATTCGTATTCTCCAATTTTGGCGCCATCAGGGACAATAAATTCTGGAATCGACAAGCTCATCAGTCCGATATCACGAAGTAACAGCAGGTAGAGAAATAAACAGGCTGCGAACCTGGCCAAAGACCTCTTGCTTCCCCCAGGACCAACCTGATGTGCTGGGGACATTCTTCTATTTTGCAAGCAAGATAGAAGGCAGTGGTGAGAAGTAGATACGGATTTGACCGGCGTATCTCCACTTTTGTATAGAATCTCTTAACGTAGACCTGAGCCGTCGCGAGCGCCTGTTGCCGGACATTAAGTCGTTTCGCCAGTTTGATCAATTCTGGATGGAAAGAGTTTCAGAATCAACCGTTTAAGCAACCCACCTTCCGTGAGCATCCGGTTGGTGACTTACGCTGATTCACATAGACGTTGAAAAGTCTCAAATCTGGTAGCGGAAACTGCTGGACGAACGGCCGCTCCGCCTCTCCCAGGGCCTTTCTGGCTTCGGCCAGTTCTTCTCGATCAAAGAGCCAGAACTCACGTTGAGTTGACGCCCAGTAATCCGCAGACATCTGGAGTATATATAGCGCTTCGACGACGTTAAGCAGAGTGAGGCACGGGTTCGAGATAGCCAATCCGCTAAGCTGAGATATCCCGATGAGGCTCCTTCGGATGCCTCTTGTCTGACTGCGCCGGTAGCGAGGCTCGCGGTCAATACTGTTCACATCTTCATGAGCGCAAAATGCATTGCAACTGTCCTCTAACACTAGACGGTCATCTGAGCGCAGATATCGCAGTATAGATCGAGTGCGCCGTCGTCGAATTCTGTGTTGTTCGCAACGGACGTCATCACCGCCCTGACGCTTTTTCCTCACGCGGCGCCAAGACGTCTCCGCTGCCACCCAATTGGAGCACGACCAAAAAAAGCCAGCAGCCCACTCCCAAACGCAGCTTGACATCAATCCCGCCGCCAGTTTTCCTGCTGACCCTCGCACTTCCTCTCCTCTCTTCAGGTCATTTGCGCTGCGAAAGCGAGAAACGGCTGCGTCTTGCCTATCGACAAACTATCGTGTCAGCAGTCGTGAATGAAAATTGATCTCTGATGTTCGGCCAACGTTTGCAAAACCAAGGACGACGCCCGCTTTTGTGCGGGAATCAAGCTGGATGCGTCGCGAGTCTTCGTGCCTTCGTCTTATAATAGGTACCTATCGTGAGGAACGCAAAGGGGGTCGTGTCCTTTTTGTCTAGTTGAAGATGAGAGAGGAATCACGTCATGAGCGTGAACAAAGGATCAATGAGCTGTGGGAGACCCTTGACGTTCGCCGGAGGGGGCAGGTGGACTTGAAGGATTTCAAGAAGGGCTTGAAGAAGATGGACCATCGTGAGTTGTCTGGCTGCTTGAAGTGATATGCTACGGTATTGATGGTTGCTAACGTGGATTTCTGACTAGCGCTCAAGAATGCAGACTCCCTTCTGAAAGATATCCTGGAAGCCGTCGATACAAGCGGAGACGGTCGAATCCAATTCAACGGTGAGCACTCTGACTGCTTGCGCCAACTGTTATAATCACTTCACGAGCTGTTAGGGAAAATTCACGTATCTAATAACCGTTATAGAGTTTCAGATATTTGTCGAACACGCCGAGAGGGAACTATTGCAACTGTTCGAACGCATTGATCGCAATCACGATGGGCACGTAAACAAAGAAGAACTACGAGCTGCTTTTTCGCGTGCGGGATTGACAGTTCGAAATTCGAAGCTGGATCAGTTCTTTTCTGAGATGGACACGAACAAAGATGGGATGATTAGTTTTGAAGAATGGAGGTACGTCGAAACTAGGGACGATTTTGTCGCAACATGCCGTTCGGCGTCTGACCCGGGATAGGGACTTTCTCCTTTTTCTACCAGCCCACCCAGCGCAAGCCTCCAATATGCGCACCCTCCTATCATATTATTCGGCAACCGGGAATCTGAACCCTGAAGGCGATGTCCACATAAATGAACCTATTCAAGGATTAGGTACAGACCACCAATTTTCTACAAATTCTCCTTCAGAACACACCAGCTCTCCCCAGCCCTCGTCTTCCCCTTCTTCTTGTTCTTCTCAACCCACTTTGCCGGACATCTCAGTGACCCAGCTAGCTCGCGACCATCACCCAGAAAATATGTATCGACATATCACGGATGAACCAGTGTTTCTCCCCGATGGCTTTAGCCTGGAATGGATCCCCTTGCCTTGGAATGTATCACTGTGGTTATATTACCGGTATATTGAAGACATATTGACGGAAAGTACGCCTCACTTAGGTTACTTTCTTGCGGGCGGGCTGGCTGGTGTCGTGTCTAGAACTGCGACGGCGCCGTTTGATCGGCTGAAGGTGTATCTGATCGCCCAAACAAAATCCAAGTCGGTTACAGCGAATATCGCAAAGTCTGGCAATGTTATTGAAGCTGCGGGATGGATGGCAGGGCCATTGGTTCAGGCATGTAAGGACCTTTGGCGTGCTGGTGGAATAAGAAGCTTGTTTGCTGGTTTGTTTCCCTTCAAGCTTTTGACCATGGTATAATTGGTAACAGTTATTAGGAAACGGGTTGAATGTTGCCAAAGTTATGCCCGAATCTGCGATCAAATTTGGTGCATATGAAGTGAGTAGATTGAGCTCTACCATGCGTGTTACATTAGCTTATCCATGTCGTTAGGCTTCAAAACGCATGTTCGCCTCACTCGAAGGGCATCACGATACGAAGCAATTGCTTCCAGTTTCACAGTTTCTTGCCGGAGGCATGGGTGGAATGTTCTCACAGTAAGAATACTGGCTGATCCGCTCTTCTTCTGCCGTTCTAACTGTTTTAGATGCTTCGTTTACCCCTTGGATACTCTGAAATTGTAAGCTCCCTTGCATCGCCATTCCAGACAGCTTTGGAGACTAATACCCAATAGCCGCATGCAATGCGAAACAGTCGAAGGCGGCCTCCGCGGCAATCGTCTCATCATTGCAACTGCTCAAAAGATGTGGGCCGCTAATGGCATATCCGCTTACTATCGCGGCCTTCAGCTTGGCCTTATGGGAATGTTCCCCTATGCGGCAATCGACCTCATGATTTTCGAATACCTAAAATCAACTCTAATCAGTCGCAAAGCTCGCCTTCTGCACTGCCACGAAGAAGACGCCCCACTTAACAACTTCACCACAGGCGCAATCGGCGCATTCAGTGGTGCTCTCAGTGCGTGCATGGTATACCCTCTCAACGTCCTTCGCACGCGTCTCCAAGCTCAAGGAACAGTGCTGCACAAGGCCACGTACACAGGCGTCGTGGACGTGACGCGAAAAACGTTTCAGAGTGAGGGAATGCGTGGATTTTATCGAGGATTGACGCCAAATTTGCTTAAAGTCGTGCCGTCGGTGTCGATTAGCTATATCGTCTACGAAAACTCGAAGAGAGCTCTGGGGCTGGGATGATTGGACGACTTCCCAGTTAGGACGGCCACCATACCCCCTTTTTCCCTATTTTCCGTGTCACAACTTCCAACATTGTGGCTATGATACCCCCACCAACTGGAAAAACAAAGTTATCTTATGGCTCCGCCACAGATACCTCTTTTCCCTTACTACGGATAGTACTACGTTGCATAGTGTGCATGTGTGCGTGCATTTTTGAGCGGCATTTTCTCGGAGCTCTATTCCTGTTCTATTTCCTCCACATCTTGTATATGGAGTCTAATGTTTGCCTCGTTATATCCAGGATCGTGATTCAAATTTTCCTATCCTATATTGTTTGGAGCACAAGGTTGGATGTCCTTAGCTCGCACCTGTGTTGTATAAACAATGTTCCCTTGAGCGGCCAGATTGCTGCGTGTGAATTCATGTTATATACTCCATACAGGCTTTCTTTTGTTCAGATGACAACCAGATAGAATGGTGGAATGAGTCCTACTATTAACCCCTATGAACAAATTTTTGACAAAAGACCCTTTGAAAAGAATGGGAAGGCAGCCCATAAACTCCTCCCAATTTACTTCCTCACCTCAACAGCCTTAACCTCCTCATCCTTCCCCAAGATATCCGGCAGTGGTCCCACCGGAGTAATCCCAAATGGATTGATCTGCGTATGACTCACGGTATAATGCTTCTTGATATGCTCAAACTCCGTCGTCTCACCAAAGGCGGGGATATCCCAGTACAAGTGCCGCAACCAACGATGGATCGCTGGGTATCCGGAGCGGATGTCGCGCACGTTACACTTAAAGTGCTGGACATAGACGGGGTCAAAACGCACGATGGTGGTGTAAAGGCGGATGTCGGCCTCGGTGAGGGTGTTTCCAAAGAAGTAGATGCTAGGAGGGTCTTTGGGGTTGTATTTGGAGGAGAAGTGTGATTCGATACGGTCGAGAGAGGAGAAGAGGGGTTTGATAGCGGTTTCGTAGGCTTCTTGGGTTCTGAAGAGAACGAAGGAGGGTCAGTAACGGAGATGAGAGATGGATTGGGGAGTTGTGAGGGCACGTACGTTGCGAATCCGCACTTGTAAACGCCGTTGTTGACGGTATTATACACCCACTCGTTGGTTTCCTCGATATCCTTCCTCAGCTGCTCTGGGAACAAATCAACTTTCTTATACTTCTCAGGGAGAAGGTCATCGAATTCATAGTAGAACATGCGGATGATCTCAGCACTCTATGCAATACGACGATGTCAGTCAACCCCAATCTCAACCCGTACCTAGAGCATACTGTCGACGAAAAAAACCCACCTCATTGCTCACGATCTTCTTCGTCTTTTTGTCGTACAGCGTCGGCACCGTGTATCTGCCGGAATAATCCTTATCGGATTCGAAGTAGATGTCCCTAAGATGCGTGAAATCGTGCAACGGATCTGGGTGCGTCTCCCCTGGGAGTTTCTCATCGGCAGTAGCGAATCGCCATCCTGAAAATCATCAACAACCAGTTCAAACAATTGGGAAGCCTTCTAATGACATCCATACCTTTATCACCCAGATGCCAATGCACAGAAGTGATCGGAATAAAGTCCTCCAACCCCTTCAACTTCCGTGTGATCAAGGTCCGATGTGCTACCCAAGAACGATGTTAGAAATCCCCAATACCACAGTTGAGATGCAATTGCACAGTTACACATACCCCATGGACACGCATACGACACATAAAGATGGTACCGGTCCTTTTCTGGAGGATACCGTGCCCCAGGCTCTCTAGAGATCCAGTCCCGAAACGCCGACGGCTTACGCTTGAATTCTCCGGACTTGTCATTGGGATCGACCCAATTAGTGACCTTCTCTTCCTTTGTCTGTGTCTTCTTAAATTATTAGCATTGCTCACGCCTGTCTCTTGAGCACAGGGATGCCTCTTCACCCCGGCGGGCGTTCTGCACGCGGGGTTGGGGCTCAACATCACATACCGACATCTGTGCGGTTGTGCAGGTCTTGGCTGACGTAACGAGCTTTGCTGGGAATCTGCGCGAGTTCAGACGATTGAGCAGTTGAGGACGAAGGAGGGATGAAAACATTGACAGAGCGTGAAGTGTTTAGGAGAGACAGCAATGGACCGCAGGTGTCTTTAAAAACAACTTTCTGCGAAATAGTACGTGGAGTAGCGGGAAAAGGTTTATGGGGTTCATTAGCAATCTCGCCCTATATCCTTTAGTTTCTAAGCTTCAATTAAGGTTGGATTTCATCATCAACTGGCCGACAGATCACGGATGATAAATCAGCTAGTAAGCGGAACATGAGCCGTTGCACGATTTCACATTGTTAAAGCAAAGTATGACTGATAGTTTCTAAGTCGTTGTACGCCGTAACTATTATGTAGCTAAGTTCATTGACCATAAGAATGATCTATTGCAATTTCAACAAACCAGGAGGGAATAACAACTGCATTAGAGCATATTTTGTCGTCTACTTGTCCAGCTTCACCATCACATACGGAACTTCAACATCTTCTCCGGTTTGATCTTCCGCAGTAATCTCAAAGATAACATTCTTTTGATGGCTGGGAATCGGTTTCTTGCTGATATGCTCAACCAATTTACTCATCCTAGATTCGATATGTGTTAGTAACATTCATAAGCTGAAGACCACTGTGATATCACTTACTTCATAGGCAGTCGGTCCTTGACCTTGTTCTGTCCATAAAAGCTCGCGTAAAGAAGGCTGACACCAGAGCTGACCATACTGATATCCAGTCCTTTCTCCTCAAATACTTTGATGAAGTCTTTGAGAGGGATATCATCAACCTCGAAGCGATCCCAGAGTTTGTCAATTATCACTTCTCCATTCTTGCCGTGGTATTTACCCTTAGGGCTGGCAATAGGCTCGCTGAAGCCGAAGAAGGGCAACGCCAAATTGATGAAACCGTTCTTGTATTGCTCAACGTCCTTCTTGTCGTCGAGAACTTTGTAAAGCTCAAGCACGACAAGACCGGTTACCAGAGCAGTTGTAGTCGCGATCGCTGGAATAATCTTGCCGGCAATGAACTTAGTCTTGTGTCTGTCTGCTTGTTGGATCTCGTAGTTCTCTGCGCGAAGGTTACTTGCCGCAGTGATGAAATCAATATGGTAATTGGTGTCATCGTCCTTCTCAAACTCCACGGGCACCAATTTAAAACCGGAGAGGGTCTTGGGGCTTGGAAGAGACTCAACGAGACGCTGGAGTTCGGCCTCGTCGTCGTGAGGGCCACCGGCAGGTTGTGCGTTCGGATCAGGCTCGTTCTCATCTGCTTGAATTTTCACACCTGCGCTGGGAGTAAATTCAGGAATTATCATATTCTCCACAATGTTACGATAATAAGCCTTGTCGACGCCCGGGTTCTTGATACCGTAGTTGAACGCGTGGAGATTCGCGGCAGCGATGATAAAGCCAAGGTGGGTTGGATTTGAGCCATCAAATTTCAAGGGTGTTGGGGCTCGTTTAGGACCTGACCAGAATGGACTTCCGGAAGATGTCTTGGAGTCCTTGGGGAAGTTGTACAGGAGTTGTTGAATGGTATTATTGAAGTGCTTTTCAAACTGGTTTCTTGCCCAGGTAATGCAGTCGTCGAAACTGATCGGCTTCTCCGTGACAAGGTAGTCTCGCACGCTTTCCAAAGTCTGTTTCTCACTGCCAGTCTGTTTCAAGGCAGTTTGGATGTAGTTTGGTTGAGTGAGGTAGAGATTAACGGCTTCAGGAGGGCCCACGAAGTATGACTGGAACATATCTCTCGCCCACGCAATCGTGTGCTCGATGCGGTTGGGGAAACTTCTCAGCGTGCACATGGGGAAGGATTGCTCTGGAGGATCATGGGAACTGGAATAGGATTCCGTGACATTCGGAATGACGACTTGAGTATTTCCTTTTGTACCAAGCGTTCCACTCTCCAAGAGAGGCTTTCGGAAAAAGACACATCGACGATCAACATAAGTTCTTGCGTCAACGTTGTCAAGGGCGTTCGTAACACCATCGAGACGCTCCCAGAATTTCTCGTTGAATACATGCTCCGAATCCGGACCAACACGCTCTCGGAGAGTAACGATCTTCCCTTTGAGTTCAGGATTCATAGCTTGCACAGCTGCAGCGGCGCAATCACTTTTCAACTTGCCAACATCAGCAGTGCGGAAGAGGAACTGGCGATTGAGATTGCTCCGTTCAATTTGGTCCATATCTGTCACAGTAATCTCACCGTCAGGCCCAGTAGCAAGACCGATCATAGCCCAATTTTTGAGCATCTCGCAGCCGATAGCACCTGCACCGACGAGGAACTCCTTGATATTCGCAATCTTTTCCTGGAACTGTCTCCCAAAAACGGCAATTTGACCGTCGTATCGAGTATTCATCGGCTTGCAGAGTTCCTCAGATCTCTCCACTGAGTTTGGAAGGGATTCGAGGGAATCGAAGTACAGCCATTGCACAATAGGGTGGAATTTGCCAGAGACCGCCTTCAGGACCTCCTGTGCAGCTAATCCTCCAAAAAACGCGGCCATGGGACACAAATCGCCTCGAGCTTGGTAACTAAGTTCCTTGATAAGCTTCTGGTCAAGTTCGATTTTCTCCTCGCCTTCATCTGCAAGTGTCTGGGCGATTTCAAGGACCTGGCGTGCGTCTTCGTCATTATGAGGCCGCGGCAGCTCCTTGTTCTTTTCTTTGAATGAGTGGAGAGCCTGAATACCAATATGAAGCTGAGGAGGTCGATCGAATTTAGCAAAATCAGAGAAGACAAAGTCAGGGTTCTTAATCTGCTCGCTAAATGGTTTAAAATCAATGAACTTTGGCATCTTGACTTGCGTATAGAGGCCGCCTGATATGTAAGTGCCTAGCCCACTGACATCACCAATTGAGAAAGTGTAGGGGCCTTTGACTGTCACCTTTCGCGGATCTGCATTGTTGAGGCCCTCCATCCCTTTAATTTCAGAGAAAGTCACATAGTCTCCATCCTCAAGTCCATGTCTTGTTTCGTCGAGCGCTGACACGATGCCTTCCTCATCGATACCAGCTACGATACCGGACACTGGCTCCTCACCAGTATCATCTCCGACGGTGAAGTTCTTGCCAAAGTCTGTTAAAATATAACCAAACAAACCAAAGATATTGGTTATGACGATATATATTCCATTTTGATGGCAATAATCCGCAATAGTCGTCTGCTCGGCCAAGGTAAACGAGGTAGTATCAGTCAAAGCAACGATCTGGTACTTTTTCAGCTGCGACAAATCGGCGGTCAAACTGTCCGCCTCGTGCACAAAGACTGGAGTGTAGGCATTGAGCTCAGAAACACGAGGCGCAGTCACGTCGGCACGGCGCTTGCCCACGTCGTCTGGATGTAAAAAAAATTGTGATGATAGGTCGGCGATGGCGACAGGATTGGGGTCGTAGAGGGACAACGATTTTACACCGGCGAGGGCAATATTCTTGGCTAAAGACAGAGGAGGTCAGTTCGCAGCAACGACATCGTACTTAGGAACCGCATACCTATTTCAGCGCCCAACCCTTTAAGGCCTACAATCAAAACGTTTGAAGAGCCCATACGCTTCATTGCTTCATGGCCAAGAACATAACTATACAACACCGTCAGACTTCAGTCACCAGTAAACCAAACGTCTAACGGACGAACTCACAGCTGTCTACTGTAAAGGGACTCGTCAATTTCGCCATGCTTGATCTTCTCCATTGTTGATTCCGAGTCGATATCCATGTTGGTAACCTAGTCGGGTCAGTTGGGTTAGAGAGGCTAGTAACTTAAGGTATGCAGTTTAATGTTGGTATTTTGAGTTGACGAGGACACTGGGGAATATAGAAGGCATTTATAATAATGTGCTAGACGGGCATCCATCAAGAGGCTGTGGTTGCCTAATGCCCAAAGTGAAGGAGTTCAAGGTGGGCTAATGGACGCAGCTTACAGCCATGATCTTCTTTTCAGGCCGTGGTGCTTCACCAGTGGAAGCTTTTCGTTTCCCTGACTTCCCAAGCTCCGTATTATGAGCCAGTGTAGAAATCGTGAAGGTGGAAGAATTGAAAGCCTTGCCAGGGAGCAAGACTTTCTCGGATAATGGGGAGCTCTGCGGCGAAGGTCTGAAGCGGGATGGTGGGGAACCTGGTAGGTGGTGTATATACGAGCAAGGGTTAGGCAATGGAGGGCAGTGAAACAATCCAGCCTAGTAACAAGAAGATGAGAGAGGTGACAGATAGAAGAAATAGATGTTGAACAAGGGTCTATATGAACACAAGTTGGTTGTTATCTGAGAAGCTCACTGCGGGCGGAGAGAGAGAGAGAGATGTTGTTCCAACTTGCGACGAAAGATGAACCGTCATCATCGCCTGTTTCGAGCTTGATTACCAATCCGTTACCATGATTACCAATCATAGCCAATCAACGGGCTTTCATTCAGCCTAGGTGATCAATTACGCGTATCTGATACGCAGCTCTCGCCGTTCTTTCAACCTCACCTTTTGTTCCATTCCCGCTTGTTCGGCGCGACTTCATTTCAACTGGGAAATTCCAGTGTCGGAGAAGGATTATCTCTGCTCAATTCAACTCTGTCAGCGCGACCGTGTGAGTTTCATGCTCAATTCGCATGTAGAAGAGCTTCACAAGTCGCAATGAGGGGTGGGCAGGACTGTCGGGATTATCACAGCCAAATCATCACTTGTTCCTGAATGTGTCGCTTTGAACTCCTTGGCTGTGGTCTTCTGTTTTTGCGTCGTTTTCGATCGAAGCGAAAAGAAGACTTGGATGATACCTGGTATTTCGCTGACTGTGTTCAAGACAACCAACCGCCACTGACCACGCGACTCTGCAGTTCTGCTCCGGCACAATGCTCCACGAGATCCTTCTCTCCCTGTCCGGCCAACCGTCCCCTCTATTCGACCAGCCAACAGCAGCGGGTGACTCTACCAAAACGGGTTTCCCGTTATTATCTCCACCAGAAAAGGCGCTCCTTGCCTCAATCGCTCAATTGAGTCAACTCCATAAACGACTCCGGGACTATACATCCCGAATTTCGTCCTCTCATCCGTCGACCATTTGCCGCGCAGTCTCGACGACAATTGCCACAGAACACCTGGGGAACTTCCAAAGAAAGATTCTAGACGTAGAGAAGGCTATACTGACCATTGATGCCGACTACGTTGGTGGATATGGAATAGTCCCACTCTCAACCATTGTGGGTGAGTTTGCGCCTTGGGTACGACGAATGGAATGGCTCTGGGATGTTGTCAAGTTTATGCTACCGGAGGAACATGCTAAAGGGCGAGATGAACCCATTGTTCATCCCTGCACCGGGGCTCAGCTTATTGATCGACTCATCAAAGACTCCCAGACAGGTTATGTAGACTTGGAAGAAATGGCCTTGGTCTTAATAAAGGCTGCAGAGACTGCCTGGATGCGCCAGCTATCTATGTGGATATTATATGGTCAATTGCCTCCCTTTGGTCATGATGACTTCTTTATCCAGGAAGCACCAGTAAAGCGGGATGAGCCAACGTCGCAAAGTCTGGAGTATGTTGTCCGTCCAAACTTATTACCGAAGTTTCTATCAGCGTCCACGGCAGCTTCGATTCTATTTATTGGAAAATCTTTGAATCATATTCGAGCCAGAGGGGAATTCTCTGCTGGTGCAGAATCAAAGGCTTCAGCATCTCACATAACGTTACATGGGAATTACATACGCCGTCTGTCTTCCCTTTCATCACCGCTGTCACCTGTTGGCCTAAGCGACGCCGTATCTGACATTCGGCTCTCTTTGTCCCAGACTGTTCTGTCCCAATTACTACCCCTACCAAAAATAGTGGAAGTCCTATCTGTACTTCATGGCTTTCTTCTTCTCGGGCGCGGGGAATTTGCCATGGCACTTGTGTCTTTCGCAGACGAACGGATTTCCTCGAAATATAAGAGGCTTGGTCCCGCGAAATCGGCACAAACTGGTTCACAATCCCTCGACCTGCTAGGAACCAAAGATGGCGAAGTTTCAACAGTGTTATCTGAAGCTTTGGCTGAGCTTTATTCCTTACAGAATGAAGAAGACCCCATCGACGACGAGCTAGATCTTGCACGAGATCTTTTGCGTCTCAAGGTCAAAGGTAAAGGCGAGGAGCGGGGTGGTAGGTCTGAAAAAGAGCCAGTGGCTCGCAACTCAGTCATTGAAACATCCAACATTTCTTTTGATGATCTTCTATTTGGCACATCTACTGTACTATCGCTTGATGTGCAATCGCCCTTAGATTTGTTCCTCTCCCAGTCAGATATGTCTATCTACTCTGAGATTCACGCCTGTCTTCTTGGCATTCGACGAGCACAGATACGTCTTAGCGGTCTCTGGAAATGCACCTCCATTCGAAGAACTTATCCAGCTCCTTGGGGGCCACCATTGAGCAACAAACGCGGTGGCCAAGAACGGCTCCGTATCGGCCGTGAAAGGGAGCGCAAACGCTGTATCGCAATGCGGCCCATTTGGGCGACTTGCAGTGCTGCCCATTTCATGCTATCAGAGTTAGGAAGTTATCTCCAAGGTGAAGTCATTAGCGGCTCATGGAGTCACTTCAAGGAGTGGCTAGACGGAACCAAGGCATCAACTACTCCAGAAAACTCGCGGCCCGGAACAGCCAAATCGAGGCAAATCGACGATCAGGGGGACCCAGTATACCCGCAACACGACCCGGAAACCATCACCATTGCTCATCGCATGTATCTCTCTTACGTTGCACAATCTCTCTTCCTCACTGATATTTCATTCACACGCGCTCTCCGGGCCTTGCTCACGCATGTCGACCGGTTCATCTCCCTGATCACTCAACTCCAAACCATACAACAAAATCTCGACCTGGAAGCCGATGAAGGTGTCTTCGATTCGGTAGCAAACCACACCCAAGACGAACAACGGATATGGTCAGAACTATGCCACGCCAGGACAGAACTCGATGATGGAATCACGGAACTTATCTCTCGACTGAGGGACATCGACGACACTAGACTTGCTGAGGGCATACGAATGTTTGATTTCAGAACCCAAGATGTTCAGAATTCTGCTGCTGGCAGCGATACGGAGACTCAATTTTCAGAACGTACCAACACTTATGTTCCCTGGAAGGCGGCGGGTGTAGATCAGCTGTTGATGAAACTAGACTCGGGAGCATCGAGGAACGCTCCTGGATCATTTGAGTTCAGGGAAGATTTTATTGATTGATGGAAAAGCTCATGTCGGCGTTATGAAATGGAAGCAATGGCTTCTTGTGCGATCTGGCGCAGTGTCGGAAAACAGGGTTATCTGGGTCCTGACTTACGACGACATCTTTCTGTTCTAAGCGCATGTTTCAGATATTGGAGGAGTTACGGTGGTTCAATGTACTATGTACTGTATGCCATATTGGAACGACATCGGTAATGTTAGGCTTACCTCACAATGAAATTTGGTTCTATTCTATGGAGAAATGGGGTTACCCTTATTCAAGCTGGGCACGCTATGCCAGCCATCATTCAAAAGTGCGAAACGCTTCGCGGGTATCAATCCGAGCAAATATAAACGACATACCGAAACCTATTTACTCCCAACTGCTTCATATAATGTAGACAAACCGTCCGTCTCCTCTCTTCTCCACTCCCCCAGCCTCCAAAGCCGCGGACGAAGAACGGGACGCAATCAGCCCTTCCGCTTCACCCGTCGCAGCAATCTCTTCCTCCCCATTTTGACCCACCATATTCCTCACTGGCCGGGCATTCTCCCTCTGCAGCAAAATTCGCAACACCAAAGCTAGCACTGCCACAAAGACCATGAACATTGAGCACAGCGCCATGCCCCGGATGTACCAGGGGCCGTCCCGTGCAGGATACAACCGCGTCCCCACCAACGGTCCACACTGGCCGATGACATTCAAAATCGCCATGCCAGTCCCTTTGCCCTCTTTGGCAGGTTGGTTGTCCATGGTCCAGGTGATGATGAGCGTGATGGCCGAGAAAAATCCTGCTGCAGCGGGATAGATGCATACGTAACGGATGAGGATGTGGACGGGTTCCGGAAGATAGGAGTGGAAAGCACCGGTCAGGGCAATGAGAAGGTAGGCGAGAGAGGAGAGTAAGGCGTGGAGGATGATGAATGCGCTACGACTTCGTGTGCGGTCGGAAATAGAGGCGGTTACGAGAACCACTACAAATGCGAAGAGATAGGGAGGGGCGGACAGAGCCTGAGAGGTCAGTTTCGAGTAGCCCATGCTATGGCAGAAGAAAGTTAGCTAAAAGTAAGGATCGTAATGTAGAACTTGGATATACTAACTCATGCAATATAGTTGGCAGGAATACGGGCAGGGAGCTGAATGCAACATTGCAGCTGAAAAACATAAACTGTTCTCTACATCAGCACCTATCACAGGGGGTCGGGTATGAACACCAACCGCAGTGAGATAAGATTTTGGGTCACGGAGTGTCCGGATCACTTCACGCCAATCAAGCTTTCGAGGATGGGATTCATGTCCTCGGCCTTTGCCTTGACCGTCCCGGAGCCGCCATTTTGCAACTTTCCTTTCCCGAGGAGTGAGATATCTGGCTTTACTGGGCTTATCTGGAATATAAGCCCAAACAATAGAGGCCACAATCACGCTTGGAAATCCTTCAAAGAGGAATAAAGCTCGCCATGGCGCGATGGGGCCGTTTTCGTTCATCCAAACGATGAACCAGGCTAGACTACCTGCGAAAGACGTCGCCAGAGGTGCAGCGCACAGGAACATACCCGCCCGAAACGCCAATTCTTCTCGTTTATAAAAGAATGACAGATAAAAAGGCAAACCTGGTCCAAATCCAGCCTCGAAGACTCCTAACAAGGCTCTCAGCAGTACCAGGGCCCAGAATGAGGTGACAAGACACTGAAGAGACGCAACCAGACCCCAGCCCAGAACACATAAAGGAATGTAAATATGTGCTGGCACGACTTTATACATTAAAGTCATCCACTCGAAGAGAATGTATGTTATGTAGAAGGCTGTGAGCACCCATTCGTACTGTGAAGACGAGAGTTTCAAGTCTTCCATTAAACCTGCGATTTTGGCATTCCCGATATCTGTGTGGAGGATGAAGCCTTGGTCAGCCTTCTGAAGACAGATCAAGACATATTGAGAGCTGCAGCTTGATACACTTACTTGAACGGTCCAAGAAGGAGAGCATGTAAAGAAAGGCCATGAGCAAAGTCAACCGCCTGTCAAACTTCTTCACCACGCGTCTCTCCTCATTTGCAGTGTATGCCCTGGAGTATGCAATCGCCGGATCATCTTCTTCATCCTCTTCGTCCCGAAAATGCTCTTCCTCGCGCCCCAGAGCTCTGAATGCCGCAGATTCAGTGGTCCCGGGCCAGGGGGTGGAGTTCTGCCCATCTTCGTCCTCCGCTTTATCGAGGTCGGTTTGTAGCTTTCTGAGATCATGCCCACGTCCGATGACATTCTTTGCTGTAACTTCGTGTCCATCCCCCGAGCCAGATGTACTGGAGCTGGGTGTCAGTTCGTCAATAGACGACGGGGTGTATTCGGCGTGTGCGGGGAGACGGGTTTCCGGCTCCGCGGACGGAAGAGCTTGGGGAGCATCAGAATCTGCCATTGTTAGCTAGGCATGCTGTAGAATGCCTCTAAAGTCACACACAACGCCAGAAGAGAGGGACTGGTTTGGAGTCCACCGTGTATTTAGCTTGTGAATCGGTGGTTTTGAGAAAAGCGTGCACCTGATCTGCCGGGAACGACTTTCGTGATCATGGGGTTCGCTTCCCCCCACACCACACGCCAAACCCGTCACATTCGTCACATCTTCATCAACACCCAAACTTGAGCGGTTAAGAGTGGCAGACTGCTTGTTCATGGAGGGCTGGCTGGGCTGACTATCTAGTGAATTCATCTTCGGCCGTTTTATGAAGTACGGAAAGAGAGACTCATTGTGCATACCAACGAGTGATGTTTGAACGAAATGTGTCAGGCAGAGGAGTGAAATCTGAGCTATGCTATTGTCCCTCAGAGCCTTGCTAATAAATACATAATACAGACACCATGGCCCAAGACTCCTGAACACGATTGCTATTTCTCGCGACAATGCTGCCGGTAAACCAACCAGCTAGGTACTCGATCCAGGCCTCCCTTAACCAGAACAATCCGAAAATTCTCAGCTATTCGCCGCAACACCGAAAGAAACCAACAGTGACTCTGAGAACCAGAGATTCGGCACTATGCTAGCAGGTAAGGGCTTACAAGCGTCGAGTGTAGCGGCCGATTCTCTCGTTAGATGATTTTCTTCTTTCTCCGGGACGGTAGCAGTCAGCACGACCGACGGCGTTACGGCCATTGCGGAGCCGGCGATGGCGATGGCCGTACTCTTTCGAATCCATTTCGAAAGGACGAAGTTTGCCTCCGGTTTCAGCAATTGTCTTCTTGTGCCCGAGTCGGTATGCTTCCTTGATGCGAGGCATCATCTCATGCTTATGGAGCCCGTTTTCAGGAAAGTAAGTCATGGTGTTTTCTGCGGTATCTCGTAGGAATTTTGCTGCGAGATACTTCTTCGCCTTGTCTTCGTCGTCGATTCCATGAAATTCCGCCTCGGCACGCTGGAGTGTTTCGACCAACTTGGAGACCGCGTTGCTATTGCCGTGGGTCTCATCCTGAGAGCCTTTCGTTTCAACTGGTTCTTTCGTTTTGACCACGTCCGTGGTCTCCATAGAAGTCCCAACCTCAGTCGTTGCCTCAGCGCTTGGTTCTTCGTGACATTCCTTTGCATAGTTCTCTTTCTTCGAATGGGTGACTGATTTCTGTCAGTTCGATCCTCAGTCTCAAAGAAAACAAGCTATAACCACATACCATGCCAAAGCATGGACCTGAGTGCAATGTTTTTCTCAAGCATTCCGTCAAAATCTCCAACTTGAGCATCTTTATTCACACCGAGGAATTCGTCCAGGAAGAGTTCCATTGCGCCCAGGTTAAGTGGGTTCTTCCCGTTGCTGGAAAGAATTAGAAGCGCCCTGTCATACACAGTAACTTTGCCGTGCTCAAAAGCCTGAGGACGTGTCTTGATCAGAGAGATATGATTCTCTAGAACATCCCTGAACAAGTTGAAATAATTGGGTGTTTTGGCGAGCTCAGAAACATCCGGCCTCATAGAATCAATAGCAGAATATCTGCTAACGATTCCGGCCAGCTCCTTGTGGAGGCCGAGAAACTGTTCAGAGGCCATTCCGGAACGTTGCGCTGCTCTTCAACACGGGGTCACACGCTCAATCAGTGCTGTGAACAATACAAAGAATGACTGCTAGGGATGCCTTACTATATCTCTTCTTTTGTGATTCCTTCTGGTTAAGGTCTGATTGAAATGCACATATCTTTTGTGGGATGTTGAGTGAAAGTGGGGGAGAGGAGATGCAAAAGTGCGTGATATAAAAACAAGAGACGCGTCCTTTAGTTTGGCCAATGTTTTGTGTTGCTGTTGTGATTAGAGATGGCTTCCAAGATTGCTTTGGTAACGCGTTCATATGGATTCCCAGGTATGATATTAACCAGCATATTACTGCTTTGCTTCCAGAGTTTATGACCCTCTGGCTATCTCTTTGTGTTTTGCTTTCAGCCACCAGAGTTTGCTCATCATCCGCTCAATCTGCTACATGTCTTCTGATTTCATCTGATATTGATATGTCGCTGGAGCTGGAGTTGAGCCGCATGTTCGCAGACTTCCAAGACGATATCAACGGCACGTGCCACAGAAGTGAGCAGCTCCCGGCGTCTGCCAGGGTAAGAGTAAGGGAGTTGTTCCTCTCCTGCCAAAGACTAAAACATTGCTAACACGGAATGCCCCTTCTCACATAGCGACAAATAGGCATTATGTCTGCGAGTCATGCGGCTTTTGCTTGAAACACTTCAATATAACCAAGCGTTGACCGTCCGGTTACAGCAGGCGAGATATGTGGACAGGCCTACTTAGTTACAAAGAGTAAACAACCTCAAGAAGGAAAAAGTATCTTATATCCGTACTATCGTAACCCATAGAGTCATTATATCCCAAAACATACCCATACCTCGGGATGACAGACGAACGCTCAAAAGCCTTAGACGCCAGACTACATAAATAGATTCTTGCCATTTATTTGCCGCCTGAAAGAATCTTGCTGACTCCTGATCATGCCAATCCAAAATATGAAATATATCATACAGTCCCAAGCCCCCAGAGCTCGTCGTCCAACCAAAATCGCAAGTGAAAGTCTCCCGTGGACCGTGGTGCCGAAATATGCAAAGTCTAGTTTCGTTCCTTGTACAACCGCTCCACTTCCTTGACAAGGCCGTCGACCGTCTCAGCGCCTTGCTTCTGACAGTTCTTCCACTTGCCGCCATCTAGGATACACCACTCCTTCTCGTCCACTCGAACGGTGCAGCTCTTCGCTGCGCCAACTTTCTGGCTTCGTCGGAAGCTCTCCCTCAGCAAGGCAAGGCCGCTGAGTTCTCCTTTATCCGCTCTGAAAGCAGCAGAGTCTCCATCATCGCTTTGGCTGCTGACGCACTTGTTCAAAGCCTTGAAATTGATTCCATGCTCCAGAGCGCAGTCCTCGACGATATTTCGGTCAGGAATGTTCTTATAGTCCCGTAGTAAGCAGTTGGCAAACCCGAGTGATCGAACCGTAGGCATCTTGCACTTTTCTCCTGGTTTAGATGTCTTGGGGTCGCATGGGAATGGGAGGTTTTCGGCGCAGAGCATCAGCATGTTGCCAACGCATTCGCTTGGCCCATGCTTGCAGGATACGTCGGAGGAAGATTCAGAAACGCTGAAGAAAACGACATGTTAGCTGTCGTCCGTCAAAAAACAGGATGTAGAGCATGACGTACTTCCCAATGAAAGAGAGTTTAAAATCCACTTTGTCATGTACCTTCACCATCGCAGGGACGAGTAGGTCCTGGAAACAATATTTCGCATCAGGACATTTACTCATGATATGAGCCTCGATGGGCACCTTCTTGGACGAAGGGGTTGGATCGCGACCAGCATTGTCGTCGCTGCCGAAGAAGCTCTTTCTATCCCCCATTATTGCACCGTATCTCGAAGGAAAATGAGCTTTCTGAAAGAATGTGTAGATGGCGAGACAGAGACACGTTGCGAGGATGGTATTTCGAAGGAAACGCGAGATCGCCCAGCTCTCACGACGTTGCATCGCTGTGGGGCCGTGCGATGCATTTTGATTCTTCTCCATGGTTAGAAACGGAAGGTGATATTCCCCTGGTTAGTGCTGCTGGTTCTGTCTGAAAGCTGGTCTCAACATTAAAACCCGGCTTGATCTATGGACTGTGAAACACCCGCCCTCTGAGATGGCAGTCGGCGCATATTTATGGAGATGGGCTTGTTGTCGTCGGCGTGACTGCTCGATCGGCCGATGACGTTCCCAAGCGTCGTTGGATGACTAAGCGGACGATGCGAGCACTGAGCTTTGAACCACAGAACGGCAACCACAAACCACATCAACACTTTGATATCAACGTTTCAAACATCGTGTCTCCATTGCTATGTCGATGTTGCATACCTTTTTCTCGGATTACACCAGAGGTTACCTCATGGCGATATAATCTAGTTTCTTGCACTTGAAAGTCATTTTTTCTCAATGCCCTGAAGCCTATTGAGGCTACAGGCCCGCCATGATTCTTGACCTCGATCAGGATTCCTCTACAAGCGGAGCAGGGGATATGCTGTGAAAGAGTCCAAGAGATGAATAATCTGAAGACATCTCTGTGATATCAGAGCCGGCTTTGTTACGCCCATGCTTTCCAGGTCCTGCTTGACGGCGACGTCTGTCACTACGAAGCTTAGGTTATGAGCGATGTCTGGCGAGGTGGGAAGCCCCTTAACGGTCTCTCATGACATGGAGGAGTCCTTGGATTAGGCTGCTTCTCTAAGGGCGTCAAATGTTTTCCAATGGCGATAAACAATTGCAGATATCATCTTGACATGGTATCTCCAAGATTGCCGGCTTGGAGATAACTCACATATTCTGCTAATGTCGGTATTGAGACTGGTATCGAATCGGATCGTACACATGCCGTTTAACTATAGGAGAATTGCAGAGTTGGGTCTCAGGGTCCAGTGCATATAGCACACACGATACGGTCTGGATTATAAAAGTGAACGGAACTACAGCTCACCGCAAGCTTATTGGCTTTTGCCTCCCTTGCATATCGAGCGGCACGAAATACTTCACCCGAGATAAGAATTTGCTGGCAGAGATCCGACGGGTTTCCGCCCCCAGAGATGCCCCAAACCCCTGCCAAAATCGACTCCCCCGACATGAATTTGAACTACAATGCATTTCTCGTCCCTGACGAATGCCGACAGGGAGACGCCTCAACGCCAGTCAAGGTTGAGCAGACCTAGAAGACGGTCGGTACCACATCATCTATATCCCACAGTACATATTCTCTGACAGGAGGACTCTGATTTCCAGATTTTGCTATATTAACAAATTCTTTCCTTTTCCAAGCGGCTGACTTTTCAAAGTACTCTTCGCGGATGCGTTCCGATTTCGGCTGATCAAGTGAATCACGTCAACATTTCATATTATTGATAAGTCCCTCGCTGTGCCATTCCGACGAACGCATGGTTCGAGTCTTCCCCAAGTACCGCTTCCTAACTAGCGCTATTAGCCCCATAATTGACATACGTTTGTTCTACCCGGTTGCGAATGGAATTTCTTGTGCATTTTAGTATGTACAACACATCCGTTTGGCATAATTCTCAACGGAAGTGGGCAAGCAGATCAACACAATCCCTTCACATATTTTTCTCCCTGCGGAAGAGCGGAGCGGGTGTATGTACACGTCAGATACCTCTCATTCCTCATGCAGGCGCTGAAATTCCGGCCCCATCTCCTCTACTCCTAGACAGACGGTGCATCTGCTTCCATAGACGGCTATATGGGGGCCGAAATCTCAATCAATGTCTACCATGCTGCTGTGATAGAAAGCTGCGCTTTGACACAGCTGTTTAAGCTTTGGCCGCTGGCTGTTTTTCGTCGTAGGACTGAGTTACAGTCAAGATGTTACATTTAGATCAATATCCCGGGCAAGGTTCAAGCTCACCACGGTTCTGCGTAGGCGAAAGGAGCTCCGCGGTACCTGAATCCGCCGCGAAAGCATCGAATTTGAAACATCACGGCGGAAACATGAGGCAAACAGCACTGTTGCCCTCCAGAATCACTCAGCAATGGCCAGCCTCTTGATTGGCCTCGGATGATTATTTCGATAGGATGATTTCTTATCCCCAGAGTCCTGCCCCACCATCACCATCACCACCACGACCACCTCTCATTCCGACCAGCTCCCCCCGTCACTCTGTCAGGGTCACATCGTTATCCAGCCTTCTGGCTCTCCTTGGCCTAACATCTTCGCAAGGTCGCATCGGTTTTCTGACCAGGTTTCAGTTTCTCCTTCAGGTGTTTCGAAGTGCGCCATTCCGTCTGATCTTCAACTTCAGCGAACGCCGGAGTATATTATTTCTCAACCTACATCCAGTACGTACCCCGTCCCTGTCTGCAGATTTTGGACTAACTAGTAGGCCTTGTAAGATCAGCAACCCTTTGAAACTTGTTTCTTCCATTTAACGTTCAGATTCCCTCCGCCTTACGACATCTGCTTCGCGTCTTCGAGAAGCCTTTCCCTACTGACGATCCTGGTCCAGGGGCGGAAATCATTCCCATACCCCAGAGCTCGACGGTTACCCGCGCGGCAGCTTAATAGAGGCGTCATATTGCATTGAGGTGTTGAGTTCAGAAAAAATAGACTGCGTTGCCTGAACTTGATACTTGTGATTCGAAAATTGGGCTGGAGCTAGTTTGTTCGATTTATCTATCCTGAGTAGCTCAAGTGTCGCACTCTTTATGCGTTCGGATCCTCGGATCAACTCTATACCTCCACCATGTCGGAAGCAAACCTACCTGGCCTCGAGGATCACAATATAGCTATTGATTCGTACGACGAGGACGATAGGGGTCATCAAGAAAAGGACTCGCTTCCGGATGGACCGGCAAATCATTCAACTGAAGACTCTGACATTGACAACTTCCTACGGCCACTCGTCGTTGACGATGCGAGACTGTACCAGCTAGCTTGTCGTTTCTCCGATGTGTATGCCGAACTTGCGAAGACCTCTGACCAGCAATTCCTACCGACGCCTGTGACACAATTACCTACTGGTCAAGAAACAGGAAAATACTTGGCGATTGATGTTGGTGGGAGCAATCTTAGAGTGGCATTTATCGAATTACTGGGAGAAGCGGCTGATCAGAACGACAATGGTTCTGACGAAGAGAAATCGCGTGAAACGATACGTAAAGCCCAACGACATCGGTTTCGGAGGACGTTGGAGAAAGCGTGGCCGATTGGAGAGCATTTAAAGACCGATAAGGCGCAAGATCTGTTCTTATGGATAGGCGATTGCATGGCAGAGGTGGTTGCGGATAGCTTGACGGCGGATTTTGCGAACGGCGCGAAGATCCCTGATGAGTTGGAGATGGGAATTACGTTTAGTTTTCCTATGATGTGAGTATTGGGGTACTTCCACAAGCCTGAACGACTCTTTGCCATTATCGTACGCCCACTTGGGTTAGATGGATGAGGTGCTGACATTGGGATTAGGCAAGATTCATTATCAGAAGCGACCCTTATGCCCATGGGTAAAGGGTTTAAGTGGGTAAATTCCACGAACTTGAACCTGGGGAAGGTCCTGTTAGCCGGCTACGACAGGCACACGAGACGGCCCTATGGCTCAGACGAACCTTCCGCAAAGAGAAGAAAACTGTTTGCATTGCCAAAACTGAAAATTGCCGCCATAGCCAACGACACCGTGGCCACTCTCGCCTCGCTGGCCTATTCAGTCAAGTCTTTGCCAAACAGTCGTGTTGCCATGGGCATCATCGTCGGCACGGGCTGCAATGCGACTATCCCTATGAAACTATCAAATCTACACGAATCCAAGGCCAAACATGTATCATCACGGCATCCTAACGCTGTCGAGACGGTTGTCAACACAGAGTGGACGATTAACGGCGCCGCACCACCCTTACGGCAACTGAATATCACCACTACATGGGATTCAATACTAGACAGCCAGTGCGCTCGTCCAGGCTTTCAGCCATTTGAATATATGACCGGTGGTCGCTATATTGGCGAGTTAGTCAGGATAATCTTTTATGATTATCTAACTTCAGTGATAGGCCTGTCAAAGAAGGCTCTTCCGGCAAATCTTGTGCAGGGCTACGCACTAAGCACTAAATACCTCTCGTCGGTCGTTGCACCTACGGCATCGGATTCAGTTCTTGTGGCGAAGCTGAAGGCTACCCTTCCGCCCCCGGAGTCGAGCAGCTGGAACTGGGACCTGAGCACAGCTCGAGCGTTTCGAAAAACCGCTCGGGCCGTACAAACCAGATCCGCGGGACTGATTGCTGCTGCAGTAGTTGGCCTGCTGGCATGCACAAAAGAGATCAAGTTACGGTGCGATGGGGCTGTGAATCCACGCAGAGCATCCAACATCATAGTGCCAGAATTCAACGCTTCCACAAGCACAATAACGAATATCTTCCGGCCTAAATCCTCCGAGGCTACTGATGTCGCCATTAAATCCGAGAATGATAGCGTTGAACACGACGGCTGGCAGTCTGGACCAGAAGAGCTGGTTGTTGCATATACTGGTGGGATTATTCAACATTATCCTCACTTTAAAGAGACGTGTCAAAGCTTTATTGACCGTCTGGTGATCTGGGATGGCCCACAAGAAAGTGGTAAATCGGTGTTTCTGAGAGAGGCCTCTGATGGAGGCATCATTGGGGCGGGTGTCCTGGCGGGAATGGTGGCAAGCGGCTGATCTTGCTAGCATCCACAGCCAAAGAAAGACTGCAATTTGTCATTGCAATGCAAAAGGGTGAGTTATTGGAATAAGGCGCCTTGAGCGGGATATGCTACTTTGTTAACATGATGGTCTGTTTCCAGCCAAGGAGTTTTGGGTTCTTTGTGTTCGGAAGGTTTTTTATTTTGGATTTTTACTGTGATAAACACAAGAATTGCTTTTGGATTGATTGATCATTGACATTCGCATCTATTTTGAACCATCACTGCGTGCATACCCGATATTACATGTCCTCCAAATTGCTCAGACCCAGAAAAACAACGACAAGTTATTACCAGAGCCCCATAAGAGAGCCTACTTTTTCAAAACACCCGCCCTTTACATTTTCGTTTCGGTCAAGACTTTTCGTCCTTGCATTATCATCAAAACTTCGTTTTCCTCGTTGCTAGTTTACTTGCGGGTGCACTTTGCCGTCTCGTACACGGTGCTGGTTGCGCATCCAGCGCGGCAGGTGGTGCGGCATGGCAGCCACTGGGTCGTCGTGGGGGTGGCAGAGCATCGTGCGGTCTTGCATGGCAAGGTCTTGGTCAATTCCGTGATGCATTGAAGCTCGACGCAGTCAAGAGTAGTGCGTGGGTCACCGCAGGTCTTGGGGTACAAGCTGGTGGTGTGGGTGTAGCATGCTGCGGGTGTCGTCTTGGGTGGGCGAGCGGTGACCTTTGGAATGGTGCGAGTCTTGGTTGGGGGAGGGCTGTGGTAAAAGGTTAGCTAAAGACAACTTTTGCGTGTTTGGTGATGGTTGTTTCTGCTGGTTGGTACATACCCGGCAGGAGATGCGACGGCAGCGGAGACGAGAGCAACAAGAATGGTGATGGCCTTGATCTGCATTTTGGCTAAGGATTTCTGAGGGGTTTCTTCGAAAAGATAATTTCTTTTTGCTGAGAGCGAAAGAGATTTGTGTGGCTTTGATTGAAGTGGCTGTTGGTTTTGTGATGCGATTGTGAATGATCAAAGTCTGGTTCATCGACGGGCGAGCAGCCCATATATATATCTCTTCGCCAGCAGAGACATCGTGCCACAGCAGCCTGTTATGTCCCAGAATCCTACCACGGTCCCGTGCCGTCTGAAAATCGCGCGACTTCGACCAGTTTCTGACTGTGTGGACCACTACATTCAGGAAAATATCCGTATTGCACCGTGCACATCCGACTTGTGTCTGTCTGTTGCGATGGAGAGAAAGAAAGAGAGACAACCTTGCTAGCTAGCTGACAATGCGGCGAAATTGTGGGACTCGGATCATCCCAGCACGGACGATTTCAGAAACCTAGAAAATCCCAACGGGCCCTATTTTAGCGTTCATATCTGACAATTTCGTGAGAACGTGTGTTCGAAAACAAGAAATCCTTCGGTAATACGAAGCCGAAGATGCCCGCTCACAGATGATTCTGGATTGTTTTGATTCTGGTGTGGTGGGCTCATTGAGATCCCTTGCAGCCCAGCCCTTTCATGCAGGCTGCAGTGCGCACTTGTTTCCTGCAGAGCGGGACTTTTTACATGGATGACATGGCCAACAAGCGAGATGCTTCGCCATTATTGGAGAAAGAGCATACTAAATCCGATAAAAGATATCTACTGTGTAAATCTGAACTCCGAAGTCAAGAAACAAGTCTGGATGTATGCGCGGAGGATGTGCATCCAGAGTACGGAGCAGGGATACTAAATCTAGTTTGTGGGACTTGCTTTGCGGAGCATCAACGTTGATGTTCTTGAACGAGAAACAACTCTTGAATGTTTCCTGGTTGTACATTCATCCGATTTCATCGTGCCCAAGGGAATTGTCGGAACCATCCTTGTACTACGTACCTAGCTCTCAAGATGCCAGAGGTTTATATTCGAGAGTTTCGAAATGATTACGCAGAATTCACAGCATGATTGAGCCTGCGATGATAAGCATAGCGGGGACTAAAGAAGATTTCTACGAGGTTGCGGAGTATAATTGCTTTCAAATACGCGAAAACGACTAGAATAGAGCTAGAACTTCGTTTCTCTGCATTGTTTTCATTCAATTTTGGTAAGAGTTACTACTCAAGTTCTAATAAACATCGAGGTTCGAGAAGTCCCACAAATCTCAGCCTCAACAACCCTGATAATGCCTTTGAAAAAGGTGCTGAAGCTGGGAGATGGGCCATCTGCTTAGCCGATTGTCGAAGTGCAGGTGAACGTGACGGTGGGACAACTTGGGGTGCATGCTGTAGGGCACCGTGTGTATGTAGTCTTTGTTCGAGTTGTTGGGCACCGGCGGTCGGGGCATGGAATCGTAGTAGATTCCGCCCTCAGGCAGTTGACGACGGGGCAAGTTCTGGTGTTGAACTTCGTGCAAGGTACCTTGGGTGGACGTCGAGTCACGGTCGACGTGTAGCAGGAATGCGGTGAGGGCGCTGGAGTGATCATTGGCCTATCCACTGCTTCTGCTGCTGCGGGGAGCACAAGGACGCTGGAGGAGATCAGAAGGATTCCATCACGAAAAGATCATTGGACTGGAAGCTCTTACCTTGAACCCAAAAGGGCCAAGCTGAGGGTTTTCACGAGAGAAAGCATCCTGGCGGGGTTGGTGTTTTGCGATTGTTTTTGCGATTTGCAAAAGGATGAACAAGATCTCAACGGAGTTAGCGGGCCTTGAGGGCCTTGGGCGCGTTTAAAACGACCAGAAAGGAGCAGATAGACAGCAGTCAGTTTGTTATAAATAGTGATATGTTTCTGGTATAGTATCCTGCAGGGAAAAAGGCCGCATAAATATCCGAGCAACAGGGCCGTTTCCCAACACACTGCATCAGGCCTTTTGATCCCTGGAATATGCGCCAACTCAAGCCATATCTTACGTGGTACAGCTTGCAGAAGCGAGTATGAATCCTCGTTAGTTGTCGTGAGTTGTCGGCATTCGATTTTTTTTTTCGTCCTTCTTAGCCTGCCTCTTCGCGGAGCTTCTTCCGATGGAGCAAGGATCCAAGGATATAGTTAAGAGCTTGAATCCCTGGAGCTGACAGGGCATGGAATGTCTACCGGCTGCTATTCGCAGAACGCTTCCGCCGTCCGAAGCATGCAGCTCGCCAGCGCGACGTCAGTCTGCATCGTAGGGGTGGCGCCGCATTCTTCTCGAAGGGCAAAGGAGTCTGATATCCGTTGACCTTGCAACATCCAGACCATCCACAGGTCGATGCGGATCTCTCAGTCAGTCAGGGTCCAGGGCTGTCGTTGAGCATCGGATGCGATCAAAGAACGTCGTCCGCTTCCTTTTACACAGTAAACGCACGCCCTCCGCCACGTGACGCGCGGGCTTCGCAGGGCTTCAGTGACTCCGCTCGCCTCAGCTTCACCTCCGCCCATCAACATCCCTCCACCGCAAACATGAGTGCCCACGCATACTACGAGCTCTACCGCGGTAGCAGGTACTGCAAATGATGACAGTTTTTGCGCATATGATCCTCTGACTAACGGATACCCTGTGCTTCTCCAGTATAGGCTTGTCCCTCACTGACACTCTCGATGATTTGATCAACGAGGGTCGGATTGAGCCCCAGCTGGCCATGAAGATTCTCTCGAACTTCGACCGGGTTATCACCGAAGTCTTGGCTGAAAAGGTCAAGGCGAAGCTTTCGTTCAAGGTACGAGGGTATTATTTCTTCGACTGACGCGGGACATCATGAACGCCGAAGGACTGATGCGAGAGCCGCTTCATTAGGGCCACCTAGATACATATCGCTTTTGCGATGAAGTCTGGACTTTTCTCATCAAGGATGTCACATTCAAGCTGGATAATCAGTCCACCGTTCATGCGGACAAGATTAAAATCGTGAGCTGTAATAGCAAACGCCCGGGAGAGACTTGAACCACTCCAGACTCGTTTTATCCCGTTCAGTTCTCTCGTTCCGTCCTTAGATGGCTTTTTTGTGGCGCAAGGGAATACGGTCTGGCTTGGACAGTTCTTTCATCATTGGGTCACTGTCCTGTACTCTAGAATGTATTATTGAGCTTGGGACACGGCGTTCAGGATTGATGGCTCCACGGTCGATGGATTATTATGATACCAGAGCAGTCTAATGACCACAGTTACAATGGAATACGAATCCATGATTTTAGTGTTATTTTACACGCCTGTTCTCCCTTGTTTTGTACATACTTCTGAGCATCGTGCGAAGCAGATGATAATGCTTCAATATGACTATGCTTATAAACATGCGCTTCAGTTTCTAGATTCAAAGGAGAACCGCCTTATAGAAGCAATAGGCCTCCAGCATAAACGAGTAATTCTTGCGGCTGAGATTGAGAGAGACCGTCTCTGAGATTGTTGCCTTCGTGATATTGAATCTGCGCCAAGAAGGGTTTCGTTGGTCGTGGGCTTGATCGGAACAACTCTCCGACACGCGGACAACCAACGCTAAACAAAGCTTCATACGTTGTCCATCCTCGTTGACTCTCGTACTGTACAACTATCTGAGCCAGCAGATAACTGCCTTATTATATACGCAGGTCTACAGGGTCTTTGGCCGTCCTTGCAGGACATGTCTTTCAAGAGCCAGCCGCCCTCGACATCCATAACAATACTCCTCCCGGAAGCTGGGCTCGAATATGCCGCTTCGTGTTCAGAATGCCACGGACACTACCCTGGCAGGTGAAGACGGAACCGCTAAAGAGCACGACACCTGTTTCGTCGTCTTCCCGTACTCTTGCGCAGGTGTCTCGATCCGCAACAGATGCTGAGAAAGATGGTGCGACTGCACGCGCTAAACGGCCCCGCAGAGCTTGTGAGCGAGTCCGCGGATTTTCAATAATAATCACAATTATGTGCTAATGTACTATTCTCTAGCTCGGAGTCCGTCGACTTCTCCCCTTCGTGAACCTCCTCCGGAAGAGTATGTGCCCACCGCTGCGTTGTTGGGACGAGAAAAGATACAGGCCTAGCTGACGCGACGGACTAGGTTCATGCGCGAAGGTCTTGAAAATGATGACCTCTACATCATGGTTGAAGACGAGTTCCTTGCTACTGCTCAAGCCTTTACGCGTCATCTTCACTATGCAGAATATGTGCGCCGCAAAAAGCAAGCGAAACTTGCTAATATCTCAACCGTTCTTCGGCCAACGGATGGCAAGACAAAATTAAGTAATGAGGCTAGAAAGAGAATAGAGGCAGATAAGGTTTCTACAAGACATAAAACGGCCTTAGATCGTCTGAAAACAGCTGCTGGCCGGCCGCCAGTTGACTCAGAGGCGGAAGATGTTGATGAGAGTGAGGAGGATAAGGATGATGACCCTTGGATGGGCACACAATTGCAGCCTTTGATGGCTGCAACAAGACAGCCCAGGTCTCTTGTTGGGCTGCATGGCATAAAGTCGTCTACAAAGGCTGCTTTGGCACGTTCTACAGCCCCGGAAAGAGCACAGACCCGTTTGGGTTTGGGGATGAATTCAACTGCACAAAGATCGAACAGTCACAGCATTCGGCAGCAAGTTAACATACAGAACGAAGAACCTCGTCACACAGAGGCCAGGTCAAGGGCTCTTCCAGCGATTCCTAGCCAGAGAGACACACAGGTAGTTTCCAAACCGCCAATCAAACCAGAATCGCGTTTGCCTCCTTTGTCGTCCCACCGCGATACTCATACAGGGTCAAGGCCTACAAAACTTGCAACGGAGCCCGTACCAGAGCCGGCATACAAAGCCATTGCCTCTACGACCCATATTGATAGAACAAAGCCTCGTTCTGTTATTTCAAATGATACTACTAATTCGAGGTCTTCAACCTACACATCGCGATTCAGCAAGTTCCTCGATGAACTAGACGAACCGATCGCGACGATAGAGGTAGAAGATGACTGTGATGAACCTGTCATCAAAGCCAGACCATCACAGAAACTTAAACCCTCAAAGCGTCGAGAGATAGATGAGAAGCTTAGGAAAGAACGTCTAAGTGAGGTTCCAACGTTTCTATAAGTGAGCGGACCGCACACTATCCTTCTCTCTGAGGTGGAACAGTCCCGAAGTGCGACGGGTGGTTGAGTACGCATATCCCCAAGGTCCGGGCTGCAGTACGGAACCGTTGCACAACAGAAAGACATCAAGGTTTAATTGCGGTGCTGCCCTGTTTAAAAGCTGGGCCTTCCGCACCGGGGTATCCCTTGCCATGCTTACACAGCAGGGCCTGAAACTCTGTGGAACAGAATGCCGCTTGGTTAACAAAAAGGCCTTATATAGACCACAACTCCCCATTGAAAGATATTCCTTTTTTTGATTCTTCATAAAGGGATATTATAGACAAAGCAGATATCGTCGCTTTCCGCCAATGCTCAAAGGAGGGGGAGATACACAAAGGTCGCTTCCTTATTTTGGATAATCCTTCAAGTGGAAACTCTTTAGCTTGACAAATTGGTCAAAGCCGAACCTGCTCAGTGTCACACCTCGACCTGAGTTCTTCCAGCCAGTCCACGCGAGATCCTGCAAAGATATGTCAGTGGTTGGTTCACAACTTTCAGTTGGTTTTGGAAAGAAGAATATTAACATACCGGACTTGGATAGTCGGCACGATTGACAAACACTGTTCCAGCTTCGATACGTTGGATCAGTTTCTCTGCGGTTTCGACATCCTTGGTCCAGACACTGGCAGTTAATCCCAGGTCACTGTCATTCATGAGGCGGATAGCCTCTTCGTCGTCTTTGACCTTCATGACAGGAATGACTGGACCAAAGGTCTCGTCCGTCATGACAATCATATCATGATTGACTCCTGTCAAAAGAGTAGGTTTGACGAAATTTCCTTCCGAGGGCATATTCTCAAATGTCTCGTTGTCGGGAGTCTCGTCTTTGGCACCCTTCTCCAAAGCGTCACTGATATGCGCCAAGACACTTTCTTTTGCTCTCTTTGAAATAACAGGTCCAATCTGAGTCTTTTCATCAAATGGATCGCCCACACGGTATTTCGACAATACCTTCTTGACTTCTTCCACGAAGGCATCGTGGACCTTTTCGTGGACGTATACGCGCTCGAGAGCGCAGCAGCTCTGTCCACTGTTGAAAATGGATCCGTCGACAATCTCCTCGGCCGCCCAGGCGACGTCAACATCTTCACGGACATATGCTGGGTCATTGCCACCCAACTCCAGTCCAACGCTGACAATTCTGTCTGCAGCAGCCTTCTGCACGCCCAATCCTCCTGCAACCGATCCAGTGAAGCAAATGTGGTTGATCAGTGGCGAACGGATGAGCGTCTCGATATTGGTGAGGGAACCAGAGTGGAAGTATTGAATTACGTTCTCTGGGAGACCTGCCTCGAGGAAGATGGAAGACATGTGTTCAACGACTGTGGGTGTTTGTGGCGAGGGCTTGAGAATGACAGCGTTTCCAGCCAGAAGCGCTGGGATCAAGCTGTTGACAAGGATGAGATATGGGTACTATATAGCTCATAGTTCCAATGTCAGTGATAGGTATTTTTTCGACCGTACTCGGTCAAAAGTCACGGCTCGATAAATAGATTTAAACCCACATTCCATGCAAAAATGACAAGCACAACGCCTACAGGCTCTTTCTTAAGATATCTCTTGAATCCAGTCTCACTGTCAGCATCGATCTTGTCACCCAGCACTTCTCCCGCGACTCTGCTCAGATATTCGCCCCGCTTCACTGCCGTCGTGATCTCTGAGCCAGTATACGCGATGGGGCGACCCATCTGCTCTGTAATCTCGCGCGCAAGAACATCTTTCTTTTTCCCTAGAATCGCAAGCGCTTTGGCGACGATTTCTTGACGCTGAGCGAGTGTGGTGGACTGTGAAAATGAGCGAAATGCGGCCAGGGCGGTTTGAGGGATGGTGAGGAGGTCTGATTCTGTGATGCCGGAGCGGGTAAGAATAGGGGCGTTGGTGGTGGGGGAGATGGTGGTTAGCGTTTCTGACGACATGTTTGGTATCTTCTTGACGAAAAGTATCTATAAACTGAATGAATCAAATATAACTTTCGAGAATTTGAGGAGGAGATGAGGTTCAAAATAGATGAATTATATTCGAAGCGCGGGATGCTATTTATGATTGAGCTCTGACTATGTTGATTCCTTGGTTCATTGCCAGGAGACCTCGCGGCCTTATCCAGCTTTGGCCCACTGATAAACGCGTCAAGTCAAGCTCCATGCCGACCATTATCACCCGCAACAAGTCGACGTATTTCTCCCAATATTCCTGGAATGATTTAATATTGAAAAATATATCGAGCAGTTTCTCGACGCGAAGTCAGCTATTATACAGAAAACGCTCCAAATCTCGAACCCCAACAGAAACAAACACCACTTGCTCGGGATAATAGAACCGCTCATACTTCGCTCACGGGTTACTTCGAGACGACGGGTAAAATCCACTTCTGCGCTGCCCGTCGAGATGAGACGAGATTCGTCATTGTCGCGATGATATTTGTGGAAGCTCCCCGCTCCCGCCCTTATCAATCCCGGCCGGAAAAACTGTTCGGCCTTAAAATTCGGGCATCGTGGTGGTTTTGACGGCCGAAACCAGCCCGGATGGCCCTAGAAACACCAAAAAAAGAGATCCCCTTAGCAAGACTCAGGATACCGGTGATATCTTTCCTGATACTGCCTAGACTCCCTTCAAAGCCGCAGTGGCGACGATGCTTATTCTTAAGCGCAGAGAAAGCCCTACGCTGCTGAGCTTTCAAGGACGAAGAACCACGGTCCCGGAACCAGAAATGGCAGCCTTAACTTTGAGGCTGCAAAAGGGTTATTGCTCACGCCAACGTGTCCAAGAATCTCTTGTTAATTCTGCTAGGCGGTGTTCAAAGTCTTCTTACTGATCTTCTCTCCAGTCGCCCAGCGGATCTCTTGGTTATTCGTTTCCATCGCAGATTGTGTCCTTTTATTCACAAACTGCCAATACCCGCTCTCTCGTTTCTCAATCTCCAAAGCCTCTTTGGCAAGGTATTCCAGGTCTGTGAAAATGGCAGCAGCAATCTCGGACACGAGTGCCTTTCGCTGCTTACTTTCTTTTGGCACGGTCATCTGCAGGTCGAGTTTAGTGAAGACTCCCTGGATATATGGGAGTCTTAGTATCTGGGCCGCCTCGGCTCGCCCATCGAGTTTAGTCCCATTAGTTGGCTGATTGACGAGTTGCTCCTGAAGCTTGTCATAGAGGATCGAATGCTCTTTGAAAGCATCTGAAACTTGCTTCGGAGTCACGGCCGACTTGAGCCTGCATGGCCCGTGGATGGCTTCGTTAAGCCTTTCGACGTATTCGCTTTGTATAATGCCGCGAGGGCGGCTTAGGCTTTGGTGTTGAAGTGCTTTGCTTGTCGATCTGGCGTGCTTGAGTGCCTTCTTTTCTTCGCGCTTGGCCTTCGCCGACATCTGAGATGCTCCATTTAGAGCATTGCCATCGACTTGCTGAAGCACCGATGATCGACGGGCTGCCATAGATTTTCTGAGACTGTCTTTCACTGGACGAGCAAAACTGGAGTCGCGCTTCCATTTTGGTTGTTGCTCCTCCAGCTCGTTGCCATTCAACCTGCATGGTTGGCAATCCTCTCCCACCTGGCCCACCACGCACGTCACGTCTTTTGATGCTAAAAGGGATGAAGTTGACATCCGAGTTTCGTTTCTGAGTTTGGACTTGGCCTTGCAGGTATTCGAGGCCATAGAACCACTAAGAGATGACGACCTGCTGCGCTCTGCGAAACTAGTCTTTCGAGGGCCACCCTTTTGACACCATTTCCTCTTTTGACTAGTGTTCCTTATGCGCTCAAAGTCAGTAGTAGGACTATTCTCGTCCAGGTCAGACAGACTGGCAAAGTCATCGTCCCCGTCATCTGATATCTTCAAGTATGACGGTCTTATTTCTTCAGGGCTGGAGGAGTAGCCACTCCCTTCATCCAGCTCTTCGAGGCGTTGTATGAGCTGAGCAATTTCTCTATGCCTTTTGTCATGAAGCTCATTAGATAACCTGCATCTGTTTGTTTATTAGCTAACTAAAAAGATTAGTGAAAAGAAGAGAGGGTGAAACTCACGGATCACACTTATGGCTCTCGCCTGATTTGAACCTCAGTTAGCTCTCATTAACACCCCCGGCACCAAGCCCCAAAGTGAGGTGTGAAATGAACATGCGACGAAAGAGAAGTGGAAAGGAAGCGACGAGAGAGGAAATGCAGAACAAGCGACGAAAAGGGAGACTCACCTATGTGGAACATAGTCTGGTGATACCTAATGCATGGCTCAGTATGAGTGCCAATGCACTTCCTTTTAGCTTTGGGGCTGTTCAGAGATACACCACAGACACCACATCCGTGATCTATGAAGCCAAAGGAGGAGGCATGTTAGAACTGTCACCAGAAGTTGAGAAATGGAAAGGTTGAGTGGTCTGGAAAGGGGAAAAGAAAGAGGAAGAGTTACAGAGACCCAGGGACTGTTCCCATTTAAATACTTCACCCCTGACGGATGCTGATCTTGCCATCGCTGAGGAAGAGTGAATAGAATTGTCAAAAATACGAGACGAAACGGAACGGACGAATACGCAAAGAGTGAATAGGGGCGTATAGGGCGTCACTTAGGGATAGCAGATAGTAAAAAAAATTAGGCGGTTTTGCAAAACAAAATGAATTCTGACAGATATCGGAGTCGACTTGATGATTTGATTCGATTGCTAACGGCGAAGATTCGAATGTTATCTGGATAACATGAAGTTGAGAAACAACTGCTCTTAGCCTGGGATACGAAGGCATTGATATATCCTCCTCGCTGCCCTTGACAGGCTGACTTGCGGGACGAAGAGGTCATATTGCTACAAAAGTTGCAGAAGCCCGCCGACATCGTCCCTGCAGAATCACACTCCATTTGTCTTCTAGCAAGGCCGCCAAAGCACGATCAAATCTATTATGCTAGCCTCTTTTAGTTTGACTGACTCGATTTCGCGTTTAGCATTGGCGACATGCTATTCAGTGGGCGGCGGTTCACGCGGTGATGAATCCGAGATGTGCATGCACAGCGATTTATCCCTGTCGCCTCGATGACTCGAAGGACTGGTAGTATAGAGTTACGCTGCTGAGTACGCTGGAAATAGGGAACCCACGACATGTACCGACAGATAAGGGCAAAGTCGCAGCTGATAGTCGAAAGTGGGCGTTAAGGTATACATGCGACTTTCTTTCAGATGTATAGCCTTTCAAAAGCTACAGATTCCTAAGCATTTTAGTACCGGCTTGTATACACTTCACGGCAAACCAGGAAAATGAAAGACTCACCAGCTCGCAGATCAAACGGTTAGAGTACGCTGAAAGAAGCAAGAGATTGAAGAAGTCGTGGTGGTTGACTTTCATTGTCCACGCTCATCATTCTAGACAACTGTCAAGCTGCGCTCTTTGATCTGTTCATTCTTCAAGAGCACCCTTTTCCCAGCAAATCTCCTCATCGCAAATATCGCCTCATAGGAAGAAAGAACCAGGATCCAGACGAGGGGAACTACAACCAAAATAACCGAGCAGGCAATGGTGAAGATCGAAAACCACCGTGAAACATAGGCAAAGGTCACCCATGACTGTCCAGATTGAACCAGGCTCTGGACTGCCAGTGCCACCTCCATCGCACTGAGCAGCACGCTGAAAATTCCGAAGATGAACACCACAGGTCCGTAGAACTGGGAAAGACGAGCACCGTATTGACCCTGGGCTTTCTGATAATTGAAACGTCGAAGGAAGATTATAGACCAGAGGTTTAGCCAGATCAGCCTCAGTTCCCCAAACGTATATCGTGGGGAGACAACATCATCACTGATCCTGTCCTTGTCAAATGCCTTGATGAAATTGACAAACTGTGCATAGGATATTCCCTTGGGTATCAAACGGTGGCTTTCGTTCGTGGCGATATCAAAATCAGACTTGTGTTGAATGAGGGAAACGTACGACCTCAGGAACCCCAAAGAAGCCTTGACAATGTTTTTATTCAGGGGCTCCGGTATAGGCGAGCCATATTTCGTAAAATAAAAATCCCAGAACGCATGAGATAGAAGGAACTTGGGTATCGGCTTGATGAAGATTCGATCGTAGATCCAGACCAGGTGGAGCCCAGGGTTCTCTGTGATGACGATTCCGCGTCCCTGAACGATTTGTTGCGTGAGGGCCGCGATGGAAGTGCTGTCCTGCTTTGCGACGAGCCACATATAGGGGGCAAGCTTGTCCAGGTCTCCCGTCAACAGTTCTGACGCGAGATACGTTCCTAGATCACTGCCGTGCAGGCTGATCCGTGGTTGACCTGGAAGCGAACTACTTGTTGTTGCAACAGTTCCCTTGGAGGAGGTGGTAGCAGATTGCCGGTGGATAGACGGAGGATACCGGAAAACTTCAAGTTTGCGATACAGCTCATTTTCTTTGGCGAACGGAGGTTCATCCATTGCCGCAGTTTGAAGAGCATGTTGCCTCGCAGCCTTCGAGTCTGTATTGATGAGGGGACGTTGGTTGACCTGATGTCGCTTGGGGCGTCCACAAGCCTCCTTCCCTTTTCGGAAGCTTGTTCAACGCTTCCACGCAACTGGTCAGCCACTATCAACTATTCGTAATCATGGCGTACACGCGCTGAAATAGAAGATCCAATACATAACCAACGCGAAGGGTGTCAAATAAGAGGATGGATTTAACGTCATTTAACTTTCAGTTACCCAGTACTCCATACCGAAGCAAAACAAAAACAGACCGTTCGTCCACATAAACGCTCACGCTCATATCAAAGAGTTCATACAGCAGCAAATGCTCATACGCTAAATCAAACCGTAGCCTTCATGAATGCATTCTCCCAGGGAGTATCATTGCAACCTCTTCTCCAAGTCACCCACAGTATCTCTCCTCACTAGCAGAGGCCCCGCAGGATCAGTCCAAGACCAGAGAAAACCAACAGCATGAGACCCGGCAACGGCGCCGCACCAGAAGCTGCATTAGGAATATCTGACTGGGCGGGCACGGTTGGGCGGGGAGAATCTGACGGCAAGGGATCGGTTGGGCCAGTTGACTCTGTTGGTTCTGGGAATAGACCTCCGTCACCGGCGGTGTTCGTGTCTTTAGAAGAGAGCCGCTTCGTAAGCACTGCAGGCGTTGAAGGCTCAGGTAACGGAGTGGGCGTGAATACACCCGTGACCTCGCTGTTGATTTCGGAAGGGGCAAACGTCGGAAGCGATGGGTTTGGTTCCTGCGGTCCCATCTTGATGCATGCCGTCTGTTCTGCATAGCATCGATATCCGACGGGGCAACAGCCGCCAAAGGCACACCTTGTACCAGTGCAGGCTACATTGCAAATAGGAATGCCGCGGGACGTTGAGCATGCGATACCGGACTGACAGCAACCGTTACCGTCATCGCATGGAGTCTGAGTTGCTTCGGGGCAGGAACCGAGTTGTCGAGCAAAGATGTGGTCCGGTGCTCGAGCGATGATTGAGGTTATGTGCATGGCGGCGACACGAAGATTGTTCTGTTCGCTCTCAGCGACCACGGACGACGTAGTAAAGGCAAGGAGCACCGAGACGCTCGTGAGAAATCTGCTTTGGAACTGCATGATGGTTACCAACGAGGATATTTCGGTCACTGTTAGCCAAAAAAACAGATATGGACAATCCACGAAATAGTAAAAAAAGGGGTCCTCTCTCCCAAGGAGAATTGTCCAGGGAGCTCAGGCAGCGCGAGTAAAGATCACAGAGATTCTCAAGATCTCTGTCCAGTCGAGGGAACAGCCCTCTCTTAAATCCATCGTTTGGTCGAGAGGCTCTCCCCGCCTGGCGAGAAGGCTGCCGCTAAAACCTCGCGGCGCCAGAGCTCCTGGGCTTCCCGCCAGTCAAAAATGGCCGTGACCGTGTCTCCAAAGCTCAAACTTCGTGTGAGATTTCTCTGCACGTGCACGCTAGCGAATGATTTCGCGCCGGACAAAACTGTGACTGTTTTAGCGTGGTGCGCAGCAATCGGTTTCAACAGAGGAGCTTGGACCAAATTCTCTGTTGGACTGGACCGTGAAGTCCATCACGAAGAAAAAAACAGAATGATGCAAATACAGAGGACGCCTAGATCGACAAATATCATTAGTCGTCATGTACTCCGTAATAGCACATGGCCATATCAACAGTCCCAGGCGAATAAGAGTACCCTTTGCTCCGGATGGTAGTTGCGGAGAAAAATGATTGGTGCCACTTTTCGGGCCTTTGATACTGGGGGCGGGACGATTGCCGCCCGCCCAGCTAACTAACTAAACCCAAGGTTTAAGTATGAGCTCACCCGCATCACAGTATCAACAAGTGTCATAAATATGATCGAGATGAGGGATTCTGGATCCTCGATGAGCCTCCCGTTATCTCCTCAATCTATGGAGTCAACACACAAAAAGACGTCGACAGCGTTATATCCAAAACAAGACCATTCAATATTATTTAAGACATTATTTCAGTATAGTATCTTTAGTAGTTCGACTTCGTCCTTCAGATATCCTGTGAAGAACCCTTTCCAGTAGTAACTGAATGTGATGTTTCGAAAACTATGACGGAAATATCTTAGGTGTCACGTACGAGAGACGCGCCCGCCCATGCGTAGGGGTAGTTTCGCTGATACCAATTGACACTAGTGCTCAACGAGTCAGCAGTTGTGCAGTCAGGAATTAGCAATTAACGAAGGAATACATACAAAGTCGTGCGTCCGGCAATGCGAGGGTGGGTAGCCCATGACCCTCCAAGGACGATGTTGTGTTTCCCGTCAAAGAAATCAGCTGTACGATCAATGCCCACGTTAGCCATTGACCAAAGCAGTCAATTTGAGCCAATCCTGACAGGAAATGGAAATGGGAACCACAAACCTGTGTATGCCGGGTACAAGTCCATAGGCTTGAAACCCTCATGAGCCTCTAAAGTTGTACTTGTCCATTCCCAGACGCCACCCATGTCGCCCTGGCCGGAAAGCTTATTTCCATTCTGAGTAACAGGGGTTGGGTGCCAGTGCTTGAACCCGACGTTATATCCGTCGAGATCAATATACACTGGCACCTGGTTCGTGGCAGATGACGAAACCGGCTGGTGATCCGGAGCTCTAGGTTTACCGTTTCGCCGTTCAGTGAAACCATTAACCTCTCCCGCTGCGCTATTGATGCCGTTATTATTGTTATTACTATAATATCAGTCAATATCATCTTCGTATAGACAGAGATCGTTAATTGCGTGGCATATCCATCATACCTGTGTCCATTCTTAGAAGGAGTCTCGTTCTCAGTTTCCTGGTTTCGCAGAAGCCACGAGTATTGATATAAGCTGCGAACCTCCTCAAAGGTAGGTATTCTGCAGTTCACCCAGTTCGCATAACCTTTAAGCTCGTTATACGATGCCATAACAGGCCAATCAAGAGCAAACCGCAAAGGCACGGGTCCAAAAACAGTCCTCACACAATATTTGCCAAGAAAATGTGAGGAAGCGCGGACTTCGCCGTTTTCATGGCCATTCGCTCCATTGGTCGTGCCGTTGATATGACCATTAGATTTGGAAGACGGTTCGTGCGCTTCTTTCCACGAGGCCGGGATTTTATCCAACCCATTCGCCTCGAGGTACCTTGCATACTCCCCGTTAGTGATAGGCCTTGCCTGGGCTATGAAAGAAGCAACTTTGGCTAAACGGCGAGGCTTTTCGTTGTCCCATCCGAAAGACTCAGCTGGGAGCTGAGACGGGTCAGGATCATCTAACCCGATTGATACGGTCTGGGCTGGGACAGTAAACCATTCGTTTGGAACAGACCCCTGGCCTGACTGCATTGCTAAGTATTCGAAATTCGGCGTCGCAATCTCGGGAGGCGGAAGAATTCTATCGCTCTGCAGTAGCATATACAAGAACGTTTCCAAGTGCATTGCTTCATGCTCAAACCCAATCCACAAAGCTTCATGAATTCGCCTATCGGTCAGAGTCTGGGACTTTTGCAACAACGCACGAGCTCTGTTTCGAACTGCTGTCTGAAAGCGCAAAATTTCTTTAACTGGGGGCCACTCGTCTGGAATCTCACTGTGGTCGTGGCATTTTTCTGGGTTATCGACATCTGGATCGATCCCTCGTTCAAAAATGGAAGTATATGATTTGGGCTCCGTGGGTTGGCCATCCGTGGCTTTGGTGATCTGAATATCTGATGTAAAGTCAGTTTGCAGTTTCTCCGTGCCTCAAAACAACGTACCAAGAAATGTCGGAATATGACCGAGATAAAATATCAAAGCATTCCGGAGATTGATTGGTTTGGACCACAACTCATCTTGTGGAACCATGTTGGTAGTGACTGCATCCCATAGCTTCCAAAGAGCTTCAAAGTCCTTTAAAGTTGGGGTCAAGCTTGCCGCATATTGCTCCGGCTGTGTTGGTACAATATAAGTCGATGCCGAAAGCAAGTGAATGTCTGATATAGGGAAAAATTGATCAGCATGCTAATATTCATTCACGGCCATTTTGGACTTGGTGACAGGGATTAAACATATGTAGGCGCGACTTACTATGTTCACCTGTGCTGTTGCTGAACCGAGCTGTTGATCTGAGACCAGATTGCTGCCAAAGAGCCTCGTAGTCTTGCTTTGCATACTTAAAAGCTTGTTCAAAGAATACTTTCTCTCCTTTTTTGAACGACAAATCTTTAATGGTGATGTCTTTCGTAGGGACGAAGTACGCTTTGTGACATCCGTTTGCTTCATCGTATACCCCGAGAACATCCCATTCCTCGCGTTTGAAGGCCTCAAATCCGAGAATGGAATTGGCGTTCGCCAGGCCGTTCATATAAAATTCACGGGTCACATTTTTGCTGTCATTGTAAGCACGGTAGACCTTTTGAGGATCCTTACAGGCATCAATGCCAATAAGTAAAGAATCCTCAGGCCCCAGTGACCTTGCAAACCCACCCAGGAATTGTGCAGCTTCTGATCGAGTGAAATTTCCAATAGATGAGCCCATCGACATCACCCACGTGGGTTTACGCCTATTCTCAGAGCACCTAAGCCAGGCTAGAGCGTCGTCGTAAGTACCTAGTAGTCCTCCACACTTGACATATTTAAAGCTTTTAGATGGGATCTCGGCGAAAGTACGCTGTAGTTCCTCCAGAGAAACGTCCAGAGCCAAATATTCCACTGGTTTCCTTCTTCTCTCGAATTCGTTAAGCAATATTTCAACCTTTCGAAGATTTCTAGTAGTTTGATTAGCAAACTATCTCAAATGAGAACGCTTATGGGCCAAATGCCACTCGTATGACGGGTACAAGTCTGCACGAGAGCGTTGGGAGAGGAGACTAACCCACTACCTAGTTCCACCAATTGCGCATTCTCGGGAACTCGTTCAACGATGCTAGCCGCATGTGTTGTTAGGACGTCTATTTCCGCGTTTGTCAAATAGTACTCGTCCAGGTATGTGATTTCCTCAAACAAACGGAGCCCCTCGGTGTTGTATAGAATCAAAGTTGGCAATGACCTTGGAGTACCTTTCTTAACCTCGAGTCCTTGCCAAATCTCCTTTGCCAGTGAACTATTGAGGTTGTTGCGGCGAATATCAATGATATCAACTCCTGCCGTTGCGAAGACCATGATGAATCGATAAGTGGTCTGGGAACTGCTTGAATAGGGAAGATGCGGATACTCCAAACGATAAATCTGAATCTGAGTAGTCTGTGATAATATAAGCTGAGCAACGCGGAAGCTTTCGATCCTTCAAGCGGTGCAAACTCTCGTCTATATAGGGGAGGGTGCGTGGCGTAGTTGGTAAGCGTCCGCAGGAATCCTTCTGGTAAGGTCTGTTGTTGGGGGACAACCACCTGGAAAAGAAGGTCGTGGGTTCGAATCCCACTATCCCCGCCGGTATTTTACCAACAGAAAAGCCTCCCCCTCTGGGAGGAAATGGGTACTCAACTTATTTGAGATGGTATTGGTTGC
>JACRYM010000050.1:0-174333 GCA_014839905.1 Aphanoascus verrucosus | reverse complement strand
TCGGGATCGTTGTTGCGGGGGGATCGTTACTACGGGAGGTACGTTAGAGACTTTATGCTACGTAGCAGTCCAGGATTGTGTCTTGAGCAGTAAATATAGCAGGACGCTTGCAATAACCCGTGCTGACGGTGGCTCGAGGGCTCCTGAGAGCTCCCACCCATCAAGTTCCGGCCGCCCGCAAGCAGGACTTCTCCGCGCAGGATGCCAAGTACAGCACAGTACAGGCCAAACAGCTCTTGAGGTTGGAGCCTTCCTTGCAACTCTTGAGTGAGACATAGATGACATCACCATCTATGATCGCTCTTGCTCTTTCTAGGCCGGATCAAGCAGCTGCATTGCACTTGCTCAAACTTCTCTGAGCTTCATGCTTTCCTCCTCATAAAACTCGCAATTGAGCTGTTCTCACGTCTTTCCTCAGTGCCCTTTCAGTCACATCCTCAACATATCCATTGCAGCTCTCATCGCTATCACAACAATCATGCCTCGAAACATTTGCATCACTGCCATTGATGGCCATACCGGCCACCTCATCGCTGAGCTCCTGCTTACCAACCCAGACTTCAAGAACAAGTATGATTCCCTTTGTGGTTTGTCCCTCCATCCGCACTCCGCCGTGTGCAAGGAATTGGAGAAACTCGGCGCAAAGATCGTTCCTCACAAGCCTGGCCGGATGCGGGAGATGGTTCAGACATTGAAGCAGTCGGGAGCCGATACGATTTGTCTGATTGCACCACCTCACAAGGAGAAGTTTGACATCACCATGGAACTCATCGAGGCCACGAAGAAGGCTGGTGTTCCCAATGTCTGCTTCATCAGTTCCGCTGGTTGTGACCTTGCAGAGCGGAACAAGCAGCCCAGACTTCGAGAATTCATTGATCTTGAATGTCATGTCATGGCAACCAAGGGAGATTCCTCGACTGCAACAGGTCACTCCCCAGTTATTATTCGGTATGCTTGCGTGGCTTTCCACTTGATTGTTCCGTGCTAATTGTCGAGATAGTGCTGGATTTTATGCAGAAAACCTTTTGCTATACGCCCCGCAGGCTCAAGAGGAAGGAAACCTTCCACTCCCAATTGGCAAAGCTCATAAATTTGCACCAATGGCCCTAGGAGTATGGCTCCCAATCGGCCCAAATAACGAACGTCAATATGCTAATGGGTGTGGCAGGATCTTTCTCAAATCACCGCACATGTCCTGACTGGAAAGGGAAAGCACGGATTCAGCGATGCCCATAGAGGCCAGTTGATGGTGCTCACAGGTATATAGCTCAAATCCTTTAAACCTGAAATTGAGGAGACTAATAGTCCTGGATAGGCCCAATGCTCTGCACTGGTGATGAGCTCGCAACTGCGGCCAGCAAAGCCCTAGGCACAAACATGACTTTCGAAGATATCTCAGAGTATGTCCCCGTCCAAGTTCAGAATCAATCAATACTGACCACCATCATTTCTTCTTCAGATCCGAAGCCAAAAAGGTTCTTCACGCGCAATCTCAGAGCGACGAGTCCGAGCTTCAGTATCTCCTCGAATATTACTCCTTGGTTCGCGAGGGAAAGACCAATTATATCTGCACCACGGCGTTCCATGATGTTACTGGCAATCATCCACAGGAGCCACCGGATTTCTTTAAGACGTACAAGGAGGAATTCTTGCCCCATCACGCGGCCAAGAAAAGAAAGACGGAGAAGTAAAATATGGGCGCAAGGATTTTCAACGCAAAACATGGGTGGGAGGCACATATGCACAGACAACTGTATTTCTTAGGGTTTCGGTCTGCTCGCGAAGCTATCGCTATTACTTTCGACTATGTATCTAATACATAATCATCGAGTCGAGAAATGGCATTATTCATTTTGAGGCTTTCTTTTCTGTTCTTAGCCTTCTCTCCTCTCCTTTGTCAACTAGACCGCCCAAGTTTCAAGATGCTGAAGGTTGGTCCTCGACATGTATGTACATTCTCTTTGAGAATCTTCGTAATTCTCATCCATGGAACATTGTGGTAAGCGCCAACTTAATAAAGATCAAGTAGCTTGGCTACTTGAATCTCCATCTCAATCCATGGGTTTGTATCAAAATTAATTGAAAGTTCAACAGGGGCCGCTGACATGCCCCTCTTACCGTGGTGTCAAACCAGTTCTATATTCTTTGAGATTCTGTATAATTGAAACAAGTTGTAAGATAAATTGCCCACATCGCCCCTTTTGAGCCTCGTCCTTATATACTGATTGCATTCCAGATTCAGCACCTCGAACCCATCACCAGTCACAACCCTCCTCTAGTAGCTTGGCCAAATCCTCAAGGCCCTTTTTATCTACCTCATCGAACCCGGAAGGCTGCGTGCAGTCTATATCTATGATAGCAACCGTCTTCACCGTCCGTCAATGATCGGCCACGAAATAGAGAGATCCATACGCAGAGAAAGAATAGGTTGACTCACCTCCCCACCAACCACGATCGGCACTACAATCTCACTCCTACTCTCCGCATCACACGCAATATGCCCCTCCCACTCCAACACATCCGGCACAATCACCGTCTCCCGCTTCTCTGCCGCAGTGCCGCACACGCCCCGCCCAAAGGGTATCAATTGGCATGCTGGTTTCCCCTGGAAGGGGCCTAGGAGAAGAATGCTTTTGGCGTTGGGTGCGGTGGCATCGGCGGAGCTGGGGGATTTGTCTTTGCGGATGTAGAAACCGGCCCAGTTTACGGCGTTGGATGGAGGGGGGAGGCTGGCGTAGGCGTGCCAGAGGAGGGAAGAGACATTTGCGAGGTTACTGATAGAATAGAAAATTGCTGAGTTGGATACGTAGAAAGTACGTGTAACATCGCGGAGTAAGGGGGTGAGATGTTGCGTTTACGAGGCTTACCTGACCTACAGAAACATCAATCTCAGAATGACAATACGCGTTGTTAGAAAAGTGGATGTGTATGTACCCAGTTCCGGCGGCCCTCGATCAGACCCTGTGCCTGCTGGAGGACTTGCGAGTATACCTCCGCCTTGGAGAGCCCCGCTTCAAAATATGAGGAGTCTGCATGAGGCTGTGAGAGGTGGACGTTAGCAGTTGAGCTGTGAGAGGCAGAAAGGCAGCATATCAGTCACACCATCTTGTCTGTTTGTACCTAATGCCTCAATGCGGAAATATTGAGGAGAATAATGGCTGAGGCTGATATTTCGTGCTGGTCTGATCCGATGAAGCTAAGCCCACTATCGGCATTTTCGCCCTGCACGTGACTGGCTCGGCGCGCGCGGACGCGCCTTTCGGCTCGCATTTTTGCCGGCGCCGACATTACCCCACAATTTATCCGGCGTCAAACTCTAATTAACCCCCCCCGTCATTTTCGCGCGTTCACGCCAACACCGTTTTCGACGCAGACAAAAGGGGGACCCGGTCACTAAAACTAACCAACATCGGCTATTTCTCTGCAGACAATCTCGAGGCGGGTGTGAAAAACTCTGACTTAGGGCGCAGAAAGGTTTTCATACGTTTCACCGCTATCACCGCACTGTATTCGGACATTATCATTCGGTGATATCGATGAATATGGCGGGGAAAAAAAGCCCGCCTCAATTTTCAGTGACCGGTGGTCCCCCGTCCCCACGCGCCCGTTCTTCCCGCGGACACATGCCAGGATCCTAGTTAGGGGCGTGTGGCGTGCATAGGTTTCTTTATGTGGAGTATGGGGTTTTCCGGTACTTAACTGGGCTTGGGACCCGCCTGGGGGTTGAGTTCCATATCAATCTTTTCAACAATCTCTCTCTGCTCGTTGTGCTCGTTCGTCGCTTTTGCAGCGTATACCCGACCGCGCAAGATGTGGTCTATACTTTCACTTTCGTTGATTTTGTTTGGCTCTGAGAGTCTTGCGAGGAATATCGTCTTTCCTCCTATCCATCGTTATCCTGGCCAAGCTCCATTTACTGCGGATGAAGATGTTGATAACATCGACATTGTGTCTGGAAGCCAGTTTTCGGGGCTGTCGACGTTTGCTAATGTTCCTTATGTGAATTGCTTTGTAGATGCTGAGACGGAGAAGCAGAAATATGATATTGCGATTCTTGGGGCGCCGTTTGATACTGTATGTTCTCCTTCCGTAATGGGTCTTTGGTGTATAAGATGTATAAGAGGCTGACCGTTTAATAGGGTGTGACAGCTCGACCAGGGGCCAGATTTGGCCCAGGAGGTATCCGCCAAGGGTCCAGACGGATACGGGCAGAATCTGCCTGGGACGTGTATACCGGAAAGAATAATTACTTGAGTTGGGCTAAGATTGTTGACTGTGGTGATGCGCCATTGACGTTTTTGGATAATACCATTGCGTTGAAGCAGCTTGATAAAGCTCACAAGGTAAGGATTTCGGATTCTTTGCGCTGGGGGCTGTTACTCACCACGAATTGATAATAGATTATTTCGTCGCGAGTCGCAAACTCCACAGATGTCTCTCCTGTTCCAAGAATTATTACTCTTGGAGGTGACCATACTACCACTCTTTCTGCGTTAAGATCGACATACGAGAAATGGGGACCTGTTTCTGTCATTCATTTTGATAGTCATATTGGTACGCACACGCAACACCCATATATTTTATGACGTTATTTGCTTACCACTTTCGCCATTTAGACACTTGGGATCCTACGGTCTTAGGTATGGGCTTGCCAGTTTCAACCGAATGCAAGGGAATATTAGCTAACTTACTCATAAAAGGCGGCGGTATCTCTGATTATGCGTAAGTTTGATGCTCTATCTGGTCGATCGAGGGTCTAATAATGAACAGGAGCGTAAACCACGGCACTTTCTTGCACATTGCACATGAAGAGGTATGTATATCAACATCCTTATCTGGATCCAATGCCCAAGCTAATGGTCATAGGGATTGGTACACAACAGCTCTGTCCATGTGGGCATTCGTGCTCCACTTATCCGACCAAAGGGCGACATCCGCAACGATATCCGATGTGGCTTTGACATCATCACCGCCCGTGATTTTGATAAGGTCGGTGCCTCTGGGATTATCCAGAAGATCAAAGACCGTGTAGGGTCTACCAACGTTTACATCAGCATCGATATTGACGTGCTTGATCCTGCATTTGCGCCAGGTATGTATCATTTCAAATTATTCGTTTTGTACTCAGGGCTAACGATCATACCGCAGCAACCGGCACCTCAGAGCCTGGCGGTTTCTCCACCCGTGAATTGCTCACCATTCTTGATGGTTTGCGCGGCCTTCGTGTGGTGGGAGCTGATGTCGTCGAGGTGGCCCCGATTTATGACACGAGAGGCGAAACTACGGTGCTCGCGGCAGCGGAAGTAGCGAACTCCCTGCTGTCACTCATGGTTGCAGAGCCCGTTCCCGTCGAGAAAAAGTAGTCATCAGATTGGACTTTCATTCTACTTTTTATGATCTCATTAGTGTGGGTCTCAATTACTTCAGAGTCCAAAACATCCCTAGATGACTGTATGTCATGTACGATAGAAATATGATACCAGGCTTATATGTCGTATCTTTGAAGAAAGTGAACCTCATGTTTGTGTAAACATTGATGAGAAATCTTTGACTAGTTTTTTGAATGCAAGACTTATCTCACCTGCGTGGCGTGTACGGTACAGTAAAGCCCAAATCATTTCATTTTTAACTGTTTTTTAGCGGTTAAGTATTCAATTGTACCCATCGCTATCGTTTTCTTTTACCTTTTGGTATTCCTCTCCTCGCCACCATACCCTCGAGCAGCTGAAGCACCAAGTCCCGTCCTATCTCCCCCATTTCCGCAAGGAGCTCTCTGAACTTCACACTCTGGGCCAAATCCTTCACGATACAGGCAGTATACTGAATGACAAGGGCTCTCAAGTCGTCTATAGATCTCGAATGGTCCATTGTGTTTGAATACGTATAGCGCAGCAACTCGACAACCATCGACCTTCGAGTTTCGAGCGTGTAAAGCAGCAGATCTTTATGGAGACTTGCAAGGCTAATCTGCTTCAGAACCTGAACATCATATTTGTCCGCAAGGACATAGAGCCTGGCGTGGCATAAGTAGACTTCAGTATAGTCATCGCCGTGGTACTTGGGATCGTCTTTGATAGGAGATTGAGTGTATTTTTCTCCCTCGAATTTAGGCCATCGTTCGTAATCCACTTCTGTAATGAATCCATAGATACCTCCAAGTTCATCCGCAGGTCGAGTGGATGTATTGACCACTTCCAACAGTGGAAAACCACCAGGGTCAGCTCCCCTATAGGTTCCAGTGTACAAACATTGGGCAAACCGGGCAAAGGTATCAGCATCGATATCCTCTAACCATGCATAGCCTGCTTTAGCTTCTGCCATGTCTCCATTGATGAGAACGTCGAGTGGATTCGAGTGACGGGCGATCAAGTCCGCATGCACCAAAAAAGGGGTTTTCTCAGGCCCTATGAGAAACTTGAATGTCGGTGATGAAATGATCCTGAAATTGTGATTAGCAGCGTTCGTTTTTCAAATTTGGGATAATTGTGCTCCGTAAAGTATGTATAATAGCAACTCACTCCTTAAATGGGATATCCATTGCTTCTCGGCTTGAAAATGCTCGGCTTCTTCCTTCAAAATCAATTTGGATTGACTGAGAGTCGTCAACATGTGAAGAGTTCAAAGGGTATAGTATTCTACTATTATTTCTGATGAGCTGGTCAGATGCCGATATATGTAAATAAGTTAGAGGTTAGGTAAAGAAACACCCTCAATGCGATAAATAACAAACACCCCTCTAACCCAAATAAGAATGGCGCGTAAGCTGAGTCGGCAGATCGTGGATTTGGTCTGAGAACTGAGGGCAACAGATTAACTACATAACTAACTTACGGAGTACTCCGTAGTGTAGGTTACCTAGAACGCGGACAGCCCCCAGTACCCGGACACCAGCCAAAAATCGACTAATAACACAGAAGAATTTGGTGGGCGTCCGGGTTCTAGGGGCTGTCCGCGTTATCATAGTCAACCGACACTACCCGTGACCTCACCAAGCCTTCGTCCGACGTCCAGGCTGTTGGAAAGGCTTAGCGTAGTCACGGGTAGCGCCTTTAGGGCGTGCAACGGCCATCTAAAACTCAACTTCTCCTCTAGAACTACGGAGTACTCCGTACAACTTATGCATTGCAGTCAACTGTACCATCGACACCGTGCTGGGGAGGATACTATCTCGTTTGCTGTGATTTGCTGTGAGTCTTCACTGCTGATCCCACATCGGACTTTTATGAATTCATGTGTTAACTAATGCCTAACCCTTCCTAATAACAGAGCTCAGTGACGTGCAACATGCCTCTACCCGCGTTGCCCACTGAGCTGATCCTTGTTATTCTGGAAGAGCTCGGTTTCCCCTTTTTCCGGGAAGATGTAGCCCGTCTGGCTGTCTCCAAGCAATGGTACACATTGGCACATCCCATTTTATACAAGGACGTGGACCTGACTAGACGCTGCCTAAAAAAACTTTTGTTTTCACCCGGCAAGGAAGCCAGGTTGCAGATGCTTAAAAGTAACCTGAGGATTCTCCATCTTCGACTCAGAGGACATCGATCTCGCGAAAAATTCTCCTTTTTCGGTGATCGGGTCTTTATCAGATCCGGGAGTCGACTCAGACAAGAGGAGCGGGGGTATCTTAAGTGTGCACAGAAACTTGACCAGCGGCTCAATGAATTGGCTGATATACTCCAAGACTGCCGGCTCTTGACGGAGTTCTATTTTCAAGGGCGTGAAAAGATCAATGATGTTAGCGCCTGCTTCTATGATCGTACAATGTGCCGTTTGATCATAGCCCAAAACTTAATTGTGCTTGAGCTTGACATCCCAACCACTTCTCTCATGGTGGGCCGGCATAAAGACCCAGACCCAGATTCGCACCTTTGTGCTGTTATTAAGAGGACCCTCACGATTCCTACTCTTCGCCGGATTAGCTTACGAATGCACTCCGTTTGCTGCGGGACGTTTGCGCCCTTGCGTGGAGCCACGACTATATATCTGAATGAGCTGTTTTTTGACTTTTCCGGCGGCGATGCGCTTCTGTACGGTTCTCCAAGCCCATGCATTGGATCCGTCGATGACTCTGGTCGGCCCGCTCCAGAGCTCCCCGAGACATTGCAGAGAAAGGTAGAGGATGACTTACGTGATTTGGTGCGTCTGATGGTATCCCCGAAGAGTGTGAAATTGCTGACTTTGGCAACACGGTCGACGGTTTATTCACGGGATGTGGTGACGGGCGTAAGGAGCTTTCTTTCCGTTCGACCCGAGGATAAACACTGGACATGCCAATGAGGCTGGGCACTCTTATATTTTCATTGCACTGCTGCGGATTCAGTGGGCTTAACTAGGTGACATGGAGATTCTCGGGACCTTCTTTCAGAGGATCAGAGAAAAAGACTTCAGCAACAGCTCTTTAGCCTTTAGGCTTCTTTCCTCTTCAATAACTACGCTAAGGGGCCAGCATCCCTATTTGAGTTTCAGTTCTATCCACTTGATTCCTTCACTTGGTTTCTGGTTTTCTACCTCCGTTACTCCCCTTTCTTCCTTTTCTCCTTCTACTACTGGCTTTTGCGCAGCTTGTATAGATTATAGAGAATATCATTCGTAACAAAATGGAAGCTGCCGTGGTACTCATGCACTCATGATCCAGCTGTAACAATCTGCTGGAGATTAACATACGAACTTCAAGGCTGATCTTAGAAAACGTGCCACGAACGAAATGTACGAAATATTATGATATAATTCAACATCTACAGTTTGATTTTACCGTGATCTTTCCAAGTATAGCTGAAGTAAAAGCATTGTCTCTGCGTATGTACTCTGTCAATCATGAGACCCAGACTTACGGGTTTCCTTCATGAATGCAATGTATGTCGTCGTTAAGGGGTATATCACACACGTTGGTTTGTTTCGCAAATTTGGGATATACGAGTATCTCAGTTTGATCGATTCGAATGGGTCCAGCCTTCAAAGCATTCGCCCTCCTTCTCGGTACATTCGGGATTACCGGGAAAGATACATGCATGGCTCGTCCATGCAATGAATAGGGGTGAACAGTTGCAATCACCGTGCTACACAGGGACTGCTTTGATATTCCTTTGAAACCCAGTCATTCTCCTTTACGATGCAAATACACACGACTGGCTAAGCAATTCTCATTATCAATTGCTGATTTTCACGGAATGTCTTGTTTTATTCCATGGCAGTATGAACATTATCTTGACATGTCAATCTCATTATTTGCGTAAAACCCATCCCAATATTAACGTTCTGTTCGCGATAATTTTTGAAGTCCGTTCCAGAATAGTATGGGACACGCCACAACAAAAAAAAAGAAAAGGAGGCTCGAAGACGACAAAAAAGCGTGTCATGTCGCGATGAATCGAATCAACGCCTAGCGGGCTTAATGACTTTCTTAACTTTCTCCTCCACATCATCCCAATCCCGGGTATCAACGCGCTCGATGTGGGTGTTGAAATATTTCTGAATCTCCTGGAGCATTTCCCACTCGTCTTTGTTGCCAACGAATGAGACAGCTACACCAACACGTCCGAAACGGCCGGTACGTCCAATACGGTGGAGATAGGTCTGCGCATCGGCCACGCGGCGACGTTCTCCGGGGAGATACAATTCGGGAATATCCTGAATTCTGATGTTAATCCGTGTACGGTCAGTAGTGAAATAGCCACGCGTGATACGTACATAGTTAATAACCATTGAGACTGTCGACACGTCGATTCCTCGGGCTAACACGTTGGTTGTAATAAGAACTTTTGCAGCACCATCCCGGAAACTGTCAATGATTTCGTCACGTCTTTGGCCCTCAATACCACCAGTAAGAGAAGCTACGGTATGACCCTCTGCAGTCATTCGCCGTTCAATCTCTGCCGCCGAAGCACGCGTCTGAAATATGGTCAGATAGTTATATAAGGTAGGGTGCAGACCATTCTTCACGTTACCTTGACGAAAATGATAGATGATGCAGTAGTGAGAAGCCCGTAGAATTTGACGAGAATTTCATACTTGTGCTCGTCTGAGTCGCAGTCCAAGTAAAATTGCTTAATGCCTTCGACAGTGAGTTCTTCGTGTTTGAGCGTAAGCTGATTCGCATTGGGAGCAAATTTGTTTGCATAGCGAACAACATGGTCTGGAAATGTGGCGGAGAACAAGACGATTTGGGTTGTTCGTGGGAGGAGGCTAAGAAGGGTTAGTGATACCATCACACTCAACAACGGAACAGGATGCCATACGATTTGACTCGAATGCACTGGTCTCCAAGACCTTGCTGATCCAACATGTTGTCTGCCTCGTCCAAAACCAACACTTTAAGGTACTGGGTGTTGAAAAGTCGTTTCTTGATCAAGTCTTGAACAGTACCGGGTGTACCAACAACCACGGATGCTTCGACTCTCTGATTGCGATTCAACTCCATTGGGACGGCAGTTGCAACATGAAGACCGTCAATGAAGGACCCCATGGCTTGGATAACCCCAACAATTTGACGTGCCAGCTCTCGACTTGGGGCGAGTACAAGGGCTTGAGGTGTTCTTTGCATTTCTGGGTTCAGCTCAAGGCGACTAAGAATATTCAGAACGAACGCAGCGGTTTTTCCCGTTCCGGATTGCGACTGGCCGATCATGTTCGTTGGAGGGTTAGCCATGAGAAGCGGCAACGCTCTCTCCTGAATCTTTGAGGGACGTCGGAAATTCATCGTGGATAGACCCTTTTGGATAGGTGGCGCACTTCAAGGAGGTACAGGCGTTAGTAAAGTCGACTCATCCTGGTCATAAACGTGAGGTATCTCTTACAGGCCCAGCTCTTCAAATGTCTTGATTGAATATAGAGGATTGTTTGGATCCGCTTGCATGTCACTAAGCTTGACGCTAACATCATATTCAGGTTCTTGTAACTGAGATCCATGCTGTTCGATTGACGCTCCATCCACCTGCGGAATTGAAGATGCCTTGCCAGCATCGGACTCAGTGGGCTCGGCAGGTTTAGCAGGTTCAGCCGGTTTAGCAGCTTCGACGGGTTCAGCGGGCGCTTGCTCTAACACACGCGAAGGATTAGTTGCTTGATGTGGGAAGTCGAGAAACAATGATGTGCATGATTTCGCGCAGGTGAATGAGTATTTACCTTTTGGTTCTGGTCTTGTAATTCGAGCTTCAAGCCCACCCGCTGGCGCGCTGGGGGTCTCTGAGGTGTCGTCTGACGCCATATTGAGCGCGAACGAACGCGTTCAGAACGAAGGGTGTTGTAATATCAGAGGTAAACAGTAAATAGTAAGAAAATATGTACTGAGAAACAGTTTATGCAGAACGAAGAGACTGAGTAAGAGACACGCGAGTTCTCATTTGTGAGGAGAACGATAAGATGAGAATGGGAGTTAAAATCACACCATGAGAAGAAAACACTCCTTCACGATGAGGGTAAACCAAGGAGAAGTAAGTAGAAGCTCGACCAGGCTTCTATTCTTGTTGCAGCCTAGGTTCACTGCTGAATTGGATTGCAGTGAATCCTCCCCGCGCTCTCTGATGTTGATTCTCTGCGATGAACATTTGGTGAAGCTCTGTCCCGCGATATTGCTTAGTCACTTTTGAAATTACGTAATGCTGCTGCTGCTATACTAGCCCATTACAGTCTAGCGCAGCGCCACTAGAGGACTGTCCCGCGATTGATGGACTATCCCTAATCAGGTCTAGACTAAGAAACATGCGGCCGTGCTCGTGTGGCTTGTCGTCGGCCATTTGTGGCGCACAGTGGTGATGATGATGACAGTCGTCGTGGGAAGCAATCCCCAACGCCCGCCGCAGCCGTTGACCTTGAATGCATTGATATGCGCTCTGCCCACCTTACTCCCGCTGTGCTACATGTACTTGCTACTAAACAGTCTGGTCATTTGGAGCCCAGATATCTAGATTGAACGCTTTCCGTTGTTGTATGGGGCGCTCCCCCGTTAAGCTGCCATGGCGCAAGTTGAAGTTGACCCCCATTTTGGCGCGGAATTAAGAGTAACGAATTATCCCCTTTTCTACTCAGCACACGGACACTAACTTACTTGTACTATATAGGATGCATTCAAACCGGTGAACGCTTGGGTACGTAATCTACGCCGTGTTAACGCCGCAACCGCTCCATCCGAAATACCCCTTGAACGCCCCTCACTGAACAAGGCTCTAGGTTTCGAACGGGATCGGTTGGCTGGACGAGATCCAACAATTCTATCGAGAACGCAGTGCTATAGAGAAGGAATACGCATCGAAATTAACCACACTATGCCGAAAATACCACGATCGGAAGTCGAAGAAGTCCAGCAGTCTCAGCGTGGGCGACACCCCGACGATGACGCCTGGTTCGCTCGAATCCGCATCCTTGACCACTTGGACGACACAACTCACGGCCCTCGAGGCGGAAGCGACGGAGCGGAACCAGTTTGGTGCAGACCTTGAGTTTCGCATTGCCGAACCGTTGAAGCAATTCGCCGCCCGATACGAGGAACTCCGGAAGAACCATGCCGAATGGTCAAGCAAACTGGAAAAGGAAAGAGATGCCTCATATAGCGACTTGAAAAAGGTAAAGGGGAAGTATGATGGTGTCTGTCAAGAGGTAGAAAATCGACGCAAGAAGATGGAGTCCGCATTTGATCATGGCAAGGCGAAAGCACAGAATGCTTATCAGCAGCAGATTTCGGAAATGAACAATGTGAAGGTAGGTTATAAGTATCGCATTCGGATTGATGCCTTTGTGACTAACTCGAAATAGAATACTTATCTAATCGCTATAAACGTCACAAACAAGCTAAAAGAGCATTACTACTATGAAGATGTCCCTGAATTACTTGATGTGAGTGTCCTCAGTTCGTATACAGCTTTCTCTTGTTGACATGATTTATAGGGCCTACAAGATCTCAACGAAACTCGTGTTGCTAAACTGAATTCAATTTGGACACTTGCAGCACAACTAGAAAAGTCTTTGATAGCTAAAAGCGACGAGCACGTTTCACACGTCCTTTCTGAAATTCCGCGGAATGACCCTAAACTTGACTCTATGATGTTCATGAGGCATAACATCGCAAACTGGCAGCCACCAATGGATTTGCAGTTCGAACCAAGCCCTGTCTGGCACGATGATGCTACAATGGCTACAGATGATGTTGCGAAGATATTCCTCCGAAACTTATTAAGCAAGAGCAAACTTCAGATGAAAGAGATGAAAGCGGAAGCTGATAAGAAACGAAGAGAGGTTGAGAATGCTAGGAGAGTACGCCAAAACATTCGCAGTGGCAAAGACAACCGGGATGAGGTAGAGGTCGTTCGAGCCATTTTCTCAATGCAAGAAGATTTACACCAGCTTGATCGCAAAAGATTGACTGCAGAAGTCGAGACCTCCACGGTTACATCTGTCGTTGGAGACCTATCTTATGGAGCACAGAATCACAACTTCCGACCACAAACATTTAAAATTCCAACAAATTGCGATCTCTGCGGTGACCGAATTTGGGGCCTTTCGGCGAAGGGGTTCGATTGCAGAGATTGCGGCTATACATGTCACAATAAATGCGAGATGAAGGTCCCAGCGGAATGTCCAGGAGAACAGACTAAAGAGGAGAAGAAGAAACTAAAAGCAGAACGGCAAGAGGCTGCGAACGCACGTCGCCCATATGAAGCCTCAACCACAACGTCCAGTGCGGCTGAATTGCCGGCACTAAGCCGGCGGGATACTATGAATTCACTAAGTTCGGGATATGCGGCCAGTGCGGCCAGGTCAACATCCGCCTTGTCGAGTCAGACTACAGACACGGGACCTACGGAGTTGCCTGCAGCAACTTCACCAATCAAGAAAACTGCCACGTTAAGGAAACATCGAGTTGTGGCGCCGCCGCCACAGCAATATGTGAGCTCTCCGCCGCCGGTTTCAAACGGTGGAACTGCACCCAAATCTAGCGAACCACGGGGAAAGATGCTTTACGCTTATCAAGCCAGTGGAGAGGATGAGATAACTGTTGAAGATGGGCAAGATATTGTGATCCTTGAGCCTGACGGTAACTATCCCTATTTACCTTTCAATCAATGCATCAAAGTTAACTTGACATCCACCACAGATGGCTCAGGTTGGATCCGTGTTCGTACCGGTCATTCGACAGGTCTCGTCCCCGCTTCTTACGTCGAATCGACTTCATCCACCGAACCCGACGGCCGTCCAGAATCAACATACTCTGCATCAAGCGCCTCCCTCGCAGCCAACAAGCGCCGCGGTCCTGCTGTCGCTCCCAAACGCGGTGCAAAGAAGCTGCAGTATGTCGTCGCGCTGTATGACTATGAGGCGCGTACGGAGGCGGAATGGAGTATGACTGAAGGTGATCGGTTTGTGTTGGTGAATCGAGATAGTGGGAATGGATGGGCGGATGTAGAGAAGGGGGGTGTGACGAAGTGTGTTCCGGCGAATTATATTGAGGACGCTTCATGAACCCCTTTTTCTCGACCCCTTTTATATGCTTGTCTTTGGTCGACAGGGTCTTCATGTCTCTTCTCAACTTCCCCGTTTTGAGGTCCCTCTTTTTCGCTATTTCTTTGGTTGGTGCTCTGTTGATATATGGTTGGTTTGGGACGTTCGGCATGCTTTACAGGTTTTCATTACCCGGGATCGTGTTTAGACAGGACGTTGCTATACAGCCAGGGGCGTTTCTTTGTACCTTGGATTTGCATTCGAATGTGAAGCTTTAATCAACGGTCTACGGAGTACAACTCCATTGTAACTTTTGCCGGTTTAGTTTGCAGCTGAATCTAAAGGAAGTGGACAGTCTTTGATTCAAGCTTAACGTCCTCCGTCGATAAAGTCCCACTTAGGAGATCATAGACACGCATCCCCATACCTCGTGCTCCATACATAGTACGACCTTGATAGCCCCGGCTACTGCCATAGTTAGCTCCCGAAACCTAGACTTGTCTAGACCTATCGTCTTTGCCAGGAACGGAGAATTTGATACACCCCTGCTTTTGGTACAGCACAAAGTAGAACCACAGCTTCAGATGAAACATAAGTCTATCTGCAATCCATGGATTGTGTCTGACAATGGCATCTCACATTCCCTGAAATGTGGCAGATTTTTCTCGTTGAACCGTCTGGAGATCGCCCAGTCAACCTGCCAATCTGCCCGATTGCAGGCTGAGCTTTAGATGTTGTTGTCCCGTCTGTCGTCGGGTCCATAGTAATCTCCGTCTTCAACATCAAGTCCAGTCTACACAGAAGTGAGGTGGAGACGGGAAGCAGACAATTTTGAATCGGGATCCACGACCTCATGAATCTGCGGATGGGCTTACGTGTGCCTTCTGCGATGCCGGTTTGCTGGAATTGACTGGATCTCGATCAACCGCTCTGAAACGATCTGCTTATTTCCCGACTTTTTGGGAGTTTTTATGCCCACGAGCTGTGGTTGTTCTGAGAACGCACAACGTTTCCTATCAGGGGTTAGCGTTGTTTTGCTGTATGACAGGAACTCTTGACAGGGGGATCTGAATTTTGAACGCGACTGCACAAGGAGCATGACAGAGCTGTTTTGAGAGCAGTTCTGCTGAACAAGGGAATTGTGCATGACAACTCGCTGCCTGATGGAGATACTGTCTGTACGGTACATCAGGAGACGGCTGAACGGCGTCGTTACTTTTGTTGAGGGCGAGCAGCAGAGCCATTGCTTGCGCTGTTTTCAAGACGCGAAAGCTTCGAAATCTCAGGCCAGCAGTACTACGGAGTACAGCAGCACAAGCGTGGGCTCAATGAGCTTTGCGACATTCAGAAGACGAAGGATTTCTCACTAACCACGACCTGGAGTACGACCGCATTGACTATCCAGTGGCTCGAAGAAGACCCACGACTTTTGTGCGTTTATGAAGCTTTTGAGAACTTCAAGCTGCACATGGTGGCCTTGTCAAGACTTGCCTATTCCGTATACCACGGGAAATGACTGCGGACATACTGCGACTGCTCTGATTCGAAGCACTGCTATGAGGAACTCAGATGGCCTGGACCGTGTAGAGCGTCAACAGGTACGTCTGCAAGTATATCAATGCCAGTTGAGCTAACGCGAGTCAAGTGAATATAGCATTGCTGATGAGACCTCGATGGCACTCCCGTCTGCCTTCTTCCTGTTCTCGATGGCAAATAAAGCAATTCCGATATCAGACCTTTGTGGTGCAAAGATGAGTCGATGACGATGCGACTGTTGCCTATTAACCATATTCCGGGTTCAGGTCGCGATGCTGTTGCTGGTACATATCGGCGACTGCCCCGTCATCTCAGATGCCTCGCTTGTGGACTCATTCCTGGGAGATATCACCTTCGAGCACAATGGATGTACTGTATCTGGCAATCATGCGTAAGGAGGCTAATGCAGTCAATACACGGGTTATCGTTGGGATGTCGCTGGTGTGTGCTTATGGCAATGGTGCGTCGGCGTAAGCCGAAACATGAATTCCTTGATTTGGATCGCCACCTCAGCGTGGGGTCGGCCGGCAGTGCGTGGCCAGCAGCGGGTCAGGAACCAATGACGACCCATGGGAGATCACCGCTGGCCGAGAGCTGTCTTTGTCGCTGGCAGTAATTCCTCTTTTGGTCGTCATCGCGCATTGACGCTCTTTTCTTGACTTCCCACTTTCCTTCATCTTCTTCATCTTCATCTCTCCTTCTTCCTCATCTTCCATTTCACTCGCTCTCTCTTCATCGCCAGCAGGAAGGGATAACTGCCATTCGCTTCAGTTTGGCTCTTCCGCATTCTGTCTCACTCACTCTTATCCGCTTCTTCATCAGCGTCATTGAATCATTGTTTAATACCCTTTTAATCAACAGTTTAACCACTTCATCTCTGTTAATTGTTAACTGTCTATATTTGCACGTATACATTGTGTGACCATGAAAACCACGGCTGTCTCGCTTGCGGCCACGGTTGCTCTGGGTGCTTCATCCGCTCTCGCTGGCACCGTCGCGACTAGAGACTCCAAGATCACCCCGATCACCGTCAAGGGCAATGGTACGTTCTACTACGTCTCGCAAAATGGAGCTTATAATAAACGCTAGTCCGTTGTGCATTGTTGAGCTAACTCGATATAGCTTTCTTCAAGGGCAATGAACGATTCTACATCCGTGGATTGTAAGTGAACTCCTTTCCTTCTTAAAAGAGCTGCCGCTAACATGGTTATAGGGATTACCAGCCGGTTCGTGATGAATATCGCCGATTCTCGCCACCGTTTACGATCTAAACTGACGTTGATAACTCTAGGGCGGCTCATCCAAGATCGAAGACCCGATCGCTGATCCAGAAACCTGCAAACGGGACATTGAAATGTTCAAGAAATTGGGCTTGAACACAGTTCGTATCTATACTGTGGACAACTCGAAGGACCACGATGAATGTATGGAGGCATTGGCTGATGCCGGAATCTATCTCGTTCTCGACGTGAACACTCCCAAGTACTCGATCAATCGCGAAGGTAAACACACTGGGCTTCAGTTACTGGAAATGTCAAAGGTCTAATCTTGTTCAGACCCTGAGCCTTCGTACAACGATGTCTACCTTCAAAATGTCTTTGCAACAGTCGAAATGTTTGCCAAATATGACAACACTCTGGTAAGCTATTGTCTCGAGACTGTTCTATTCCAATTGCTAATTGCTTCAGGCTTTCTTCTCCGGAAACGAAGTCATCAACGATGGAGAGACCTCGAATACTGCTCCGTATGTCAAGGCTGTGACCCGTGATATTCGGCAGTTCATCCGCAGCCGCAAGTTGCGCAAGGTTCCAGTTGGATACTCTGCTGTATGTCGTGCTCAGGATCTGTTTGACTGTTATGACGGTGATTCTAACACTCGTTATAGGCGGACATCGATACCAACCGCTTGGAGATGGCTGAATACATGAACTGTGGCTCCGACGACGAGCGCAGCGACTTCTTCGCTTTCAACGACTACTCCTGGTGCTCACCTTCGTCTTTCACCACCTCTGGATGGGACCAGAAGGTCAAGAATTTTACCGGTTACGGATTGCCTCTTTTCCTCTCCGAGTACGGTTGCAACACCAACAAGCGTGACTTTGGCGAGGTCAAGGCTTTGTATTCGGATAAAATGACTCCTGTGTACTCTGGAGGTCTTGTCTACGAATACTCTCAGGAAGATAACAACTACGGCTTGGTGGAACTCGGCAAGGGAAAGCCCAAGGAGCTTGACGATTTCGAAGCCTTGAAGAAAGCATTTGCTAGCACAAAGAACCCTGAGGGTGATGGCGGATACGATGCAGACGGTGGTCGTGCCAACCCTTGCCCCGAGAAGAATGCCCCCAACTGGGACGTCGATAGTGACTCTCTTCCAGCCATCCCTGAACCGGCAAAGAAGTTCTTGAAGGACGGTCCTGGTGAGGGACCTGGTCTTACCGGCAAGGGTAGTCAGAATGCTGGCTCACGTTCTTCTAGCACTGCTACCCCAGGTTCTGGTGCTTCGCAGACTGGCTCTGCTGGTGCCGCCCCAGGCTTGCGCCCTGAGTTTGGTTTCGCCCCGATGATGTGTGCTCTGGCTGTGGTCTTGTCCACTGTGTTTGGTGCCTCGTTCATTTTCGCAGTCTAAGTGGGATTAAACTCGATGCTAATTCTTTTCACTCTTCTTGTCTGGACCTTGCCCCCTATTTTATAAATTGAAGTGTATTGTAATTCATAGTTTGCACATGAAGGAAGTGATCTTAATAGCCAAACAAATGAAAGTCGTTATCTCATAAATCGTCCTAGTGTTCTCATCAAGGATACTTAATCCGGGTCATTATTCCAGAAACGGTCCAAAAGCGGCAGTCATGAACGAACCAAGTCGCTCTTACTCCCCCTTAGTTACCCCCTCTACCACTTCACCAACTCCCGGCTTCCGCCCATACACAAAGTGGAACTTCGCATACGTATGAATCCTCGTATCCTTAAACTCCCTCCTCAACCCCGCCAACAACACCTCAACCTCCTCCTGCGACCACCCCAACGTCCTCGTAAACGGCGCGATCGTATACGAACTCAACCCCAAATACACCTGCAACTGCTGAAACCTACCCAACTCCTTGAGCTTCGGATCCTTCGGCCACGGATTCATGGGTACTTTATACACTTCGTGACGTACATCCACAAACCCCGCGGCGCGCATGCGATCTTCCCATGTGCGAATGGTAGTCATGCTGCGTCCCGCCGCTTCCGCGGCTTTGTGTGATAAGTTGCGCCAGTGAAGGCAGTTTGTGGCGAGGGTGTGGGTGTTGTCGTCGGAGAAGAAGTCGAGTTCGACGGATTGCATTTCGAGGTAGCCGTGGGGGTTGAGGTTGGCGTAGCATTGGGTGAAGAGGTGGGAGATGTTGGAGAGCATGCCTTCGAGTTCGCGGCCGTGGATGTAGTCGAATTTGCGGGTGTAGGACCAGGGGGATTCGAGGTCGTCGACTTCGAAGCGGCAGTTTGGTGGGGCCCTGAATATCATTTTGTAAGTGGACGATTGCGGACTGGTTTGGGGCGTGGGATGGAGTACCATGCTGGTTGGATAGGACTGAGGTCGTTGCCGATTACTTCGGCGCTGGGGTGCTGGCTGGTAAAGGTCAGTGAACTGAACAGTGCCTAGAGGAAGCTGGCGAAGCATACTCTGCGAATTCAATTGCCCACTATATATCTCATGCGTTAGGGCTAGGTTATCAAAGGTCTGGTTGGGTCATACTTACGATTCCAGTTCCAGTTCCCATATCCAGAACCCGCTGGACGTTCGAGGGGATTGGGGCGCGGTAGAGTCGTCCCCCGAGAATCAAGAGGTAGATATGATGTGCTAGGTCCATGCGATCTTGCTCTTCTTCGTCATTGGGCTACATAATTGGTTTAGCATTGCGTCAATGGGCGCGGAGTAAGGCCACGTACCAATATACATGCCCCAGCACGGTAGGAGTGATATCTGCGGCCATTCTGAGGGCATATTAGATCCAATCTTCGTCCTTATCTACGTACTAGCACGCATACCTCGTAACTACACAGATTGTCAGTGTGAATCAGGGATTTGGGCAATGGACCTTCACCTACGTGTAGTTCTTGACGCTTGATGTTACACTGGCAGTATAGGCCGAGTCACCCAGACTAGACGAGCTTAGTATTAGTCTATGTTCTGGATATTGGTCCACTCATTGGCAGAAAAGGTAGGCATACGAATAACCTGAGTCGCTCACAATCGAGGCCGTATCGTGCTCGATACGTTCGCCCTGATATCACCCTTTTAGTGGACGCTCGCCAGCAAAGGACATTTGACATTATCAGAGAATATACCTCGGCAAGAGGAGACATGATGAGATCTGTTTATTCACTCCAACGAGTAACCACCGTTCAAAAGACAAATTCCTTAGTATTTGACAAAAAGTGACTGAGGTCAGTTTTCAAGACAACAACGAATTTCAATCACTTGAAATCATAACAAATTAAAAGCCTATGCCGCAGCACGACGGGCCCTGCAGCGATATTATGTACCACAAAGTATTGCGTATTCCACACCCATCGTTGAGCAAAAGAGCTGCAATCATCAAAAATGAGCCAGGCTCATGCATGCAAACGGAACTGATAATTGGCGTTCCTTGCCTCAAAAAGTGGTGATGCATGGGCAAGGATTGTCAGACTGGCCATGCTGGAGTTGGACAAACATCAGAATGCGGGACTCAAAATAAAGTCGCGCGAAGGGGTATTTTGCAGACATTCAAACAGTTCGATTCAAAGAAGTCTTGAACACGGTCCTCTCTTGGAGGTTTGGGAAATCCGGGGTCAACAATGATGATGTTTCCCCGCACTCATCATAAGGTTCATACATAGCCGCAAGGCCATCTGCGAGATCTTTTCTTTCTTTCTTCCGTCGTTCGTGACAGCTTCAGATCAGATCAACCCTTGTTTACCGTCATCGATTGCGCGATAATCGGGGCGTGGCGCATGGTGATCGATCTTTCGTATCCCTGGAGAGAGACGCGGATGCAGCTAAACGAAACAAGGGGATGCTGCAGCGGATATGCACCCGGTCGATTCCGTTGAGAATCGAGTGACTGGCTATCCCAACCGCCTCTAAAATGAGTCGAATATTCGAGTTGATCTCGATTCCCTCTCGAGGCTCTGCCCATGTCGCTTATTAAGAGGTGTTTTCGAGAGATTTGGTGAGATGCTCTCCATGTCATGTCACGGGCTCGGAGGAACTTCGAAACGCCGATGCCTGGAGCGGAAAATCTCTGAAGTCTGACAAGAAGACCCCCAAGTCCACCACAACCGCAGTGTCCTGCCATCAAACCAGCCATCGCCTTTCGCAGCGAATTCCGCGCTGAAATACACGGACGGAGTACAACGGAGTACACGCGGTCTAGTTATTAGCAACAGAATCCTCGATCAGCCGCTTCTCTTCCCCCAGATACTGTCTCCGCCTCACCCGGCGCCCGCACGGCTAAGTCCTGGAGCGCTGCACTCGCTGGGATCATGCGATCAGACGTCCATACCGTTTGACATCCAACGCATCGGTTATAATCTCACGGTCGAATGCAGTACAATGTCCTGTCGTTGCAACCAAATTTGCTCAGGGTTCGTCCTCTACCCGTTCGTTGAGCCGTGCAGATGCGATCAGATATGCACCTGGACTGTCCAAACGACAAAGAATCGGGGTCCCTCGATCCATGAAACAACGAACAAACGGGGTACGGGGTCCTAATACAGTGAGACAGTGAGCGATTTGCGGATGGTAGATTCGCTGTGTGAAGACACGTGCTGAGTTTTGGTATAGGATACTCTTGCTTGATAGAAGAGAACTCAGGCGGGGCTGGTGTAAGTATCACCTTTCATTCCTTATAATACCCTCGCACTTCGAACAATGAACGAGATTCGTGGTCCTGCGAAAGGCAGACTGATGGGCGGATATACCAAAATATCAGCAAGTAATCATGCAATCTGAGTAGGAGTTTTAGCCTACTCACCGGTTGTCTAACACATCATCTGAGATTTGTCTCAGTTAAAATTTCCTATGTATTGTCTATACCCAGATTAGCTCCCAGAAGTTGATATCACGATGGCTGCCAGGCTGTGTGGATGACCTATCCAGACCAACATGCTATCCCTAACACACCCCCCAACAACACAAACAAAGAAACCCCCCTTATATTGTGTGGAACTTCCCTCTATTCTAAATCCGGGGCCCTATGGTCTAGTGGTATATTACAGCAGTAGCACATGATATATCACACACCTACTCAAAGGGCCCCGGTTCGAATCCGGGAGGCGGCATATAAAAAAAATGCTTGATTCCCAGAGTCGAGATAAGGACGTAGCATCCAGTTGGCTCTGCTGCCAGTGCTCTCTAGTAATATAACTACGAGGCCTGGTAGCAGGGGATGTGAACCTTTTTGCTTCTATTATTTTTTATTCGGGTTTGGAATCTCACTTGTCTGTCTCGCCTTTTGCGCAAGAGGTGAGTTTTTTGGCAATGCTGATCATTCCACGTTCGATTTTGATACTGATTTGGATGTGTTTATGAGTAGTGCGAGTATAAAACACCACGGCAGTTGTGCTAGGCGATGCAGTTACTTTGCTCTACTAGGGCTGCAATAATCAATAATCAGTCGATTTTTTTAAATGCCTATGGGCCACTGGTATGTGCGTCACTGATAAATACAGAAAGATGCCTCCCCCTATGATACAATTTGCTTTCTGCTAGTCCACTTCCACCCGAGATTAAGACAAAGATAAGATAAAGATCTCCGCACATCCTTCCTTTGCAGCACTGTCACAATTCTGGTTTTCCAGTTCTCCGATCCCTTAATATCGACCTAAGTTCTGATTCTGCCGAGTACGTCCGACGGGAAACGAGGACAAGCTCGCTCCAAGAGCAGTTTCAGAAACGGTGCGCTTGGGATCTTGTAGGTTCTGGTACCGTTCTCGGTCATAGACCAGCACTGCTGAGCTCCAGGACACTGCTTTAAATGTTCGAGAAAGCCACCGCGAGAGTAGGACCGACCGAGACGAATCATTTGACAAATTTTCCAGCGCCACTGATCACAGGCTGGATAGTTGAACGCAACATAACAACCGATGCAGCCGAGTCCGCGGTCGATCCTGTCTTCGGCGATATCATAATATGGCAGGGCCGTGCATGACATATAGTTGTATGCATGGTTGGCGATTCTTCCGTACTTTTCTCGCAACAAATCCCACATTCTGGCCTTGTCGACCGGGTGCAATTTTCTCCACTCCGATTGTGGCATGAACAAGACTCGGAGATCGGCCCCCTTTTCGGTTCCACGCTTCTCAGCCACCTCATGGACGTGTTCGGCGCGCATCAGGCTCATGCGTTTGTTGTAGGGGGTGTACTGCAGGGTGTACATTCCCACGACAGAGGTCATGACCGGGAATTTTGACTGTGCAGTCTTCAGCGTCATGCCGTGGGCTCGCAATGCTCCTCCCGAGAGGGGGTTGAGGAAGCCATTGCGTTCGATGCACCCTTTGCAGTATCGCTTGAATTCGAGAAGCTGGATAAATCCGCCAAACAGGCCGCAGCTGGTGCAGGTCTGGGTGCGAAACACCTTGGCCAGATCCTTGATGGTGAAATATTTCGAGATGCCGGTTCGTAGGATCGCACACAAGGCGCCAGGTGCGTGCTCTGCAATCTTTCGATATTCCCACAACGAGGTCACAGTGACCCTGGCCGATCGGTTGACTTGTCTGAAGCGAAAAAGCGATTCGATGTCCAAGTTGAGGCAAATATCACGAATCAGCTCATAGGGCAATGGCTCCAAGTCTCCAAGCTTTGCAACTGCAGCTTGCGGGAATGGATTCATCAACGTCTCGTGAACATATGCGTGTTCCTCAGGCGGGTACCAGATCATGGCTCTTTCAGATGATTCTGGCGTATAGGCCGTGACTGCGAGATAGTCATTTTCCTTCGCCGGATTGTATACGAATGGCGGTGGCGCGTTCTGGCGGTAGATGGTGTACAGAGGGGTCGCCATCTTTCCCTCTTGGTGGACACGATTGTTGATCGAATCCAGATGCTAAAGCAGTTTGTGAGAAAAGCACGTCTTAAAATAGAGGAGTTCAAGAGGCTTACTGGGAAGAAGAGGAGGTTTTACTCCATGATGGATGAAGTGAGAGGATGAGAGAAAGATGGAGAGTCCCGAGTAAGAGGACATCTGAGGTAGACCTGGTGATAACGTGACCATGACGTCTGCTGGATGATTGCACTACGTTGATATCTTCACCTTCTCTCTCTCTCAAAAACAGCAACGAAGCTCAAAACTTGCGAAAAGTAGTGCGTGAGATGACAGAAGCGCAGTACTTTGCTCTCTTCTCTCCCCTTTCTGACCTAGATGATGACGCAGAGCTCCAATGGCCATGGTCCGGACCTCACATCTGTGATCTGCGGCACAAACACACATAACTTCGCACTGGCACGCGTATAACAGCACTGAAGCCCGGAACATAAGACAAACTTGGGGTTCAGAAGGGAGGTGAGCAAAGGACTAAAGCACAGAATATTCCGTTTTCGTGCTTGTTTGTTTTTGCTTGCTGCTCGTTCAGTTGATTATGGCTAATGATTGGCAGAGATGCACAGGACATAACACTCCAATCTTTCTCCTCTCAGCACTTGAACCAGGCGAGCTAAAGCTCAAGAGGCCTGAAGAGAATCCAGCCAAAGTATGAAGATGCAACAAACGTCCTTTTGAGAGACGACCCCTATTATAACCTTTCCTGGGATCCCCAATTCTGCTCAGGTGATAGCCTAGATATATCCAGAGCACTCGAGCTGAAAAGGAACACCTTTTCACCTCAACAGCATGAAGTTTTATCTCTATCAAGTGAGCTGAAGTTCAAAGGACTGAAGGGTATGAGACAACGTTGTGAAAGTGATCATGCATGGGACTTCTTTTTCTTTCAATGACACGATATTCTCATAGCGAGTCCCGCTGGCCTCCTTGCTAGTAGCAATGCTATTAGTATTAGGCCGCCAGCCGGGCAAAATGTGAAAGACAGCTGCTTCCTGGCCCCTGGGGCCAAGCTGCGCCTTTGAGGCGTTTTGGTCTACAGCTACCGTCTTCGATTGATGGCTTTGGCAGGCCTGTTTCTTCAACTGCAGCTTCAGTTGATGCTGAACTTGATACCCGTTGAACGATGTTTAAAAATAAAACAGTGGTTGTACAACCCACCAGAACCGACTCAATTGGTGATAGAACTAGTGTATGTACGACTAAAGGTCGAGAGAGCGTGTTCTCTAACTGTAAGACAAGAAGGAAAGCTTTATCGAAATTCGCCAGATTGAAACTGAGTTTCTTGCTTTGGTTCGGCGAGGCCTGCGGTGCGTTTATCCCCACAAAGCTGCAGCAATATATGTACATACATATAGTGACTTACAAATTCCTCCCTTCTCGAACCATGCAGTCATAGAACTGGATGATTGGCGCCTAATGATGGTCCAGCGTTTAACGTCTGATCGTTATGAACCTGACAGTTTGATTCACACAACTCCAGTCTGATCTCCGCGGCATTCAACGGAAGGAATGTGGATGACGAGATTCAGTGGAATTGGGTTTGAATTCAAGACTTCGAAGCAAACTGGAAGCTTGAAGCGGGGAAACGAAAAGTCACCATCTTCAGACTTCAGGTATGTATATACTGTGCAGTATATTTACTCCGTACGGAGTACGCCCGCGGGGAAAGCAAATGGACGGGAGATCAACGGAGCTCACGGAAGTACGGCATACTAATACGAGATGCATATTCGAGATGCAGTCTTCAGCTACGCCTTATGGCCCGTTTAACAATGATGTCAACAATACTCCGCACTAAGACCAATAATGTGTCCAATCGAGGGAACGGGAAGGCTACGGAAATACTGCACGCGGGGGGAAGCAACGGGAGATCAACGGGGGACATTTAACGAGGTACGGAGTACAGCATATATGAGCTGTAACTTTCAGCTACGCCTTAATGGCCCGCTGTAACAACGATGCCATCGCTAATTAACTCCAAGTGATGATTGCGGGGCTCCTTACGGAGTTGTTGTTGTTGTTCGTCAAACAAAGTCGTCGAAAATGAAGTGCTGCTCTCGAGATAGCCCCGGACTGTACTGTACATACATATCGTACTCACTGCCAACCATGGAGATTTGACAGTGTGCTTACTTGGGGGAAACATATCTCTATGTGTGTGTGTACACACGTGCAGTATATCGCGGGGAAAGCAACGGAAGCTCAACGGAGTACTTGAACGGGAGATCAACGGAACGACAGCCAACGGGAGGCACAGCATATCCGAGGTGCATTTTCAGCTGCGCCTTATGGTCCGTTTAGCAATGATATCAACACCTTCTCCAGATGACAATTATTGCAAGGCTCCTCAGTGGTTTGCCAGTTAATGCTGTTAAAGAAAAGAAATGCCCGGTTCTAAGTTCTATTAACTTTCAACCCTGGAGTATCGGACAGATGCAAGTCAGTTCAGAGTCAAATCCGGCCCAGGTTGAAATGATCTGGTCTCGTTTATAACGAATTTAAGGTCAACGGACGCACGGACGAACCCAAGCCTGTACTGTATAGCTCATCAGTGCCATGGACTCGACATGCCTCACGACCGGTACCTCCGCGCTTTTTCACGAGTGAGAAGTTGTTGCTCCGTTACCTCCGTTGAACGAAAACCAATTGGAACTTTATTTCCTTGCATGTCAACAGGATTGTATGAGGTATCTAGAGCAATGTTACCCCGCTGACAGCAAACATTGCCGTCCTTCGTTCTGGTCTTGGTCGTGTTGGGATGTCAAGTTGTGTGCGGAGTTGTCCGCGCCTGAGGTCTATAAATACAGCTCAGGCTCCCTATTCATGTCCTGAAAATTCGAAGCAAGCAAGAAACAGTTCCTCTCCCAGCACAACCTATCCATTAACCAACCCGAAGCTTCTTCAAAGCAGGAATAAACCATGGCCTCCTCCAAAACCGTCAACTTCTACCCCGAAGAAAACTACGGCGGCACCGTCGCCACCTCCGCCCTCAACACAGTCGAACACCAGGCCCTCCGCTCCAAATACAACTCTTACAAGCTCGGCAGCGGCACCAAACTCCTCGTCTGGAACCACAGCAACTACTACGACCAAGAGGAGTGGAACAGCGACAAATCCAGCATTCCTTCCTCGTCCACAAAGCAATGCTACCAGGTCCTCGAGGGCACGACCAGCGTCATCGGGTTCCGCTTCAAAGACGTCACGGGCGCCGAAGCGAAATCGTATTCATTGACGTTGAACGTGAGAGATATCGGTCAGATCATGCTCTTGTCGAATGAGTCGGATCAGTTTGCGATTGCGGGGACGATGCAGCTGAATGGCCCGCCGGTGACGACGGCGGTGTATGTGCGGGATATGAAGACGGGCGTGTATATTGCGCAAGGATCGGTGTATTTTCAGTGGGATGCGGCGGCTGGGAAGGTGGTGATTGCGGATCAGACGAATTGGCCGAAGCAGTTGGAGCATAAGGAGGAGGGGGATAATAATTTTACGGTGACGTTGGTTTCCACGGAGGAGTGATTGATATTGTATGGGTATAGGTGCGGGTATAGGGACGCCTTGGATATCTGAATGTAATCATCACACATTTGGAGAATTCCGGCATGAATGATAGTTTTGAAGTGCAAGCCCTGTCGAACTGTTACATATTCTCCCATGAGATCCTTGATGAGCACTCTGTTCACCTCAACCGAGCCGTAGTGCAGCATGGTTGTCAGAACAATCGATTTAATGTGATAAGAGTCATGAAAATGTATTCTTGGAAACCAAGAACAAGGAGAGGCGCACAAGTATCCTTCACGAAGAAACACAGTCAAAAGTACTACTGGAGGTCGATATTTGGACATGGTGCCAGTATGATCGCTGAAAATGGTGGTGTGGTGCATCGAGACATTCCAAACCCAACCGAGGATGACAGCGGGCGTCATCATCGCAAACTCAATCGACACCGCTCGAACAGGTGGCCCGATCTAACTACAGGTTACTAGCCTTACGGCATCCATTAGTAGCCCTTGACATCCATTTAGTAAGCCAACCCGACCCGAACGACCATTCACGATCTCACCATCAAACTCTCGCCAAACAGCCCAACATCCTCCACGCAGCCCCTGAGTGCCGTCCGTTTTGACACGGTTCGCGTCTCAAGCCTCCAAGAGGGCTACATATCTCGCTTGGACTTTCTTTCACTAAACAGCCAACGAATATGAGTATTCCGTAAAAGGGATGCAGAATAGCTGTGAGAGGGTAGGAATAGGCGGTAGTCTATTCACAGATTAACAAATAGGTTGAGGGGGACGGGTGTTCATGCCGTGACGAAGAATGAACAGAGCTTCACTGCAATTTATTCTGGTCGTTCTGGTTTGTTCAATTCAATTCAATATACCACAGCCACTGCAGTCCTAGAAAAGCAGCGACGAGTGACTTCTTGTGCTGCGAGGAAGGCGGAATCCACAATACACACAGCGAGAGGAGGAGCGATGGGCTGAACTGCTCTTGACTTTTTTACGGCTCTTTCTTTCTTTCTCTTTGTCGAATGGTCCTTCTTCAGCGACAGACCAAAGGTTGCGCTCGTTGGAGCGAGCGATGTGCGGGCATAGAAGAGCAAAGGTCAATCAATAATAACCAGTATCCGAATTGATCAAGGATCTGTACTGTACGCTTCTCTTTTAACTCGACCCTCAGAAGGCATGGAGTGTTTCTCCTCCCCCGACCAAGAGCACGACCAAGACCAAGAGCACGAAGGCTCCAGCTCCCTCGACACCGGCCGCCTCGTCCCAACCAAAACCACCTCCTCCACGCACACTGGTACAGTACATACCTCCCACCCACCACCAAATAAAGTACTAATATCTCTGAAGAAGCATCATGGATGCACTCCAAGCGCTCCAAAGACGGCACCCTCAGCATCCCCCAAACCATCGCGCATCGCGGATACAGCGCCAAATTCCCCGAAAACACACTAAACGCGTTCATGCACGCGGTCGATGTGGGTGCGCATGCGATTGAGACGGATGTGCATTTGTCGAGGGATGGGGTTGTGGTTTTGTCTCACGTGCGTTTACCTCCTACGCCTCATTTATCTATCTGTGATGATTGAGTGAATGGATGGATGGATGATTGATAAGGATATAGGATGCAACGCTGAAACGCTGTTTTGGCATCGACAAGCGCGTGGTAGACTGTGACTGGGCGTATTTGAGTACGCTGCGGACGTTGAGACCACCGCATGAGCCGATGTCGCGGTTGGTGGATTTGTTCGAGTATATTGCGGCGCCGGAGAGGGTGGGGGTGTGGATATTACTTGATATCAAGGTAATTCCCATCCACCCACCATCTATGTTTGATATAGACTGATAAGTGATGAGTAGGTCGACAACAAACAAAACGACCTCGTCCTCGCCCTCGCCCACGCCCTCGAATCAGTCCCCTCACCCCATCGACCCTGGAACGAGCGCGTCGTACTCGCCTGCTGGACCGTACGCATCCCCCCCCCTCCCCTCACCATCCCCTTCTAGCGCATCCTACTGACCAAAAGACCAGGCCTCCTACCTCTCCACCATCCGCACCGCCTTCCCCACCCACCCCCTCGCCATCACCACCTTCAGCCTCCCCTACGCCCGCCACTTCCTCCCCCTCCCCAACGTCAGCATCAGCATTAACCAAAAAGTCCTCATGGGCGTTAGCCAACGGACAGCAGCGCGGTTTTTAGCAGCTGCGCGACGCGCGGGGAAGGCGGTGATGGTGTGGACGGTGAATGAGGAGGGGAGTATGCGGTGGAGTGTGAGACGCAGGGTGGATGGGGTTATGACGGATCAGCCTGCAGTGCTTGGGGGGGTGGCGAGGAGGTGGGAGGATGATGATTATGGGGATAATTTTGTGGGGACGGGGATGGGGACTGCGATTGGGACGGATGGGGAGGTGGGGGTGGAGACGAAGGTGGTGGCGTGGGTTGCGGCGGTGGTGTCGTGGGTGCTGGGGTGGGTGTTGGTGGTGTTGTATCCGGTGAGGATTGTGCAGACGGTGGAGGATGTTTGAATATGATACCAGGACTGAAGTCTATAAAGTAGAGGACACGACACTGATAGAGTGATTAATAGAGTCTGAATTGATAATGAATAGAAAAGTTATGGTATGTTATGGTCAAGTAAGACGAGTTAAAACTAGTAGTAATAATAAGTAAGTTGGGAAAAGGACATCAATCAGATCAGCATATATAGAGAGGACTGAAAATAGGTAAGATGCAGAAGAAATGATTGAATGAGAAATGGGGGTATAAAGCTAGCGCAGAAAATCCAGAAGTCCAAGTCCTGTTTTCCAAACCTTAAGTAATCAAAAGAGGGACGAAAGATGAATATGTAGATTGGGTAAATGTGTAGGTAGATGAGAAAAGATGCAGAGCGAGATGTGAAATGCATGGAAAGGATTGTGCATGCGATGTTAGGAGAAAAGGGGTAAAGGCTGACGATGGGCTAGCAGCAATCAAGATAAGCAATGAATGCAACGGAATGAACGAATTCAAGGGGGTGAAAACTTAAAGGGGTGTAAAATATTAATATAGACGACATATCCTCATTCAATCCAAACTCAGACTTTGGCCCGCACCCATCCCTATAGTGATGAAGGGTCTGGGCTCATAACATCATGAACTTCGTAGTTCTCCGTTCTGGAAACCGGCGCGGTCCAACACCTAGATTTGCTCCCTGACCTTGGGAACGGCCCGAAGGAATAGGTGGTGGCTTGAGTGCGCCGTATCCGTTGCTCTTATTATTGCCGTTGCGGTTGGGAGGGTACTGGCCGTTTGGTCCTTGGTGTGGTCCTGGTGGTCCGCGAGAACCACCGTTCGGTCGTGGACCGTTATTGCCGGGTCCACGATCGCGTCCGCGTCCGCGGAGGGAACCTGGGCCTGGTCTAGGTCCGTTCTGTCCATTCGGTCCTGGTGGGCCGCGTGGTGGTGGTGGACCGCCATTCCCACCGCGACGGGAGCTATTCGATGGTCTGCGTGCGTATCCCGGCGGTGGTCCGTTGCCATTCCCATATCCTCCCGGAGCGAGACCTGGTGAAGGCGGCTGATACGCCAACGCCGCCGCTCTCCTCCCATCCCGATCACAATACACATCACCCATCCACTCGAGATAATCCCCCCTCAAAACGATCCGACACGTCTTACACCGGAAACAATCCGGGTGGAACAATTCTTTCCGCTCTTTACCCGTTTTAGCATCATATACGGGCTGCTCGGTCTGCAGACATGGTCCCTCGATACCCAGGTTGCAGAAACTGCAGAGGGAGCCGTTGAGTTCGTGGTAGTGTTGACCGCAGTAGGGGTTGTTGTGGAGCACGTAGAAATCGGCCGTGGTGAAGGGCGCGCGACACGTGTAGCACACGAAGCAGGCTTTGTGCCAGCGGCCCGTGAGGCGGCCGTCGGCGGAGGAGACGGATTTGCCGACGATGACTTCGCCGCAGCCACGGCAGCGGGTGCGACGGGTTTGGGCGGGTGATTTTGGCATGGCTGGTGTGGGGGGTGGGGAGTCTACCTTGATAGGGAGCTTCTCGAGTTGAGCGGGAGGTGGTGCTTCCTGTACTTCTTCGGCCTGCTCTACTTCAGCGAACCGCTTGTATTTCTGAGGTGTCGGTTTGAAACGGCCTTGTTGGAACAATGGATCCGTAGGCGAGTCCAACTCGTACTTATACGGGCTTGGAGGCGGTTTGATATCCGCGCTGGGTGGTTCGGAAGGTTGTGTCGAATAAGAACTGCGTGTTGGCGCATCAGAGGGCGATGAATCGGACGAGGAGGTGGAGTTGTTGGTGGTATGGTAGGGGTCGCCGAGACCAAGTCCTCGGGCAAAGTTCGATACAGAAAAATCCTGGTCCACAATATAGCTAGGAAGGCTGATTTTCTGCTCTGGTTTCTGTTGTGAATCTGAGGGTTTATCCACAGGGCGTGTGATCTCAGTACTCCCATTCGAGAGTCGTGCGGTTTGGGATAATCGATCCTGCGGTTGGGCGAGTTCTCCGTCAAAGGGGAATCCCAGTTCAAAGCCTGGACGACCTGGCGACGCCTTGAGTCCACCACTTCGAGGTGGAGCTACGCTGTCCGGTAGTCTATCATTCTCAAACGCAGCATCATTTGGAAATTGATATGGTTCCGGAGCAGCAGTAAACGGGCTTGGGGTGTAGCTCCTGAGAGGGCCCGTGGGAAGAGGAGGTATTTCATCCAGATAATTGCGGAACCGTGGATTTCCAGTGTTCAGTCCTGGAGTTGTAGTGCGAGAAATTGGATCGCCATAACGACTGCTGGCCACGGATATTCGATACAAGCTTTTGCTGTCGATGGACACTTCTCGTCTGTGTCTGTTTGCACGCGAGCGACGACGACGTTCTTGCTCATCATCGTCTTCGCTGTCTTTCTGGGGAACAGGCGGGGGTGGGTCAATTAGTGAATCGAGATCGGTGCTCATCTCCGTTTTTGCGGATAGTGGGCTTTGCACACGTTGCCCTTTGACCAGAGTCCTAGATCTTGATCTGCCCTTTGCACTGTCACTCGAACCAGGTCTTTGGATGGGAGGAAGCACAGAGTCGATACTGATTCCCGTAGGTGAGAGAGGCTGTGGTAATGGAGAGGTTGCACTCCGTTGGAACTGTGGTCTTGGGGATTTGGGTGGTGAAATAGCAGATTGAATACGACTGTTGCCGGGAGAGGATGGCACCAGTAGTCGAAGAAAAGGTCGATCTATCATAGTCAGCATTTGTCCATCCAGGACCAAAAGATCGAACTCACTGGCAGCAGCAGGATCAATAGGCGGTGGGGGTCCCATCCGCCCTACCCTCGCAAGAGGGCCATCGAGCTGATCCAGACTCGATTTGGGCGAGCCACGCCTCAGAGGACTGCTCCGTTTTGGCGATTCTGGCGCTGGAGCTGAAAGTCAGTTAGCATTTGATTATGTCCAAATACGCTGACGTGATACTCACGCTGTACATCCTTCTGACAGACATGCTCTCCCATGGCCGAGAGCTCGACCTCTGCGAGACAGTTTGAGCATTTTATCTTTGGTAGAAAGTCGTCCATTCCCGCGACTCTGGCCGTCGTTCGTTCTCCGGAGCAACGATGATACTGGACAGACGCATGGGCGCTGTAGTCACAACTACTAGACAGAGGATCCGGTCTGAATGGCAACGGCGGGCAGGCGACAGGTCAGAAAAAAAAAGCCGTTGACCACGCCGTTGCAACCACCACTGCACACGTGGGGTTTATAACGGTGTTGCACGCGGTCGTCGAGGCTTGTCGGGAAATCGGCTTGGCGGAGAAAACGGGGGGTTTAGTTCAACTTCGACTCTCGAGTCCTTAGATGCAGGTTATTGATGAGATGAAGATGTTGATGAGGATCTGAAGGGCGAAGTTGGCGGACGATGTCCCAAGGGGCAAGGCGAAGAAACGGGACTAGGCGATCAGGGTGGTATATACTCCGGCCGGGCACAGGCTTGGGGGATTAATATTGGGCTGGCATGGAACTTGTGGTTAGTCCCTGGATGCGACGTTAATCCGTGCACCAACAACCCCAGCCAGCACCAGCACCCGCGGTCCAGGGGCGGGAATCTCCAATCTCGCGGACAAGACAAGACGTACCAGTTGCAATAGCAGTAGAAATACACGATGATTGTCTCAGACAAATAATCACGATTAATTAGGAATTAGATGGTAATATAAACGACGAGCCGTGCGGTCAATGGCCGTGGTATCCAAGCAGCGAAGAGATGAAGAATTGATGAAACACGCAGAGAGTGAGAGAGAGACAGCGAGAAGCACAAGAGAGAGAGAGAAGTCGGGACGAGAAAGACAGCGAACGAACACCGCAAAAAGACTTCAACACGCGAACTCGCGCTAGCCATCGCCAAGGTTTACCCCTGATTGCACTTGACTGCTTACAGACTAGCGCACCTGCCTGTCCAGACCTGCTCCCCCCACCCTGCCCGCCACGGGATCACAGCATCATGCCCGACGGGGTCTAGCGCGGCAATAAGAATGGCTAGTTCCTGATCGGCGCACAAGGTCACTTCCTAGATGGGAAAGTCGGCGTCTGGTTGGCCGACTGCCGCGGGTTTTTTCCTTTTTCCGGCCAATAAGCGGTTGTCGAAGCTTCCCTGTCATTTGGATGCATCGGCCAATCAGCGAGCCGCGTTGTGGTCCCGCCGATCATTCGGCAAGTGCTGCAAGTCATCGCTGCCCGTTGTGTGGTTGCTGAAGAACGATCGGAAAGAACGCAATCTCGCACTCACTTTCTTTTGCTGTCACTTTCTCTTTTCGTGCTACTGAGCAGAGTCAGCAGGTGCAGGTGCGTCGAGTCACAGTCGTCATTTCCGACCGTTGGCGCCTCGGAACCGTCACACCTGCCTGTCAGCGTCGGAGGTCTGTCGCACCATCCCTTGCCACACCCAAATACTCACCCGACGCGTCACTACCGCGTTCTAACTTCTTCATAAGATCAAAGATCCAGAAATGGATAAAACCTGGAGAACGTGGGCTCGTGGAGAGTCAGCCAGAAGATCAGAACACTAACTCATGCGGATCATAATCTGCCTTGTCCACCACCCACCATCGATCGACATGCCCCGTGCCTGGTACGTGGACTTGGATGATGGATCTGAAGTTTGGAAAACACGAACGAAGAGCTTGTCTTGTGTGCACTCCTGATCGAGGAGCTGGCACACTGAAACGGTAGACATCCTGCTTTCCCGTTGATGATGGCGAGTCGTCGTCACAGGAGACTCGAGAGCATGGCTGCGTCCCGTCACAAATAAAGCAAGCACTAAAATGTCCTGGAGAGAATCGCGGAGTTGTAAATGACTAAGCGGGAACAAAGCGGCAGCAAGGTACGGTCCTCTGATGTAGTGATGAGAAGATACTCCGTATCAGAGGCATTATATTCAAGTTCACCCTCCTTTTTTTTGGACAAAAGACTTGCTTGATAATTACCGAGGATGAATTTGAGACGGACTCCAGCCGCAGACATGTCCATCTTATGACTGCCTGCAATCCGAGGGTCTCGTTGCGATATCGGATAAAATCTCCATAAACCATTCCGCGGATTGATGCACAATGCAGTTGAGATGTCTGTGAAAAGTCCTTCTATACCCGATCCAAGGATAACGGTGAGCTGAAACGGCCAAACCACGCAAGATGCAGAACGCGGTATCACAGATCAACAACGTCGGCATTGTGGGTAACTGATAGGAACATTGTTAGAGCCATGATTGGAACGAAGAGACCCTCATCTGCAAAGAGTATGAGAAGGTTTAGTGGGCGTGGGGGAGTTCTCCCCTCAGGGACGTGCTCAAGTTTTGAGATGAAGAGCAACGGTAGTTAAAGTCGATCAGTTCCTGTCTCTGCCAGCAGTCAGGGATGGTCTCCATTATATGACTAAAATCGCCGGAGAAGCACAGAAGGAAAGAGATAGAATTCTCGTGCGCATCGGAATACTATCAAGTGATGTGCGGACAGGTCATCGGGCTGTTCACGGCGGAATAGGTGGACTTGGCTCCATGTGCGTGCATTGCAGCTCCTCGAATCACCGGCGGACAGCAAACAGAATTTCTTTTTCGCCGGTTAATGAAGGTAAGTATCGATGCTGGAGAGGGAAGAATTGCATAACTCCGGAATTTTATCTCATTCTGATATCGATATCGTATCGACTCCGGAGTATGTCTGCGGAACTTTGAGAGTAGCCGTTCTGCCTGATACTTGGGTTGTGTTACCCCGCAGAGGCCGTCGGGATGTTTACCACCCACCATCGCTGCCCCGCCATCTCGTCTGGTTGATGGAGATTGTTTGCGGCAATCTGTTGCGTGACCCCCTGGACACAAACAACGCGCACGACTGGCCAGCAACGGCTGTGCTATGCAGGAGTCGACGAATGAAATAGCCGGCAACGTTTCAATAATGTCCGAGTGCTTGAAGATGTTTGTTCATGCTGTGCTTTTCGGGTATTTGTTTTAATTTTATTTTTCGATTTTTTTTGCTTCGCCGTTGTTAAAACTGACAGCGGACGTGTGGATAACGAACTGCTTGTATCGACGCGGTGGAGTCGGCTAAATCTTCGACTATGATTTGGTGCCCCGCACTGCTTCGTGACCGTCGGCGATGTTTTGGTGGCAGCACAGTCACGATGGAATAAATAACGAGCACAATAATAATGAGGATGATAGAACTCGATAGTGAAGCTGCATTGAAGTCCGGACGGCATAATCATCTCATGAATCAGCCAATTGGCCTGGTATCGACTCATCTTCGGCATAACCTCAGGCCTTGAAGCCCGCTCCAACGCCGTCCGTCTGCGTTGGCAGCAGCGTCCCACCCGTCTGTGCTTCGCATCTGCGGGACAGTGGAAATGCCTCACTTGCGCCGTATCGAGATCAACAGCGAGCTACAGCAAGGGACTCAGAGATAACAACAGCCCTTTAGATTCAATTGGAGAAGCACGCAGCGGTCATCGGACGTCGAGGATGGCGCTCTCTGCAGTCAACCGTGTGCGCAGAGTACAGTACGATGGGACAAGTCATCCTCCCATCTCTCAGCAGTGCAGCAGAACTCGACATCTGCACACTCCGGCTGCAACACAGAAGCCCGGCCACTCCAGAGCTGCACTCCGATTTGTGTGTTGCGATGGGGACTTGGGTGGAGCTGCGCGGTCGAGCCTTCCGACTGGCTGGAATGCGGCTTCCTTCACCGCACTCTCCTCTGCTCCTCCCCTTTTCGCTGCTCGCCCAAAGTTAACTAAGTTACACCCACTACAAATACTGCCCCTCGTCCCCCTCGCCTCGTCCGTCCTCTTCTTCTCTCTTCTCTCTTCACCCACCACCACTTCGACTTCACACCTCTGAACAGTTCAAAGCGCCCTTATACAACTTCTTCGTTACAGATCACTACTCTACAGTGATCTTTTAACACCGCCAAAACGTTTTCCAATCTTCTTCCCTCGTAAGTAGCCTTGTTCTCTGCTCTCCTCTAGCGGCTGTGGCCGTTGCAATGGATCAGATGGAAAGACGCTTTTACTGTTCAGGACAGCTGCTAATCTTCTCTCTCTACAGGTGCCACCACCCGTTCAACGGTAGCCGGCGCTCGTCCGCTCGTGGAGGAGCATCGGATTCACCCCACGTCAGATAATTGCAGCGTGCCATTGTGACTCGTCCCTACGACTCTCAACCCTCGTCTTCAAATCTCTCTCAATCTCTCTCAACCGACAATCCTGACAATGGCTCCCCACGCAGACGTTGCTGCCAATGGCTCCGTGAACGGGTCGGCTTCGGCCCCTAAATCCGACCTTCTTTTCAAGGTCGACTCTCCTAACGTCGTCTACACCGATGACGAAATTAAGAGCAAGTATGTTTATCGTACCACTGCTGTCACTCGCACCGACGACGGCAAGTATGTTGCTGCTCCCAAGGAAATCGTCTACGACTTCAAGGTCGACCGCCACGTTGGCAAGGTCGGTATGATGTTGGTCGGTTTGGGCGGTAACAACGGCACCACCGTTACCGCCGGTATCATGGCTAACCGCCGCAACCTCGTCTGGGAAACTCGCGAGGGCAAGCGTAGCGCCAATTACTACGGCTCCTTGGTCATGGGTTCCACCGTCAAGCTCGGAACTGATCCCAAGACCGCCGAGGAAGTGAACATTGGCTTCCACGATTTGCTCCCGATGGCTCACCCCAACGATCTCGTCATTGGCGGATGGGATATCAGCGGAATGAACCTGGCTGATGCCATGGATCGTGCTGCCGTCCTCGAGCCAACTCTCAAGGAGATGGTCCGCAAGGATATGGCCGCAATGAAGCCATTGCCCAGTATCTACTACCCAGACTTCATTGCTGCTAACCAGGAAGCTCGTGCCGACAACGTCATTCCCGGATCCAAGGCATGCTGGGAGCACGTTGAGCAGCTCCGCAAGGATATTCGGTAAGTTGTTTCTGCATTTGTTAACAAGCTTCGGTTCTAACAATATCTTAAGTGACTTCAAGTCTACCAATGGTCTCGATAAGGTGATTGTTCTCTGGACCGCCAACACTGAGCGTTATGCCGATCTCGTGGCTGGCGTCAACGACACTGCTGAGAACGTCCTCAAGGCTATTAAGGATGGTCACGAGGAAGTGTCTCCCTCTACCGTCTTTGCCATTGCCTCCATCCTTGAAGGTGCTCCATTCATCAACGGATCTCCTCAGAACACCTTTGTTCCCGGTGTTATCCAGCTGGCTGAGCAACACGGTGCATTCATCGGTGGTGACGACTTCAAGTCTGGCCAGACCAAGATGAAGTCTGCCTTGGTCGACTTCTTGATCAACGCCGGTATCAAGCTCACCTCCATTGCCAGTTACAACCATCTTGGCAACAACGACGGAATGAACCTTAGCTCTCACAAGCAATTCCGCTCCAAGGAGATCTCCAAGTCAAACGTTGTTGACGACATGGTTGCCGCCAATCACATCCTTTACAAGAAGGGTGAACACCCCGACCACACCGTTGTCATCAAGTACATGCCTGCCGTGGGTGACAGCAAGCGTGCTCTCGACGAGTACTACGCTGAGATCTTCCTTGGCGGTCACCAGACCATCAGCATGTTCAACGTCTGCGAGGACTCTCTTCTGGCCTCGCCTTTGATCATCGATTTGGTCTTGCTTGCCGAGGTCATGACCCGTGTCAGCTGGAAGGCTGCCGATGGCGAGAAGTACAAGGGCTTCCACAGCGTGCTCAGCATCCTGAGCTACATGCTCAAGGTAAGATGTGGTCCTGTCTCTCGTCTGGTCTGATCTCAACTAACATGTATAGGCCCCCATGACTCCTCCCGGAACCCCGGTTGTGAACTCTCTGGCTAAGCAGCGTGCCGCCGTCACGAACATCTTCCGTGCCTGCGTTGGTCTCCAGCCTGAGTCCGACATGACTTTGGAGCACAAGCTCCTCTAAGCTTTTAACGACGTTGTGATGATGTCTTTCGGTTGTGCGTTGGTTTCGGGCTGAAATTGTGTTCCCTAATATTATCTTCCACTGTGAACTCATTAGCAGCAGTCGCTCATTAGATACTAGTCATTATTGATTATCAAGAAATTGAATACATTCATATTCCTTTCCAACAATATAACGTATTGCATTCTTTTCAGATTTGATGATGTTCAAGTTGTATTGACGTTCGTTGAGGGGTCCAAGGTACTTCCTAATCGGGTAAGAGGGGTAAGGGGTCCGACCTCCAGGGACACAACCCTCTTCTCTTCTTCACTTTATATTCCTCTCACCTCGTGATACTTGAGACTTGACAAGCCATGGCTTCTATACTCAATCACTTTGCTCCAATTAACAAAGACAAGAAACGCAAAAGAGACGGTGACAACAACCAGGAGGAATTCATACGACCCCCCACCGTTCCGGCTCGGGCAGAGAAAGAAGAAGATTACTCCCCCTGGATCGAACCCGCCGACTGGACACCACCCACGAAGTACCATGAGGTCAGTGTCGGCGAGCTGCGCGTGGGACCGTGCAGGGCGAGTTTTATCGTGCGGGTGGTGAATGTGTTTGATATGAAGAGTTTCAAGGACGGCGGTGATGGTGACGGGGGATCAGGGGGCAAAAGTGGCGGAGGGAGGAAGGGGGCTACGGGGGCGGGGGCGAATGCCAAGGGGTGGTTGAAGATTGTGGGGAGGGATTGGAGTGGGGTTGTTATGGTATTTATTCTTCTCCTTCTTCTGAGTCTGAGTCCGGGGTGGTTGGATGGGATGGATGTGCTGATGGTGGTGGTGGTGGTGGTGGTGGTGGGTAGATTCAGTTGTTTTATCGGGATAGGGTGTATGATATTGGGCTGGGCAGTGTGGTTACGGTGTGGACGACGCATGTTTCTGTTGATAAACCTACAGCAACATCATCTGGAGTCGCGCCAGCGGCTAGAGTGGGAGCGGGATCAGTGACGGTGCCAGTGACGGCGTCGACGCAGCGTGGAGAGATAGAGAGACTAAAAGTGAGTATCTTCCCCGAGAAAGACCGTGGATGCCATGTCCGCATTGTTGAGAATGACCTGGGAACTGTGGGTCGGGTGCCGTTGGGTGAAGCACGGTATATTTATCCGTGTGAGAGGAGGAAGAGGGTGTTGTGGGAGGGGATGGTGCGGTTGAAGGATGTTGGGAAGATGGAAAAGGGGGCGAAGAGTAAGGTGTTGGTGTTTGTGAAGACGATTGGTGTGAGTCGGAGAGGTGAGTACTGTACATACAGTGTCTATTACCCCTTTTTATGGATGAATTGGTTAACGGAGTTGTTTTACAGTTCCCCAATCCCCTAAAAATCCCACCCTCGTTGAATCCGTCGACGTCGGCATCGCCGATGACTCACCGGCCACCCAAGCCATCCTCACCCTCAAGGGCTACCACACCTCCCGCTCCGCACGCACCTGGACGCCCTACAACACCATCCTCCTGCTGGCCGATGCATTTTGGGCGTGGAATGGGACCAGAGCGTATATTGCGGCGGGGACGTTTGTTGAGGTGGACCCGGATATGGAGGAGGCAAGGTGGTTGAGGAGATGGGCGAGGGGGGTTGCGGAGTGGGTGAATGAGAGGGTGCCGGAGGGTGGTATGTATGATGTCCTAGGGGGATGCGAGTTGGGGGAAGGCTGGCTGATGGGGCTGTGCGAACAGTCTTTGATGTGGAAGGGTTTAAGAAGTCGGAGGAGAAGTTGAGGTTTACGTTGGCGGATATTGATGAGTGGTATGTTCCCTTTCTCGATGCTGATTTGGAAGTTGTTTGAAACTGATTCAGTCACCGTATAGTGCAAGGTCCGCGCCGAAAGGTTAGCTATCTTCCATCCAGCAGTTCGTTGCTTAGAGGCAGGATACCAGGGCTGACACTCCCATGCATCAGAAATCTTCATGGGCTACATCAGCCTCATGATCACACAAGTCAACCTCGTCAACCTCTTCAAACACAACCGCCTCTTCTGCGCTGAATGCTGCACCATGCCCATCTTCAGCAATGATGCCCACGGCCAGTGCGGACAGTGCGAGAAGGACATCGAACTAAGATTGAATCCGCGCATTGTAAGCTCACCAACACGATTTTGGATGAGCTATACGGTACGATCTTTTGGATAACTGCATTGGATACTCCGCCGTCGCGGTACATACACGACGGTAAAATAAGAGTATTAATCCTAACATGCTCCAGATCGGTTCCTTCACCGACGAAACGGGCTCAATCTCATATACCCCCTCTCAGCCCGACATTCACCCTTCGCGAGCGAAAACTCAATTCCTCGCGATGCGAGGATCGTCGCCGTTGCTTTGGACTGAGACGGCGTGGCGGCAGCTCCTGGGACGGGAGCCTGCGGCTGTACTAAGAGGTGTGAGCAGCGGAGCTGTGGATGGGGATAGGGACGGGGAGGGAACGAATGTGTGTCGTGATTTGAGCGTGTTGGAGGGGCTGTTGCTGTATTCGAGGATTACGGTGCTGTTTGGGTGGAGTGGGGAGGTTGGTAAGGTTGTTGTTTGTGAGGTTTGGGCGGGATAGGTCATGGACTGGAGGTGGAGTGAGTGGGAGGAGTTTCACTTAGACTGGTTTTATTGTGTCTTATCAGATGTTGAGCTGGAAGATATAGAGCCCCTTTTCGGACCCCTTTCGTCTGCAGGGGTATATTTGATATCATGCATATTCATCACAAAGTCACAGAAGTAGTTCCGCTATAAGATGCGCATTAGGTAGTTAAACTCCTACCTCACTCCCAAGGGATACGCATCCGGAATATTCCCCCTATCGGGCACCACCTCCGGCACCCTCGTATACTTCCTCCCCTTCCTCACCCTCATCTTCAACACCCCCGGCACCCTCCTCCTCCCCCACCCCTTACCAGAACCAAGAACCCTCTCCACCCTCCCCGCCAACCCCAACACCTTCCCCTCCTCCCCCTCCAACCCCAACACCTCCATCCCTACCGGCACCCCATTCCCAGGCGCATACCCCGCCGGCACAGCCACACTCGGCACCCCCGTAACCGCCGCAAGAATCCCATTCCGTCCACGCTGCGACGCAGCACCAAGCGGTACAGCGAGCGTCGATTGATGCGGGTAGATGAGCGCGTGCAAATTATGGGTAGAGAACGTAGTATGTAGGTAAGTGCGGAGGGCGGAGATGACGTGTTTGCGGGTGTTGTAGGTGGTGGAGTTTTGGGTGGGGGAGGAGTGGAGGGTGTGGGTTAGTTGGGGGCGTTGGTGGGGGAGGAGGAGGAAGGGGGAGCCTGGGGTGAGGAGGGCGGAGAGGGAGGGTGGGATATTGGGTGGGGCGGAGGAGGGAGAGGAGCGGAGATGGGCGGAGAGGTAGACGTCCATGGCGGAATGGAATTCGAAAATTTGAAGGTCCATGGTTGCATGGATGGTGGTCGCGTTGTAGATTGGGTCGGTGATGGGGATCAGTGTGGCGCCTGCGGCGTGGAGTTCACGCAGGGCTGCTTCCATGACGCCGTTGACGGCGGAGACGTCCGGGTCAGATAACCCAGCGGCGGAACGATTGAAGAATGTCTCTATGATACCGAATCGCACCCCCTCCAACCATTTCCCATCCGTCCTCTCCCCTTCATCTTCTAGGTATGCAGTATAATCCACTCCCTTCCCCTCTATCACGCTCAGCAGCACCGCAACATCCCTCACCGTCCTCCCCATCGGCCCAACCACATCCTGACTCCACGACACCGGCATCACCCCTCCCATCTCCACCACTCGCCAGCCAGGCCTCATCCCCACTACCGCACACGCACTCGCCGGACTCCGCAACGAATTCATCGTGTCCGTGCCCAACCCCAGCACTCCGAATCCCGCTGCTAGTCCCGCGCCCGTCCCGCCGGAACTTCCGCCGGGTGTGCGGGATGGGTCATAGGGATTGAGTGTTTGCCCGCCGAGGGAGGAGACAGAAATTCCTTCGAGGGCGAGTTCGTGCAGGTTTGTCTTGGCGAGGATGATGGCGCCGGCGTTGCGGAGGTGGGTGATGACGGGGGCGTCGTGCAGGGGGCGGAGGGCGGAGAGGGCCAGGGAGCCGCCGGTGGTGGGAGTGTCGGCGGTATCGATGTTGTCTTTTATGAGGGCGGGAATGCAGAAGAGGGGTGGGAGAGGTGGATGGGAGGAGGAGGAGGAGGAGGAGGAGGAGGAGGAGGCATTATGATGGTATTCCGGTGTGAGGTAGTGGTTTGCGAGGATGGCGTCGAGTTCATCAGCGGCATTGAGGGCGGTCGGGTTTAGGGTGATGAGCGCGTTGATGAGCGGGTTGTAGGTCTCGATCTGGGAGAGGTAGAGGGAGACGATGTCGCGACATGTTGCGGTCCGTGAGAGCAGTGCGGTGTGGATGATCGTGATGGTGGCTTCGTGCGGTTCGAAGGTGAGGTTGAGATTGAGGCCGGGATCACGCCAACCGAGCCAGTTGCGCACGGGGAGGAAGAGGAGCGACGAGAACAGTGATCTCATCTTCACCAACTCTTCTTCACCATTCTCATCCCGCAATTGAATGCTCTAGTTACGTTCAACATCGGTTAGCAGCTGCTTGTTACTCGCTCTGAACTAGTTAACTAGTTGCTCCAACGATATCTCCAGCCCGACGACGACGATGCATCCGTCTTGCAGTCTACAGAACGGGATACTGGACTATACGGCAGCACAACAACCAAAGCTTGGCCAAAAGATATTCAATTCAGACTGATTTGTTTTAAATCACAAAACTAGACATAGCATCCCTTTCAATTCCATCCCGTCGACCATGTCGTCGTTCCATGCATCCCGATCTCGTCGACAGGGCCCTTGACGGCGGGCCGGGAAACACGCGACCATTCAGTCACTCTATACATCCCTTGTCAGCTCAGAAACAAGAGTCCTATGCTCAAGGACGGAACAGGGCTCACCACGTCGCTGGTGCGATTACGTTCAGTGAATCTCGCAGTGGACCACAACGCCCTGGCTGCCGTTGCAGGTCTTGTATGGCGGGCCGTCGAGATGGCAGCCGGTGGGCACGCTGTTGCAGCAGAATTCGCAGCCACCGAGAGCAGTGCAGCCGGCGGGAGTAGGAGGGCAGGCTCGGGCCTGGAAGCTGCCGGGATGTGCAGCGGCCATGACGGCGAGGGAAGAGATGACGATGGCGAAGAGCTTCATGATGTCTGAATGAGCTGACGAGTTAATTCTCAAGAAAGAGGAGAGAGAGCGAGATGTCTGGCTTGTTTGCTGGAACCGGAGGATTGTTGATTGCTGCTGTTTCTCTCATCTCGCGTTCCTCGAGGCCCTTTTTATATTTGATTCTGTCCATCTACTCCGTCGTTGAGCGCTCGAGATCCCGCATTCTTCACGGCAGACAGATGAGGACCTCACTGGCACCTGCATGCGGACGGCTGCTCGTTACTGACATGAAGCATCACGACTTTAGATCACGACCTTGGGATGCGGATGCTGAACTCGCAATGCGCTGGATTCTCCCAACATCGCCGGATTCGAGACCTCGCGGTCTGCCTGAGGACCCTTGGAGATATTCTCCCGTCCTCGTGGGCCTGGGATACCCGAAGAGCTAATGCAGGTGACGGCAGCACGTTTCTCGTGTGTTTGTTTGGTTTCTTCTTTGCAATCTTTGTTTTCTTCCACTCAACGCTGTTGAAGCTCGCTAACATGTCTCTGAAGGTACTCAATCCTGCCGGGTTGCGCGGGATATCATCCCTTGAGCTATCAATTTCTCCGCAACGGCCAAGCAACTTCGGCCTCGCCAGGCGCACTGTCATGGTTCTGCTCTGGCCATCAGGGTTCTGAGCTTGCCAGCATGGGAGCAGCTTGCATGGACATAAATATGCCCCTCATGCCGTCGAGAGTAATGGGAATTCAGACTGCATTGCCAACTCACCAGCCAGCAACCAGAAAGCAAAGATGGATCCCAAACGCTGGGCCCTTGTGCTCATCTGTTCTGCTCTTCATGGGCGAGCTCTTGCTTATCCTCAGGGCGCGTCTATCCCGCCGTCTCCCACTGGTGCTGCTTGCACGTATGTTGTGTCATCCCCCTCGCATTTGGATCATTGACTAACCAAGGAGACAGTCTGCACGAAGACCACTGGGACTGCGCTTCCCTCTGCGTAGTGACCTCCACTTGGTATGGTATCGCAACTACGGTGACAGACTTTGGTGCTTTCAAAAGTTCCCTCGACTCCGTCTATGGCACCGCGTCGTTCTCTGGGAGTGAAATTCCGGTCCATACCACTGCCTTCGACTTCCCTGGGGCTGGTCACATCACAGCACTGGGCTACTACGACTCGCATGCCCTCACATCAGCTGGGTATCAGATTATATCGGGTGTTACCACTATTACGGATACATGTTCACCCAGTGCGACCCTGCCACCGTCCCCTACTGGGTCGATATGCCAACCTCACGGTGACCATTGTAAGTTCAACCTCCTTTATGCCTCTCCAAGCTGCATGAGACGTGCTAACTCCCCCAGGGCACTGTGAACCGTCTCCAACGGCCACCACGACCCCTTCAGTCACCAACACAAACCCTCCAGTAACAACATGCGAGCCTCACGGCGACCATTGGCATTGTCCGCCAGGGGTTCCAGAGCCCACAACACCCCCTCCAGCCACTACCAATACGCCTCCAACAGCTACGACGGGCACCTGCGAGCCTCATGGTGACCACTGGCATTGTCCACCCGGCGTGCCTCAACCTACGACTCCTCCACCAAACACCAATACTAAGCCTCCAACTACATCTAATAAGCCTCCAGCTACTACTGGTAGCTGTGAGCCGCATGGAGATCATTGGCATTGTCCGCCAGGCGTTCCACAGCCAACAACTCCTCCTCCAAATACCAAGCCCCCTTCTACAACTAATAAGCCTCCAGCTACTACCGGTAGCTGTGAGCCACATGGAGACCATTGGCATTGTCCTCCGGGAGTACCTCAACCAACCACTCCTCCACCTGCATCTCCGCCCTCATCCAAGCCTAATTCACCTCCAGGAGGGTGCGAACCGCACGGAGATCATTGGCATTGCCCTCCCGGTGTTCCTGAACCAACAACCCCTCCACCCTCAACTCCCTCGAAGACTAATGCTCCGCCAGCTGCGTGCGAGCCGCATGGAGACCACTGGCACTGTCCTCCAGGGGTACCACAACCTACGACGCCTCCTCCCGCTACTCCTCCACCACAGTATCCTCCTGCCCATGGGGGAGAATGTGAAGCTCACGGAGATCATTGGCATTGCCCTCCCGGCGTCCCTGAACCATCCAATCCTCCACCCTCCTCTCCTCCGCCACAATATCCTCCTGCCCATGGAGGAGAATGCGAAGCTCATGGCGACCACTGGCATTGTCCTCCCGGAGTGCCTGAGCCAGCCAATCCTCCACCCTCCTCTCCTCCCACAGAGAATCCCTCTACCCCTGGAGAAGAATGTGAAGCTCACGGAGATCATTGGCATTGCCCCCCTGGAGTGCCTGAACCAGCCAACCCTCGACCCTCCTCTCCTCCCACAGAGAATCCCTCTACCCCTGGAGAAGAATGTGAAGCTCACGGAGATCATTGGCATTGCCCCCCTGGAGTGCCTGAACCAGCCAACCCTCCACCCTCCTCACCATCTTCACCACCCCCTAACCCACCCCCCTCCGACAAATGCCAACCCCACGGCGACCACTGGCACTGTCCATCCGACGTGCCCGAACCCTCCACACCCCCTCCTCCCTCCTCCCCCGACTCACCAAGCAACCCCCCTCCAGCTCCGGCAGAACAATGCGAACCGCACGGTGACCATTGGCACTGCCCTCCTGGTGTTCCTGAACCTACGACACCTCCCCCTATGCAAACATCTGAGCCTGCGCCAACTTCAACACCTCCCGTTGAATTCGAGGGTGCAGCGTCGCGAAACGGTATTTCGGTGGCGCTGCAGACCGCCATATTGGCCAGTCTCGTTGTTGTGGGGGGTCTAATGCTGTGAACTTCTTAGTATCGTTCTCTCATCTCTGGTTTGCGTTTTTATTTTCATGTTTTTATGAATTAATTAGTTAGTAGCTATGGTAGGAGCACTGAACTGGCCCACTGCTGCCTACCAACTACTACTGTAATTACTGTGCCATCGTGCTTGATATTCAACATCCACATAATCACAAGGTAGAAATGAAGAAAAACCATTATCATTAACCACAATAATACACATACAATAAAAAAACCACAGTGGGAATAAAAAATATCGCGCAAGTAGTAGTACTCAAACAATGATGATCAGCAAGGGGTGAATCTTAAGGTACACAAACAAGAGGACAACAGCGCATCCTCGCGAAAAGAAAAAGAAAACTCAAATGCCTGTCCCACCACCATGTTGTTCCTGTTCATGTTCCAATTGCTCCATGCAAAGAACCCCCGCCCGTAGTCATGAAAAAACGCAATCCGGTATCCAGTCCGTCCATTCCAACCCCGTTGTGCAAAAACCAGGACCTAGGCCGTACCCAGAACCAGAACGAAACTCGACGGATATCTTTTGATAGCGATGTTGAAAGCAACAGCGAACATGACGCAGTACCGTAATCCCCTTCCGTGAACGTAAAAAAATGCAAACCCGTGAATCAATTGCGCAGCGATAGGTGCCTTGAGCGATATGCTTGAGGCGAGTAAAAACAAATCGGTATTAGGTCGAATTTTGGGAGGGAGGTTGCTGAGCCTTCGTCTCGTGGGTGGCCGGTTTGTGAGTCTGCTCTTGTGCTTCTTGGGCTGGTGCTGTGACGGTAGCCTCTTCGATCGGTGCTTCTTGTGGCATTTGTTCACTGCGTACTTCAGTTAATGCTTCGGTTGGCATCTGCAAGTGCGAATCAATTCCTTCGAGGCCTGTTTCGGTGAAAGTTGCAACTTGGGGTTCAATGGCGGTTTGAGTGGTGGCTTGTGGGGTAGCAGAAGGCTCTTTCTCGGGTGCCTTGACTGGAGGATTAATTAATGACCTAACGACGTATTGCGTCGATGCAGTGACAGGGGGTTGAGGTGGAACTGCTGCAGTGGAAACCTGAGAAGGGACCTGAGTAGGAACTTGAGTTGGAATATCGCTGGGCCCTTCTGTGACTGCTTTTGCGGGTATTTCAGAAGACGCTTCGGTAGATGCTTCCGTAGTGGGTGCAGGAAGTGCGACAGGAGGAATATCTCCAGTAGGAAGCACACTAGTAGCCTCTTGGTTTGTGTTCGTGTTTGGTGCTTGAACCGAAGAGTTGACGGGCTCTGACTTCTGCTCCGGCTTATCAAGGACTGTCTCAGCAGGGGAAGGCTCCTCTTCAACTTTCGGGAGCACAGTGACCATGTCTGTAGTATTAGGAGCCTCTGGAATAGCCTGGGGCGCAGAGGTTGTGGAATTGGGGTGGACACTAGGGGGAAGATTGGGCGGTGGAGAGGTGCAGGTAGGAGGATTTAATCTGTCCTGGCTTCCGATATGCTGATCTCTCGTGATGTCAACTGACGGGCCGCGACTGGTTCTACCGTCTTTCGAGAAGAACGACAAAGTCGAACGAGAGGACGCTTTGTCATGTTCGAAGGTTGGAGGGCTCTGGGCTCGTGCAAGATCTGGTTCTCTGTCCTTCGATCCAGAAACCTTGGCTTTAAACTTGCTGAAGAACCCTTTTCGTTCTTCGTCTCCATTATCTCTAGCGTTATGGGGGCTAGTCACCCGAGAATGGCTCCCACCTTCAGATCCCTGAGATGGCAGAGTTGAAGTCGAACTTCCTTTATTGCCTTGTGTCGCGTCATTTGAGAAGTTTTGGTTATGTAAAGTGGAGCTTGCAAGTGACGAGTTGCTAAAGCTGGCTCCGGCATGAGATCCAAAAGGAGCAGGTGGAGATATACTCAGGGAGGCTGCTTCACCGACTCGTCTCGAGGATCGAAACCTCCAGCTGCGTCTCTTGTTATTCCTGTCTGTTTGACTGCCGTCCTCAACATGCTCCAAATCAGACTGGTCAGTGATATAGTTGAGCGATGGTGATGGTGTGCGGGACATCGCAGACTTCGACGTGGTCTCAGTTGCGGCATTGGAACCGGATCTCTCCCCAGAACTACCCTGAGTTGCAGGCGCGTTCAAAGTGGTGGCCATGCTGCTTGCAGTCAATGCTCTTGGTGTTGAAACATCTGACTGGTTGACGTCAGTATCAGAAAGTCCCCGCAACAATGGTGGAGGTGGCGATCCGATATCATCTGCATGGTGAGGAAGAGACTGCGTTGAGCTTTCTGCACTCTCACTCGCGCTTCCTGGAATACGACGTGTCTTCTTTTTGAGCCGATTTGGTAGCCGGCCCTCTTCTGAAGGACTAGACCATCCGAAAAGTGAGCCCAGCTTGCGTTCTCTAGTTGGGGTCGAGACAGTGTTTAAGTTGGAATTCTCCGCAGCATTTAATTGCGACTGCATCTCCTCTGGTTTCATCGACGGAGGCTTTATATCGATGTGCATATCTGGTTTTGGTTTTTCCTTTCGATCCTTAGTGGCTTGCACAGATGGCGTACGGCTTGACGAGCGTGATGCTGATGCCGGGAATTGGGCCACAGATGGTGAGAGTCCAGATTGTGGAGTGGATTGCTGAGGTGGCCGGTTAAATGTAGTTGGAGACTGTCCAGCACCACGTTTCGAGGGAACGGTGTTGCTTCGATGAACTCCAAAGCTGGTCTTCGTATTTGGTGTCGACGGATTTGTAACGTTTCCGCCTGAGTTCTTGGAAGATACAGACACATTCCGGCGCATGGTCTCGTATTTTCGGAGGCTGTCAGCTCCAGCACTCGCGTTTGATGCAGAACGACGTATATTGGACTTTGGCGCGTGTGCGTATATGCCCTCTTGCATCTCCTTGACGGTTTGCTCATCTGCAGCGGTGCCAGTCATACCAAACAGGAAGTTGTCTTGGTTTTCAATGAGGAAGATGAGCACGTCTTGGCTCAATCTATATTCTTGTGGCGACATGTCGTGGGTGGGATGAGACAGCAATCCTGGTTGGAATATCGCAGCCAAATTGGCGGCCGTCATACGGTTGAGATCCGACTTGGATGCGAAGACGGTGAGCAAATCCAGTATATAAAGAAGTAGCTGGCGATTCAATGGAGGCAATTCTTTGATCAACTTCTGATATGCCACCACAGCTTCCTGACGGTTGAAATCGTCAGGATTGCCTTGCTGCCCATCTCCTCCGGTGGTCTGTGACTGTGACTGGCGATTGCGCAAAGGATCTCGAAACCGCTCGTAGAAATCTAGAGGAACGATTGGCTCAGGAAGTTGGTTGAGATACCGGCGTAAGATGTTCGCAGCATCGTGCACGGTGTATCCAGTCCAATCCAAAGCTTTCCCGTATCGATCGGGCGAGTTGAAGATCTCCTGTAGATCCTTGATACGCTTGGCCGAACCGCTCAAACGAAAGATTCCCTCGACATCAGTGGCTATCAAACTCAAGTCAGAAATGTCAACAAACAGAAAGTAAAAAAAATCTACCTTTGTCTTTTAAGAAAACGCCGCATTTCGCGACGACTATAGGCACGTAGCCATAGACAAAACTCTTTCCATCCTCTCCTGTGAGGGATATGGCCACATTCGCGTATTTAATACTAACGTTCAATGGGACTCCGAAAATGCCAGAAGGTGGTGGCGCTGAGATAGAAATGCAATCAGTATCAGATTTTTTTGCAAGTCACAGCTTGCAACAACGAAAACGGGCCGGAACAATCTGCAGCTGCGCGTGCACGTTGTTGGCGCAGCAGCGTCACATGGCAGCCCTAACACGAAGAAAATAGAACATACCTGGTTCTTCCTTTTTTGTATTCCGTTTGAACTGCCTCCACCACGATGTCAAGTCACGCTTCGAGGGAGGAGAAGGCGCGTCTGCGGGTAGGGATGAGGGTTGTACAGCAGCCGTGGAAGGGTGCACAGATGTCGGCAAGGGGTTCTGTGGCGTGTTTGTCATGGTTGCAAGGTGTTTCTGAATGTGAGAGCGCCTCTAGCGCAGGCCAGGGTGGGCAGCTGATAGTTATCTGCAACACGCAGACCCTGAATGATGGGATGATTGATCAAAGCGCGCAGGGAAGACAAAAGATGTTCCGGAACGTCCCAATTAAATCGGGGTAAATTATTGAGTTGGACCTGAGGAACAACAGTTGTAACACAAAAGGCTAATCAACTGAATGCCGTGAATGTTATGAACGCGAGAATTCGTGACTTGCAGCTTGACCACTGCGGCTGACGGTATGTAGTCTTTATTCGATTGTCACAAGAGAGAGTCGATGGAGACCACTGCCGCTGGTTAACTGTTGTTTTCGCAAAGGCAGGTCATGTCAGGGGGGGTACTGCGGCGCATCGACAGGAGAACGAGAGGACGTGATGGAGGGGTAGTCGCACTGGGAATCGAAGTTGGCAGAGGACGGTTATAAAGGTGACGCCTTGCTAAATTCCGAGTGAGAGATCGAGGTCGAGGAGACGAGATCCAGAACGAACGACGCGATTAGCCTACCAGCCCACAACAGAGGGTGGAGCCTGAGCTGAAACACGATGGACTCGGGGCCAGAAGACGATGTTATGGCTGGCGTTGACTCATGGCTGAGCGAGAGGACGATGCATGGGGATTTCAAAAGCAGACGACGATGAAATTTGAGAGTCTCGCAGATGACAAAAAGAGGATGAACGCGATGAACAATGAGTGAGAGGAGAGAGAGAGAGAAAGCGAGCGAAGTGAGATGTCGAACTGCGCAAAGGGGAGCATGACACCCACGTGCCCAATCAGCGACCGTTGTTCTGCTGGCCGCCATTGTCCGTTTTAGGCACATCAGTCACGTGAACATCGGATGGGAACAACTTTAGACCGAACAGCAGAAAATGACCTAGAAACAAGCTGCAGACAAGCAACAGCAAGGTGAACAGCTTCAAAACAGCACGGAACATATCTCCATTCCTCAGAACAACCCATTACTACAACCACTATGGACGGGTACTTACGCTCTTTTCTCCCTGTCCCCTGAACAAGCCAAAGACTGACAGACAATGCTCCCAGACTCACCGCATCCGAGCAGCAAGAGCTCCAGAAGCGCATGGAGAAGAAGCAGATCAAAGAGTTTATGGGGGTAATACCGCTTCCTGGCTATTGAACGAACCCTTGATTCCTCAAAGAGGCGTGCTGATTGTTTTGGTACCGTGATAGGCATACTCAATGATCGTCGGACGCTGCTTTGAGGATTGCATCAACGACTTCACAACCAAATCCCTCATCTCTCGAGAAGAAGGCTGCGTCAACCGCTGCTTTGACAAATTCATGAAGACCGCCGAGCGAGTCAACCAACGATTCCAAGAGCAAGGAAACGCCATGATGCAGTCAGGCCAAATTCCGGGCAAATAACGACCTCACGATCTATGCACTTTTCTGTTTCTGCTCCTTTGCGCTTCTTCTTTCCTCTCGATCGGCGTGGATTTTTCCGTCGCCTTTCTGCATTGTTCGGGTCTTCGGCTTGCCTGTATTCTTTGTGGTTTGGTCGGATTCATATAAACGGAGGGATTGGATATATCCGAAACGGCATTGTAACTGTACTATACTTCTTATCGAATTCTAATGGATCCAAAGAGACCAGGATTACCTTGTTTTGCTGGTTGTGCTGTGGTTGTCGACATTCAAAAGTCTGGAGTCGATTCACTACAGGGATCGCATCATTAACCTCAATAGAGACAAAGATTACCTTTTCGCATGTTTCCTCGTTCTGGGTGTATCCTCGTGGTATCGGGACCTTCGCCTTTTCGACGAGCACAAGGAGATGTCAAGAAGTCTGGTCAAGGGCATTCTGAGAGTTTTGCTTTCTGCCGGCAGTGAGCGTCTATGGTGAAATGGACCACGAGACTCGAAACCGAGTCATATACTGCCTTCTCGTCAACGGAGCGTTAAGGAGACGCTTTACAGAGTATTGTAAGCGCATCCTCTGGCCCATAGCCCCGCTGTTCGTTGGCGATTCACAGCTTGTTCAGTGGTCGTACAAAGGGGAAACGAGACGCGACTCCATACTCCCTCTCCAGGACGCACTCCTATCCCGCACAGCTTCTCTGGGGTGTCGTACAGTACACTCAGAATGACTCCGCTCGCGGGGAGAACAAAGACATATCGCTGCCGTTGTGCTGTAATGAGTCCCGTTTGACAGTAAACAGATGACTGAAGACTCGTCAGTTTGCGCCCAATTGCTCTGGGTGTGGATATGCGGGGAAACAGTTCCAGATGGCCGAGATCACAATGTCATTTGGAGCTCGAAAACTGCTTCTCTCGTGGTAGTTAAGGCGAGGCAAATTCGCTCAATTGCTCAATCTCAGGATGAATAAAACACTCACATATAGAATGTGAAAGAGATGGTCAATAACTATATCAAAAGGAATTGCTCCCAAGTCATGTTCGCCGGTTGTATGATGCGTTGAGATCAAGTCGGTGCGGAAGTGCTTCCCCTCACTCCGACGCCCGCGCCAACCCCACCCGAACCTGCCCCTCCTCACCACGTAAACCAACTTCCATCGCACGAATTGCTCGAAGCAGAATAAATATCCGTCGCTGCTCGCTGTCTGCTGTCTTGTCTCCCCTCTTCAGCTGCTGGCTTCTCCCCATCATCCCCTGCCCGTTCGACGATTTAAAAGCTACGCCATCGATCCCTGGTCGCCATCCGAGCTCAATCTAAACTTTGTGTCCGAGGTCATACCCCCTTGATATCATCCGAACCCGGAGTCACTTGTGCAGTGAACCGAATACTAGCAATAAGGAAACAAAGTCAAGATGGCTGATACCGTAGGAAAGGTGAGTCTTATCTCAATTGCCGGTAGTATCTGAATTACGGACAATGCTGACCAACTTGTTGAGATAGACAATCACTTGCAAAGTACGACTCCCATCGTCCCGTTCTACTTCTCCTATAATCGATCGTCTGGCCCTCAGTCGAGTTCAGACATAACTGGAAAGAAACGAAGACGGATGAATTTGATATACAAACTGTGTGGTGTACTTGAAGCTGACCTGACTAGGCTGCTGTGGCGTGGGAAGCCGGAAAGCCGCTCACGATAGAGGATGTCGAAGTTGCTCCTCCCAAGGCTCATGAAGTGCGAATCCAAATATATTATACTGGTGTTTGCCATACAGGTATGATAAGATCTGATGCAAGACGTTGGTTTCGCATGGTACAGAATACTGATTATTGCAGATGCATACACACTTTCTGGAAAAGACCCAGAAGGTGCTTTCCCCATCGTTCTCGGTCACGAAGGTGCGGGTATCGTTGAATCCGTTGGTGAGGGTGTCACCACTGTAAAACCTGGTGACCATGTTATTGCTCTTTAGTATGCACTTCCAACGTGTTCACGGAGTCAAGTATGATCTAACAACATATAGCACACCGGAATGCGGAGAGTGCAAGTTCTGCAAGTCCGGAAAGACAAATCTCTGCGGCAAGATCAGAGCTACACAAGGGAAAGGTGTCATGCCCGATGGCACTAGCCGCTTCAAATGCCGTGGAAAGGACCTGTTACATTTCATGGGGACGTCGACATTCTCCCAATATACCGTTGTCGCCGACATCTCAGTCGTTGCCGTGACTGACAAAGCTCCCATGGATCGTACCTGTCTTCTTGGATGCGGCATCACCACTGGTTATGGTGCGGCTATCGTGACAGCCAAGGTCGAGGAGGGCTCCACAGTTGCCGTCTTCGGTGCCGGATGTGTTGGTCTCTCCGTCATCCAGGGTGCCGTGAAGAACAAGGCCGGCAAGATCATCGTGGTGGATGTCAACGACTCCAAGGAATCTTGGGCTCGCAAATTTGGAGCCACTGACTTCGTAAACCCCACCAAATTGGGCAACAAGAGCATCCAGGAGCACTTGATTGAGATGACCGATGGCGGATGCGATTACACCTTTGACTGCACTGGCAATGTTGGTGTCATGCGTGCTGCTCTCGAGGCTTGCCACAAGGGCTGGGGTCAGAGTATTGTCATTGGTGTCGCAGCTGCTGGCCAAGAGATTTCCACCAGACGTAAGTCTCAACCTCACCATCGAGATAACCATAGGGACTAACACAATCTTTAGCATTCCAACTCGTCACCGGTCGAGTATGGAAAGGCTGCGCCTTCGGTGGCATCAAGGGCCGCTCTCAACTTCCCGACCTTGTCCAAGATTACCTCCAAGGCGATCTCAAGGTGGACGAATTCATCACCCACAGGGAGCCGTTGGCCAAAATCAACACTGCTTTCGAGCAAATGAAGGCTGGAGACTGCATTCGATGCGTTGTCAACATGAGAGAGTAAAAAGTGCCATGTTCTCACGTGTTCGAAGGAAGTAGTAATGAAGAGGCCGGGTCTGTCAAAGGGGCCGTCGCTGTCGTTTTACTCCGTATGTACTTCACAGATGTGTAAATAGCTATAGCCTTATTCGGGATTATAACCCGGGAATAACTATCAACCCACTCCAGATTTCATCATAGTGCTTTGATCACGATCGGAGTATCATGTAAAGCCCGACTGACCATGGGCAGGAGAGGTATAAATGACGTCCACGTCTGTATGAGAGTCCTTGGTGGGATGTCAGCATATAGCAAGGGCTTCCTCTCACAAACTTACATCCTAACAGATGACAATTTCCAGGCCCGTCATATTAGGTCAATATATCAATGGCCATTTGAGGCAACTATGTTCACTAAACCTGCATGGAGATCGCTGCCTCGAATCATTCTGAGAATTCCTCCAGAGCAACGATCTTAAGTTCTAAAACGCCATTACCCATCAGATTTTTTCCTAAAGGCACTGCAGTTGTTCTAGAGCTCGCTGCGCGGTTTCATACTTAATGCCCCCAGCATCCGCGAACAATATCTTCAAGACTGCCGCTAGTCATCTGCGGCCACTGCCCATCAGCAAGCGCCGCAATAACCTCGTCCTGCGACACCTCAGCCTCAGAACCGTACAGCACCTTCCATTCAACAATCTCATAAATCGCAGTACCCAACGCAAATGATTCAAGGCTCAGAGTGCCCAGAGTGTGGTAACGGGGGCCTATTTGACCCAGCGGACAGTACCGCATTTCACACCCGTACCAGTCGGACGGATAATCATTCACGAGATTCGAGAAAGCAAAGTCGTTTCGTTCGATACGCCATCCATCGAACAAAAGTGCATTGCGGATTGAGAGATCGCTCCAGATGATGCCGCGTTGGTGAATATGTGCCACGCCCTCTGCGAATTGGATAGCCATCTGTAACCGCGTTTGCTTATTGGGAGGGTTTGCGCTGTTGCTCACGATGAAATCTCGCAACGAACTGTAAGGCGCACGCTCCAAACGCACTGCCCATGTTGTGGGGGCCGTTGTCCTTTTGGCCCCATACAGGCATGCGTTTCGAGTCCAAGAAATCTGAGAATGCGATCATGCCGTCTAAGATATCATAGATACTTGCTTCCTTACGAGCGTTCTCGTCTCATTCTTCCGCATTCTTGCCTGGCCCAGCGCTTTCCGGCCTTCGTGACCAGTCACGTCCCACCCTTGACGACTGGAAGCTGTCTTTGGCGGGGCCGGTTATGCTGTCGTTTGCAACGGCATCACGACGCTATTTGCGGTCTGGGCTAGAATCTGGATCTTGCCTTCTTGGATTAGTCTTGGAACCATGATTGGGGTGGGAGAATGGGAAAGTGAATTCCTGGATGCCCGTCGTTGAAGTGCCCGCGGGCTGGCGGACCGACCCGTGACGCAACAATGATTCCCCAGCGACCGAAACGACGAACTTGCTTACTCAGCGGCTGCACCTCCGCCGAGACCAGGGCTCACTCCTCCAACACGGAACGTCAACTCTTCGCGCATTCCACGTTGGCACACCTGGATCAAATCTGTGATGCTGGCGGCTAGCCGTCGTGGCGTGGACCAGTCCATTCATACAGTACTCGACCGAGATCTTTGACCTAGCACTCCAAGCGTTTCATGGCTTGGGCCTGCGAGAACAGGAATGATAGACGCTGCACTGGGGGGTAAAAGCCTCCCCGCCAATGAGCTGAACCTCGTGCTGTTGGTGGATATCTACGCGCCTGGATCAAGGATCCATGCCGCTGCTGTATTTCCCTTGATATAAGATGATGCTTGCTTACGTGAAATTGAAGAGGTTTTCTCTCTTCTTTACCAGATCACCTTGTTTTGTTTTCACTCACAGGCAATGCTCTAGTGACATTGATTAGTTCAAATTCGTAAATCGAGAGTGTCTTTTTCCTTGACAGTTTGCTCAGCTTCGATATCATCAGTGGTCTCTCGAACTGCTGTCGGTTGTCACTTTTGCCCATTTAGATTTCCTCTACGGCTGCCAGAAACGTGACGAACTTGCGTTGATCGGGCACGGCCATGCTGCCCCATTCGACTGTTTATGAGCCATTGGCTCTTAGAAACAGCAGCAGTGAAAATATCGAAAAGCCCATCAAGGGATGGCCAGAGGAACCAGGACCATTGAAAAACGGCGGAGCAGCGTACATTGTCCGCGTCTTAAGTGATATAATCGCTGTTGCGGCGACATGTCCGTTCTTACTGCTTGGTGCGTACGCGGCGAGCAAAAATAAGCAGCCCGTCAACGAGCACGAGTGGCAGAGCTTGCAGGAGGCTATGAAAGTGGTATGTATGGTCCTAGCAAATGTGGTCAGTTAAGCTCATCGTTGACAAATTGTGATAGGCGGTTACCGCATACCCAATCGTCTTTGCTGCAGTGATGGGACGGATGACGAGGACCGTTGCGACATGGCGACTTGAGCGTGGGATCACGCTTGGGAAATTAGAGCAGCTATTCTGGAGCTCAACTGTGTTCAGCACGTTGTCGACTCAATTTTTGCTTCGGTCTTTCAACGTGCTGTCAATTGGCTTGGTTATTCTATGGGCGTTGTCACCCCTCGGTGGTCAATCAACGCTGCGCATTATAAGCACGGTGGCTCACCCGGTGGTGTCGAATAGCACTGTGACTGCACTCAATACCGAACAAACGTCGTTGCTCGAAGGAGGTAGTTCAATCAAATCTCTGATCCCCACCCTTAACTCTTTATATTTGACCGCGTTGACTGCACCACAGCGTGCCAAAGTGTCTCCAGAGGATCTGTGGGGAAATGTCAAGATACCGATGATTTCACATTTGGACCCCGCTATCAGAGCCAACGACAGTGGATGGTATACATTCCGTGCGGGAGCCGAGCTTCCATACTCCTCGCTGATCGGCATCTCTACCACGGGAGTCTCGCAAACGGGGAACACGACTTTTAATATGGAGACGTCTTACTTCGACCTCGATTGCTTCAATCTGACAGCGGATAACAGGCCCATTCCAATCACTAGAGATTTCTCTGTTAACAAAGAAGACTTAGCAACTTTGCCAGTGCGCATCATTCCCGCGCCAAACGGCACATTTATAGGTTCGAATGGCACCGAATATTGCCCTTTTACTGGCATATGCCCGAACTCCTTCTCTATCGCAATGAGTCACGTGGTCGAAAACTGGACTCTTCCGGGGCCAAAGTTCCCCCTGGTCATGGGGAACGAGAAAACGTTTCTCTCGTCACCACCTACTCTACTTTTCCAGTCCAGATTTGGCGGTGGTATTGCTGCTTTTTGCAGTATCAAGCGGATATATGTCGAATCTGCCATCACTTGCATCGGCGATCCCTCAGGCTCTCATGTGGCTCAATGTGCTGTGACTGCGATGCGAGACAGTCTCCAACCTCATGAGCCCTCTGACATCGTTCCCTTTCTTTTTTCCGGAACAGCCGTCCAGTTTTCCGCTCGCTTAGCTCAATCCTCCGGTCTGGGTCATGTAGGTGACGCAACAATCACAGAACTCTACCTCAACAACACCGAAAACCCATTGGTCGTCAACCCCGGTCGCCTCGATCTCGCAAATATAACTAGACGACAATTCTCTCAGCGTCTAAGCCAGATTTTGAATACGTACTACCTCCCAAGCCTTCTTCTCAATGGCGTGGTCGACGACTTGGCCAACGTTTTGAAAACCATCTACGCCGGCGAGTCGCTGGAGAAAGCCAATAAGGCAGAGGAAGGCTACGAGTATGTAACGCAGCGTGCTCCTGCCGTGATATCCACCCACCCCTACGACATCTACGTCATCTCCGCGGGGTGGATGGTGGTATTCATGATCTCGTCAATCGCAATGTTCATTGCTGCCGTGATGTCGACTGTCGTGGGATTCCGGACGGCTATACCTGATGTACTGGGCTATGCGTCAACTATGACGAGAGATTCGAAATACTTCCCCCTACCGCCAGGTGGTTCAAGGCTAGATGGGCTGACAAGATCCAGGTACTTGCGGGACTGGGTCGTGAGACTGGGAGATGTTAGGTCGGAGAGTGAAGTCGGGCATGTCGCTTTTGCTGAGGCGACGACTGCTATGAGAGTGAAGCGGAAGGGATTATATGAGTGATTGGATATCACAAACTTTTGAACATTTCTCATTATATTTGGCATAATTTATCAGCGATATATCCAGTGATACAAATGGGTTTTTGCAGAGCGTATCAGACGCAAAAGCGGGTTTATGAATAACAAGACCTTTAGATACTTACGACATAATGAGCAATATATACCGATATCCTTTGCAGCCATACCCGTCTCTCATTTATCCTCCTTGAATCATCGTTGCCCGCCGTTTACTTCTGATCCCTTTTCGATCCGATCCCCGTCGTCGTCCGGAGCGGTGATCCTTGGCAGAATCGCATTTCACCTCACAACTTCAACCCATCCAGCAAACCCCAAACACAACTATCAAATGCCTCGATAATGGACCTAACAACATCGACGCCGTCGTCAGCGACGACGACGACTTCACGCCGCAAACAGCACACTTCCTCCTCCTCCTCCTCCTCCTCCTCCTCCTCCTCACCAACCACCTCCCGACCTATCTCCATCCGCTCCTCGACCACCGCACAAGCCTTCGCGCACGCCCACCCTCTCCTTTTGATCTCCCTTTTCGCGGGTCGATTCGTCGCGTTAGTGGCTAATCCAGTATCTGCGCTTGCTGAGTTATTGCCTGTTGTATGTGCCGTGCAGGCGGTGTATGTCGTCCTATGTTTGCCGGCGGCGGGTAAAGATGGAAGTGGTGGTAGCGGTAGTAGTGGTGCGACGAGAGACAGGGGCAAGTTAGGGCAGAAGAGACGGATAGATTGTGATGGAGGGCTTGGTGGAAAGATTGTGGTATGTTGGCTCCTTTTGTTTTGTGGCTAGGAGAACTGTGACGCGATGTGCATGAGAATATGCTGACCACGTTCTTTTGGTTATTTTTACAGCCAGCGATAATTTCTCTCTTGCTTCCTCTCCTTTTGGGAACACCGTTTCTAGCGATGCTGCTGGTCCTCTTTGGCGCGCCGATTACTACGCATATCCCTCATACTCTTCTCTGCGCTGCGCACATGTCCGTTCTCGCAGGAACGAGTCTCGTGTACGTCCACGGCACTGATGACTCGATATGGCGAGAGATTTGGGGCGCTTCCAGGCCTGTAGATAGTGTCTGGGGAGCTGCTGTGGGGACAGCACTGGGTGCATGGCTTGGTGCGGTGCCTATTCCGTTGGATTGGTGAGTATATTACGGGTTGTCTGGCCCGATGGCGGAATGATAGGGAGAAGCTAAATAAGTATCCTGTAGGGACCGTCCGTGGCAGGCTTATCCGATTACAATTGTAACAGGCGCATACGTGGGTTACGCACTTGGATCGTCGATGGGGAGGACGCCACTGCTGTATGGAAAGCGCATAGAGTTCACCGCAGAAGAACTGGAGACTGACGCCCTCTCGATGGATATCAAGGACAAGGAACGCCAGAAGTAGATCGAGTCTTCTACGCATAGTGCCGAGGCAAGTCAAGACGTTCCGAAGGATCAGCGCGCATCTCAGCAAAGTCCGAAGCAGAAGCAAAAGCAAAATGGATAGCAGTTCAAAAACACGACGGAAAAAAGGTTTTTGACGTGAGGAAGCCGGCCTCTAGGGCTGTTGAGGCGCCACAAGATAGTAGGTGCCATACATGTATCATACCGCTTATTTGCGTTCCTTTCTCTGTTCTCCTGCTGCTTTGAACGGATATAGTTTCATGTATCTCTAATTTAAGTGGTCGACTAAAAGTTTGACAGGATATAAATATTCTCTCTTGCGCGATGAACACCGATAGACTGCGGCGGACTAGGCGTCTGATTTTGCTGACCCATCAGCGCCATTTGCCTGTTTTGCGTTATCAACAGCCTCAGACGGATCTCCTTCTACTTTTTTCTCGTTTTTATTTCCGGACGTCTTCTCCTTGACACTTTGTCCTGCGTCACTGCTTGTGACCGCTTTGCCAACACCCTTCTCACCATCCTTATGCCCCTCTTTCCCATCGCCATTCTGCGCCACCTTCATATCCTTCAATTTGGTGGAATACATACTAATCACCATACGCATCAAGAGCCGATCAAACGGCCCCGATCCTTCAATCGCCTGCACAAACTGCGGATGACTAAAGATATTCTCATCCTCGTCAAACGCCTCATCCAGCCTTGCCTTGATGTATTGCCGTAACCACTGCTCCTCATCGCCGTGGATTCGCGGATACAGCTCCCGGATGATCTTGAGAATATCATAGAACGTTATCTTCGCAGCGAAGACGCGCACATATCGTTTCGCGAGAGCTCGAAGGCCGTGGATGTCGTATTTTCGCGCCACGCAGTAGGCCTGTAGACTGCGGCGGTATTCGGTCTTGTATATCAAGTTCTCGGGCGGGGAGGCTACGGCGAGTTTGAGTGTCTCGTATTCTCCTGTGTACAGATAGCGCACGATCGTGTGGCCGATGTCATCTTTGCAGATGGAGATGTTGAGGATGTCGTTGCTGTGGTAGCTTGCTTGGATAGCGGCTTTGAGCTTGGGATATGGGAGAATGTACCCTCGGTGGACGGTGTATTTGGTGTTTTTTTCGCCGATGCCGAGATCGATGGCGTCGGATTTGTACGGGCTGCTCCGTTCGTGAATGGGATTAGTATGGCTTCAATGACCTGGCAAAGGGGGAGGCGCTTACGAGGTCTCGGGCTGGTTGTAGTCCAGATAGGCACCGTCACTAGTAGATGCTTCGACGGTTACTTGAGACATATTGATCAGGTCTCTGTGGCTTGTAACTGTTGAGTTCGTTTAGTAGAATTCATTGACCTCTTGTCCTGTGCATGCAAAAGATTACAGGAAAGCTTTCCAAGCAGCCCATGGCGGGGGTGCACGGATTTTGCGGCCTTTATGAATGGTCGACGCCTATAGGTAGGCTGTAGCAGCAGGGGAACAGGTACGAGCTCATCAGCGCATCCACTACCAGTAAATGGACGGCAAAGAACGCCATGAAACACGAAGTGCATGCTCGCCAAGACGATTTTGCATGCAGACAACAGCATACGACTGGATGTCGTCGTTTAGAACGACCACTGCTGCGCGAGATCAATAGGGAGTTGAACGTTGCCCAGCCACGAGGCTGACCCCGAGAGATCCATGCCAATTTCCATACCTCTCTCTATAAATAGTATAGTACATGCATACATACAAACGAACAAGCCCGATTATAAGAGAAGATACCCCGGGAGAGTGACCTGGTGGCTGGTGAAGAGAGAATGCAATGATAATGCGTAGAGCGCCGTAGCTAGCAAGCCACTATGACAAGTCAACAGAGTCAGTCTCAAGAACTGAGATAGTATTAGCACGATCACTCAGTGCCTTTGATTCTGACGGGAGGAGGGGGAGCCTGTCCCCAAGCCCCGTAGAAACCATGAATTCGGCGGTACAAACAGACAATGACGGGTGAAGAGAAATAGCTTTAAATCGCATAGAGGTAGTATATGGCAAGGGTATCATGACGTGGAAATGAAGCGATTAGAAAAGACCAGTATTCAAAAAAGAGAATGGAAGAAACCCCTGAGTATAAAGTGCAGGACACCATGTTTCGAGACATAGAAAATATGTAAATATTCATGAACGTCAAGACGATCTCAACCGTTGCAAACCCTGAAAAGTAGTGAAGTTGTAGACATTGGCCAACTAACTCCTCCCCAACATCCTATCAAACGCACTCTTCCGGTGCGGAGGACTATCCGCTCTGACCGGATGGCTGTCCAGCGAGCCAGTCTCTGGTTTCCCTCCGCTGCTATCACTCGTCTGTCGCCACATCCCCGAATCCAGACGGTCATGTCGCGGCCGATGCCGCGATCGGATCGATGAGGAATCCGCGCTGGATGCGCGCAAGAAACTGTCCTGCCCGGGTCCTGACCCCGGTAAAAGACCCCTCAAAGCTTGTATTTCCTGTTGGAGTTGGGAGACCTGGTTCTCGAGATTTTTGCGCGCAGCTTGTTCCCGGCGCACCAGCGTCGTGAGCGCGCTATACTGCTCGACGGAGATCCCGGGCGACGTAGAAGAGGGAGTGAGTGGTGGGGACGAGTGTGCGACGGCGGTATGTGGGCGTACTGTTGCTGTGCTCGTCGGTCTGGTAGTATCAGCAGGTGAGGTTCGGGGCGGAGCGGCACCGTGGCTGGTGGAAGCGCGCAAAAAACCAGACGCGGGAGCAACCGCAGAGGATGGACCTGAGTCCAGGTTATTATTCGCTGGCCTTATGGGCGTCATTGGCTGGAAGGGTTGGATGGGAGAGACATCGGATCCCTGCATCTTCGCGATGGCAAATTCGAGATCCATCAACTTCACCTCAAGAGTGCACACGCGCTGTGTCAGACTGGCTTCAGTATCCTCTTGCATGTTCGACACTAGATTGCCGAAATCGAGCTGTCCTAATTCATTATCTTGCGCAAAATTTTCCACTCGGATTTCTGTCGAGTCCTTTTCTCCATCTCCACTTGTGCTTCGTGTCTCGGGTCTCTCCTGAATGAAATCTGCCTCGGTCTTCCTATCTACACTGACTCGCCAGAGCTTCATCTCATCGCTCCGCCGTCGCCACTGAATTGGCGACATGCGATGCGCTTTGGCGGACTCTCTAAGCGCATACGCACTCCGTGACCGACGCTTTAGTTGTTTCTCAGTCGGGCGCAATGGTCGATCTATGAATGGACGATCTATCATATTGCGAGTCACGGGCGATGAGGACACACTCCCACTGTTTCTGGATCCCTCCTGGGCTATTCTCGAGGCCAGTTCTCGGCCATCTTCTGTTGATAATACAAGACTGGGCAGCGTTGCCCTTCGACGGTGACGTTTGCGCGGTGTCTCTGGTTTGGGATCATCCTCCTCTTCTCCCTCCTCCTCTTCCTCATTTTCTTGTGGTGGTATTGAGATCGTGACAAAGGTCGGCTCGGCTGGGCTGGGTAGAAAGGAGTTGTTGCCGTGTGAAGAAGAGGATTTACTCGAAGGTTGGACGGCCTCAGGGACGGTGATGAACGGGCTACCAGAGCCACGTAGACCCATGGAAGCCTGCGACGGTGTTGCCGTCCGGGCCTTCTCGTGAAAGCCCGAGTCTGGAGCGACCAGGTCACTCTTATGTTTGCGGCCAAACAGCTTGCGCATGATCGATTTCAGTGTACTGGCTCTGCGACGATGCATCGTCGAGCTTTGGCCGATTGCAATGGTCGCGGAACTCTGGGGGTTATGAGAGGCGAAGCGGTTGTGATAAGAAGTCCGCTCGGTGCCGTCAAAGGGCAGGGAAGAATGCATGGGAGGATAGGATGCATGCGTCTGCCGCTGGGATGTCAGGATTGGGGACAGCGGAGGATAAGGGTTGGGTCCATGGCTGCTTTCGGTTCGTAATTCTGGATTGCACAAAGGCGCAGAGATCCTCAGGTCAGTCCGCCTGGGGGGCATGGTCGGGGGACCAGGGCTGCTGCGCGCAACCCACGTCCCAAGGCGGGTTGAATTGCAGATTCAGGAGGAAGTCCTCCGTAGTATCCGTAGATTAGGACAAGAAGCAACGGGAACTAGATCAGGGTAGAGGCGGATCTTCTAGAAGGAAAAAAGAGAATAATTAAAATAATCCGACCCTTCTGGCTTGTTGCTTTTTTCCCGTTTCTCCCGTGTACAGTCTCTGCATTGGTGTCTCACAATCCCGGCGTTCGCAGTCCCAAGTCGTCGATATCATGATCTGGACGGATGATGTGAACGGGGATTATCGATTGGGCTGGAAAGACCCTTGATCGCGCTACGCGGGCAGCGAATAACTGACGAACGCGACTGACCCTGTGGACAGGGGAGCAAACGAGCGTGGAGGAGGCCGAGCCAACCAAGTGAGATGCACCCTTGCTGGATGAACCGAGACGCACGTATCTAGTAACTACTCTGATGAGAGCCCGACGTTGAGAGGAGTAAGGCGAGCAAGTGATCGTATGCCTTGGTTACTGTAAGGAGCGGCAGACCCAATTGTGCTTTCACGAGCTGGTCACAGGCTGGTCAAGCATCAAGAGAAGGATCGTAGCCGGTGCAGTTCATGTCCTCGTTAGCTAGAGATCATCACGAAATGTCCAGGTTCTCGAATATAACAGCACACGGCCAAGAAGGAGAGGATGAGGCAGGACGACGAGATCACCGGCAAGGAGTCAACGAGGTAATCAACTCCGCACAGCACAATTCCATGACGAGAAACGATATAACGAGGGACAGACAAAGAAGCAAAAGAGGTCAACGACAGAAAGAAAGAAGAAGCGAAAGCAACGAGGAGAAGCAGACACAGACGAGAGCTTCATCCTTCGGCCAGGCGGGCGTGGTCCCCATCCCGTCACCATCTTGAGGTTCATGGAAGAGGCCTCACCACCGACGCTTGCCTCAAAGCAGCGATAGCTGATCAACCGGCAGTGATAGCATGCGGGGATTTGTCTGCTCTCCCCTGCGCGCGGAGCGTCTTGACACTCTTGTCAGGGGTAAATATCTCCACTTGGGCTGATCCCGCCGCCCGCTCGTCTCAAGCCACATGTCACTCTGCCTCTGGTCCATGCGCCGTTTGTGAATGAGAGCTGGAGCATGTTGGTCGGCGACATGAATTGTGCCGATAAATGTGTGGTGGCGCCTTTGCGTCCTTCGCTTGCAGAGTCCAGATACGCAGCTTTACGAGGGATCTGAGCATGCTGAAAGCCTTGTGTGATCAGTCAGTGCTGACTACCACTCGACGCTTCGTATATGATGTCGCTCGGAGGACGTTCTTCTTGACTCACTGCATCTCAAACGCGAGCGTCACACAGAGATAATCCGGACACACGACCCTGTAAGGAGACCAGTGATCTCGTCTCACTCATGATTCATCAACGGACTCAGTTGAGGTCTGGCCTGCGAAGACTGTACGAAAACTCCCAACGTGTCATGCTGCTGAGCCCGCCCGCGAACGGGCACGGCAAGAAAGTCTCTCTCCGGCCAATCCGTCATCGCTTGTTGAGGCTTCCTCTGCAAGAATGGTCGATGCATAAACCGGCGTCTGGACAGGACATGCGGTCTGAGGTCGCACTGCATATGGAAAAAGGAAAGAAAAAAAGAACACAGCGTCAATGCGGTCTGAAACCGCCGCAACCGCAGATGCATCAAATACTGCTTGAAACCCTTTGAACGAGAGATCTGGCCTGTCCATCATCCAGTTTTGTGCGTGAAATTCCCTTGAGCCGCTTTTCTCTGTTGTACAGAACGGGGTCATCGACAATGATATCGGTTTCCAAGATCATGTTGATTGTTTTCTCGAATTTATACAGAATGGAATTGTCAGGACCGTGCTTCAAAAAACCAAGGAACGCAACGCCTGAAGGGTTCAGGGATGATGGACTTGATGTTGTTCGACACGGCGAAGCAGAATCAATCCAAGAAGCTGCTGTTGAAGATCCAATTGATGTATTACTCTTGCAGCTTTCCAGAATATTGGCTTCCTAAAACCCTCTCTATATATTGGAGCGAGACTTGATTGACCAGTTCGTCCAAAACTTCTTATACTCTTACTATTCAGCACCAAAAAATGTACGATGATCCCAGAGCGTTGGCGGTGATATATTACAGAAGCAGTAGCTGCGGACACCGTCGAGTGGACAAAAAAGTCATCAGAAAAGAGAGCTGAAGATGGGTGGTCTGCATTGGAGCCCTTCTTTAACCGGTGACCACAGACAATGACTCCAGCACAATACTGAGCCTAGCCGTGGTCCGAGGATATGAGTTCAAGTCGTACGAGTCAAACTGCAGGTCACCAGTCGTCTCCGCTTGGAAGTGTTCCACCATTTTTTCTTGCTGTTCGTTGGGAGTACAGCATATCGCACTTTAGGATTGTCCAAATACTCGATGCGCACTCTCCCATATTCGGTTACACAGAACTTGGAGCGCTCAGTCCTGCACCCAACAAGAAAGCTTTGCTCCCGCGAGAACCCGCTGTTTCATCTTCTGTGTGTTCCCTACATCACGCAGTCTGCATAAATTCTGCAGCATCGGGATACCGCAGATCGGCATTGTCTTCCAAAAACTTCATCCACCGTTTAAGAAATGGACTCCCACTGCTGTAAGTTTTAGCCACGGTTCCCCCCGCAAAGAAAATTGCAGCAACAAAGAAAAGGGAAGAAGAAGAAGAAATAAACGCGCTAATGCCAGAAAAATCCCGCGTGTTCTGCAGATGTGGAGAAGAGGGGGAATCCACTTACCGGCTGATTGTTTCAGAATCTCCGCAGATGCAAAGGTGTCTTCGCGGTCGAGTCATCGCAACTTTGATGCGGGTTAGCACAACAACAAAGGGAAGCCCGCGATTGAGGCACAAAGCGTTTATAAGAGCATACCGTTCAATCTCCTCTTCTCACCCAAGAAACCAACCTCTCCTTCGGGATTGCTCCTCACAAGACTCACCACCACAGCCTCCTTCTCGCGCCCCTGGAACCCATCCACACTGCCAAATTCCAGTCCAGGATACTTCTCCTTCAGGAGCTGCGCTAACAACGCAACTTGAGCATTATATGGTGTAATCACTGCGATGTCTTCCGCCCTCAACCCCGCATAAATGAGGTTCTCAACATGTCTCGCCACAATGGCAGCTTCAGAGTCATTGCTCTTACTGTCTGCTAATAGCAACTCAGCGTCTTCTGTGCGTTCGGGGAATTCTCCGCCTTGCGTGTCGTAAAATACGAGGGGTTCCCGAGTGTCATCTGTATCTTCGACTTCGTACACGAGATCTTTGAGTAGTCGTGCTTTGACGTGGTCTGCAGCGATGAGTTTAGATTCGTAGAGTTCACATGATGGGAAGGACATGATCTTCTCGTGCATGCGGTACTGAGTCGTCAGCATGTGTTTGATGTCAGAGCCGTGGAGTGAAAGGAGCCGATCAAACAGCGTCGTTTCAAGGGTAGATATGGAAAGGTTCGAGATCGCAAGGTCGCCAGCACCAGTTTCGTGTTTAGAAGGTTTAGGTTTCGATCTGCTGTTTGTCGTGGACTTGATCGTAGGTGGTAGCTGTAGGTGGTCACCAGCAAGTATTGCCTTTGAAGCAGACAACAATGGCACCCAACATTGTGCTTCAAGAGCCTGACTGGCCTCATCAATAAGCACAACATCAAACTTCTGGTTCCTGAGCTGGTAACCACCGGCCCCGTGTAGCGTTGCCAAAACCACCTTACTCCCACTCACAAGGTGGTTGACGCATTTCATTTCTCGCTCTCGAAACTCCTTTCGAAGCTCTTTCAGGTCCTTGTAAACTTCCCGTCTCTCCCTCCCGCTTCTGGTCTTTCTAATGCTAGCCTGCTTCTCGTCGATTTCTCGCCTGACATCTTTCACAATGGCTGCTGCGTCCGAAGTCTGTGTTAGAACCTCCAACGAATGATCCAAAACCGAAGACAACAAGCGGGCCGGGTGACCAATCCGCACAATGGGGATCTTATGAGGTGCCAGACGTTCGACGATGTTGTCAACTGAGATGTTGGACGGGCCACAGACGAGGATTCGAAGGTTGCGACGGAGAAGTTGAAGAATGAGTTCGATCAATGTATGCGTTTTACCGGTTCCAGGGGGCCCATGGATGAGTGCAATTTCACGGGAAGCAAGGGCAAAACGGATTGCTTCTTTTTGGGAGTCATTCAGACTGGGATCTATGAATTCGACATCTGTGGCGGACGTCCAGTCAGGCGGAGTGGGCGTGGTGAGCCCAAAGAGAACTCGCATGAAGCTTGTATAATCAGACTCCGTCATCTGCTCCATCTTTGTCATGGTCTGCTTCATCCTGATTGCAAGTTCAGCATCATAGCAATCCCATCTCTGACCGTCACTGGCAAACTCACCGTCGATAGGTGATATCATTCGCCAGTTTCACCCTGGAAGAAGCTGTCAGGACATTATCCCCAAATCACAGGAACGCTTCTCACAGCCAAAGCTTTTGTCCCCATAGAGTATCAGCTCCTTCATCGTCCTGCTTCCCCGGCCGCCCACGTTCATCGAAAGCAACCCAAACGCTCCTCTCCCCTACCCTCGTAACAACACCCTCCAATCCTTTTGTGCTCCTGTCCTCCTCTTTCCCTACCTTGCCCTTCCCAGAAGTACCTCGTGCACCAGACATAATGACCTCAACCCTCACCACATCTCCTACACGTATCCCATGTACCGGCAAGCTCTCCCTCCCATCATCACTGTTCCCACTAGTGCCACTCTTCTTGTCCTTTGTACCTTTCAGCGCAATATCAATCCCAAACTCACCAACTTCTCTCCCACCCATCCCCGTCCGGCAATTCACCAACACCAACCCCGTCAACGCATGTCCCGCAGCCTGGAGCGCACGACGCGTCGCCGGCGATACGAACGACAGGGCAGCATTGGAATTGGGACCACCACCACCGGATAATGCGGAAGAAGCTATTTCTGCTTCATGTTCGGCGAGCAGGAGCTGTAGCTGGCTCTGGGCAAAAGTTGGGATGGAGAGGGGGGGCATGGCGGCCGGGAGAGGTGGTGAGTGGCTGTGGTGGATTGTGGCGGAAGTGTTTGAGGCGTTGGGAGGCGACTTTTTTTTTTTTTGATCGGCCAGTGCGCACAGGGTTATTCTGGTGAAAAACTGCGTACCGCTCCGGGGCGTCAGGTTGCTTGGATGCTCGCAGGACGGGACGCTTGATAGTAGGATGATTCGATGAGGATCCTAGTGTGTGTTAACGAGATGCCTGTCGTGTGCTTGACGCTCCACCCGCGCCACGGGGAACTGTTAACCCGATCCGACGAAGCGTGATAATCTTATCTGATTCTCACCATCACGCCGTGGATGCGACGGAACATCTGGACAAGTGGATGAAGGAATTGCATCTTCCAGGCCTTTGAGAACCTGGTACGGTTCGGTTGACTTCGGGCACCTTGTACGGAACGAATTTGATTCAGATTCAAGGTTCTGAATCCCGAACTCAGGATCAATGTTCGAATTCATGGAATCGCTTTCGCGATACAGACAAAGACATGACCATGACTTGTGATTGAAGCAGAAATCGAGCGCAAAAACCGATTCAAATCATCCTTGGAAACCGAAAGCGAACTAAAGTCAATCGTGGTAGAAGAACCATGGGGCAACGGATTGGGCAAACGAAACTGGACGTCCGACGAATGGTTTGCTCAAACTTTGAAGCCTTGTTAAACGCGAACAGACATTTCGATTCAAATGAACCTTTTCAGTCTTCACTCTTTCTACTCGTTGACTTCTGTCGTTAGGTTTTGCGATGCTTGAGCCTCAACGACGCGGGATAGAGAGTCTTGAAAACGTTCCGCAGAAGGCCACCCTGAGCTCTCTGTCTGTGAGTGAATTCGCATGTGCCAGTACTCCGTAGTCTCACCGATTTCAGGGACAGGGAACAGTGAGCTGTCATCCCAGGTCATAGCTGCAATTGATTGCTGCATGACGTCTGAGTACTTCTTATATGTTGATGTTGAAGGGAGCGGTTTCCTTCTATGAAGTGCATAACTCTGCGTATGTAGTCTGGAGCCGAATACTCCATAGCTCCGTGCTCCATCAGCGGAGCTATGACCCTGTCATTTCCAAGCAACGGTCAGGTACACCAAACTTCATGAAATACCCAATCCCAAACACCGGACGCCTCTGGGGGGAAAGCAAACTCGCCTTGGTCTGTGGGTGAGTCGGCAGTCCTGGGCGCGGATTGGAGCGAGGCTTGATTATCCGGAAACTCGGTATTCCCTCGGATTGGTCTCTATCAGCGCAGTAGTGGTGGAGCGGAACCGAACTCCGGAGCACGATGCAAGTCCGTTGTCGCCTCTGGCGCAGCGATACTTTCACATGGGCCGCGCAGAGACTGTTGGGATCAACCGTTTGACCGCCGGACTGGTCACGGGATGGCCGCTGGCTAGCCTGCTGAGTCAGCACCAGCACCACCACCGCGCAGCGGGGCGGGCACGACCAGACTCGTCCATCTCGCGAAATCCATCGCCTTTGCCTCTCCCTCACTCACCCACTCACCTCTCTCTTGGCTCTCCATATAGGCCTTCAAGAAGCGTGGTTGTTTTCTTTCGTTTTCTTTGCTACAGGCGCTCTCTCACCGACACTTAGATTTCATCATCGACCTGATGCCCCTGAAGCGTTGAACACTCACTCAATGAACGATGCCCAAATGTCCGAAGACCAGCAGTCCATCAGGCTAGGCGATGGAGACGATGCTCTCAAAAATAACAAGCAAGACACAACTGTTGTGATTCAGCCTTCGGAACTTACCCCAGACGGACCGGGCCACGCGCAGTCGCCGTTCCAACAGCCGCAACAGCAGCAGGAAGAGCAGCAGAAGGACGAGGAGCAACATACCCCAGAAAAGCCTTTTAGCGTCGAAGACCAACCCCAGACAACCATCGACGAGCAGATTGCGGAACTACAGATTGCAGAAAATACCTCACCAGAACCCCAGATTAGCTTGGAAGGAGTTGCTGACGCGACGATAGACGAGTCATTAGGATCACAGCAAAGGACAACTTCTGTTTCCGAGGAACCTGAGGTGAAGCAGCAATCACAGCAAAAGACAACTTCTGCCTTTGAGGAGCCCAACTTGAAAGAGCTCGCACAGCAGAAGCCACTTCTGGTTCTCGAGGGACCTGAACTGAAGGAGCTTGAAGCAATCGGCGGTGCAGACTTGTCTAGGGTCCTCAGCCTCACTCCGATTCCCACGATTATCCTCGACTCCAACCTTTGCGTCATCCATCTTTCAGACAGCCACGTTGAATTCTCCAAGCTGGATAAACACGAATGTTTAGGTCAACACATCTGCGACTTGGAACCCTCGAAAATCCCCGCACCAAACGTTGCATCTCTCGGTGACGCGATCAACACTGCAATTTCTACTCAAAATGTTCAGGTCCTCGGGGAGGGCGGAACCATTCAGTCTGAACCCTTCGTTCGTTTGCGAGTGACTCCCATCGTCGAAGCAAACAAACTGCTATTTGTTATTCTTGAGGCTCTTAATGTTGCGAACCCTTTGTTGAAAGCAAAGGTCCAGGAACATGCATACGCCACGGAAACTTATCGAGTGCTCGTGGACACCGTTAGCGACTACGCGATCTTTATGCTAGATACAAAGGGCATGATCACGACATGGAATGCCGGCGCTGCGATTTTAAAAGGCTACAAGTCCGAAGAAATCATTGGGAAGCATTTTTCCATATTCTACAGCGAGGACGATTGTGCAAAAGGGAAACCAGGGAAAGAGTTGGTTATTGCCTTGCACGACGGCAAGGTTGAGGATGAAGGCTGGCGATATCGAAAAGATGGATCGAGGTTTTGGGCAAACGTCGTCATAACGCCTGTCCATCAGCTTGGCCACCATGTTGGCTTCGTCAAGGTCACCAGAGACTTGACTGAACGCAAGGCTGCAGAGGCCCGTCTCATCACCGCATATGAGGAGACATCGAAGTTGAAAAGTGATTTCCTTGCTAACATGAGTCACGAGATTAGAACTCCGATGAACGGAGTTCTTGGAGCCTTGTCCCTCTTGAATGCGACCGAATTGTCCCAGCAACAACGAGAATGCACAACAATCATTGAGGAGTCTACGTCCGTGCTGTTACAACTAATCAACGATATTCTCGATTACTCAAAGCTGGCGTCCGGTTCCTTTTCGCTCACGACCGATGTCTTTAGTGTCGAGAACATCATAAACACTGTCATTCGGAATTGCCGGCCCGCGCGCTCAGGAGTCGAGGTTACGAGTATCATCGAACCCAACTTCCCCAAACATGTCAAGGGCGACCCTCTCCGGTTCCGTCAAATTGTCCAGAATTTAATCGGCAACGCCGTCAAGTTCACCGAGGAAGGATACATTCGAATCTATATCAAGGTCACTGAGGATCCACAGACGGAGGACCACATAGTCACTGTCGAAATCGTCGACTCAGGAATCGGTGTTTCCGACGACTCTATGAGCACCCTCTTCGCTCCATTCACCCGTTCTGCCGACTCGAACACCAAGCGTTATCAAGGAACTGGCCTTGGGCTCTCCATCTGCAAAAGTTTGGCAGAACTCATGGGCGGCGCAGTTGGGTATCGGCCCAACCCGGATTGCCAAGGCAGTATTTTCTGGCTGAACATCAGGCTTGGCCGTATCGACGCGCCCTCCGCCAAGTCCGCCTTGCCGGCGTCGTCGGACCCGTGCGAGGATGTCAAGAAGCTCGCGCCAACGAAACAGCTCTTGATCGTGGAGGACAACATGGTCAACCAGGTCGTCCTGCTGAAGATGCTCAATTCGCTCGATTTCGAACGAGTGGATGCCGCTTGGGATGGAGCAGAGGCCGTGCGACTCCTCAAGCAAAAACCCTTGGCGTACGATGCTATCTTGATGGATGTCAGTATGCCCGTCATGGATGGACTCGAGGCCACCACTGCTATTCGCGAAATGAGGAACGACGTCCCTGTCATTGCGGTCACGGGAAACGCACTAAAGGGAGACTATGAAACTTACATCGCGAAGGGGATGAACGATTTCATTGCGAAGCCTATTCATCGGAAAGAACTGGCTCGTGTCTTACTCAAATGGATCGGTGTTTGACACCATCCCCGAACACTCAAGAAGTATACCCGCGTCCGAAGAAAGAAGCCAGAAAAAAAAAGAAAATTGAAGTTCCCACGCGTGCGATACCTTTTGTTGTCATAATATTTTAAGCTGTCTCCCTTATCTCCCGGTGGAGAGCGATACGAGACCTGAGGAAGTGCCTTCAATACTTGAAGATCCTCCCTTTCGACTTTGATCTTCGATGCATCCGGGCTGTTGACTTGTGACGTTTTGCGCCGGAATACCGCCGAGACTTTGTGACTCCCATACTACTACTACTACTACCATTACCACTACTGATACTGCTACTACTATCGCCTTCTTGGCAATCCTTCCATGCCGCCTTATGTGGTCAAAGTCGAAAAAATGCCTACCTACTAAAGAGAGAATCACTTTGAAACAGCGTTTTATTTCCCCAGACCTCCAGTCAATGTGTAAAACTTCTTCGACATGAAGTAAAAGAAGAAGAAGAAGAAGAACAGATGGATTGTTGTTTTTTTTTCTACTTATCTTTGTGAGGAAATTTCTAGGGACATCCGGCCCGGCCCATTCCAAGCCTCTTCGTCCCACAACTCAGGACCCAGTCGTCTTGCCACTACCTACTAATCTATCGGGAAAATCGGTGAAGCATTGCTCCGGATGACCACGGAGTGCGGGTACAGAGGACTATTCATTGTTTTATGTTTTTGCGATGCGAGGGGAACAGATACACGGTATATGAATCTACGCGGGGAATGTTAACTTCCACTGCCTGTTTGATTGATCCTTTTAAAACCCACGGGCGTATGTACGGAGTACGGAGTATATTAATACATAGTTACAGTACACCACCTGTACCTGTCTCTCCACAGGTGCGTGCGTGTGCCTTTCGTCTGCAGTCGCTTGTATGCGGACAGGACAGCTCACGGGCCCATTTCAGTACTAGCCTACAGAGCTGGGCTTATGGGCACGACGTTCGTTTACCTGGGGATCGCTCAACTAGGGAGTGCCTCGTCCCCAGTTCTGAAAATACAGCCAGTCGGAGCCGGAGCAGGACGAGACGAGACGATGCAGCCAATACGGGACACCAGATGGAAATGTTACGGAGAAAGATCGGAGATTGGGACAATGCGCGCAGCGCAGGGTATGCGTGGCATGCAGTCCAGCTGCGCATGGGTCCGTGATGAATACGCCCGAGTAGTGCGCACTGCACTGCTCGGCGACGCAAGCGAGAGGAGAAGGAAAAAAAGCTTATTACGGTCACGCCGTTAGACGAAAAACGGTCAAACCGTATATTTCGCATTTTGCGGAGTGATAATGGCGGGCCCTCACTTCAGGAAGGGTCTAGAAGGAACTGGAACATGTGTCTGGCACACAGCGAGCCATGCATGTCTCTAACTGAGGGTGAGAGATAAAGGACTTACCTACGGAGCACAGAACGGGGTTCGGAATATGGGGATTGTTATATGGAGTACAGGTATTGTACTCGTTTGGTGAAACGAGACGCAGGCATGGCCTGTGGCTTGAACGTGACCCTCACCCTGGCGAGTCAGATGCCACAGAAAAGGGCAGGGCGGTGCCTGCTGCGTGGTGCCTGCTGTGGCATTATGATACTTGGGCAGCAGGACAGACAGACTGGCTGGGGTGTGCGTGCACAAGAAAGCAAACCCCACAGGGGGCAATCAGCTGGTGCAGAGTCTGCAGGAGTGCCTGGCTAGTATTGGTGAGGTTATTCTTCTTCTTATACTGTTTATACTATATTGGGAACCTGCCTTGCGTACGCGTTTGTAACACCGTGGTTTGTTGAGGTTTTTTTTGCCGTAGCACTGCTACCCTCAACATAGTTGTTAGTTGGCTTCCAGCTTTTTTCTTCCCTCTGCGACAGTGTCAGCCTCTGGGGAAATAAAGCCACATTCAGGATTGCAGTCTGGAACAACTTACCTCCCAAACAGAGGAGAGTACAAACCGAGTACCAGAAAGAGAGGAAGAAAAAGGGATGTCAACAGGTCTCGGCACCCCTGATCCCGCGCGTGGCAAAATTTTGCGGTGTTAAAGTTAGGAGGTGTGCCATATCTTATGGGGACTGCTGACTTGAGCTCCTTGAAAATATCACTCAATACCCTCCTCGAGATGGATGGCCTCGTGGAAGGATTGTGCCTGACAAGGCTGGCTGTGTCCGCAAGAGGTCCAGGTGTTCACCAGTGAGTTTGTGCATCAGCAGCAGCAACAGCAAGAAAGAGTCGAGGGCCAGAGCAGCGTTTGATCCAGGAGGTGAGTTGTCTTCGATTTGTGCGTCTTCGAGCAGTCCTGAAGTGAGTATGGGTTGGTCTTTCCTTTGCCTTTACTTCTTCCTAGGCGGATGTGACGGGATAGGCTAACGTGTGGTGTCCTTTTTAGAAGGGAATTTGTAGGTCCTCGTCTCTTCGATGTCGCCCCGAAGCCCTCCTGACGATCGACGACGAGAGAAGCCCTTCCCAGACCAAGTGCGAACGGAACACCCAATTCCAGACGGCCAGGACGCCCAGGTCTGTATCCGAGATGGACCCGTGAAGTCCAGCGTGATTGAAGTCTTTTGGGATGCACTCATCCTCTCTTTTATATCTCATTTTTTGATACTGGGTATCTCGACTTTGGGCCCATTTGCTGGCCATGGCCCATCGCGAACCGTTATGTCAGAGGCTTTGATCACGGGAAACATGATCAAGCCTTGACCGTCATCCTACCTGGTGTAGCATGACACTTCTTGAAGGCAGTACCAGTCATTCAGACTGCGATGCCGCAACAGTCTTTGACTGACGTTGTTTACATGGTTATTTTTGGCAATGCCTGGACACTGGAGTATTAAAATCGTCATTTTGGCAGTGTTATGATACGCTCACACGTACGTGGCGGCAAGTGTTATCGATATTGTATCATACGCAGTAGATGCACCGATGGATAGTTGGATGATACTGTACTATGGTAGATGATGAAGTCAGAAAGATGAGATGATGAGATCAGAAAGAATACTGTGTACATGAAGTTGAAAGAAAGTTGGCAGCTTTTTGGCAGCGATTAGGATACGGTGCCTTTATGCAGATATGTGCTACTCCTGTGCACTTGGATATCGTGGACGTGAGAACCTTGGCATCGAATTTTGCATTATTCCAAGAATCCAAGATCAAGTTGACGCAAGACCGAGGTTTCGTTGCAACTCGTTTACCAGAGTTCGGCGAATTCTCCAAGATTGCACTGTGCACGGAGTACTACGCCGTTACTTCATCTCTACGAGAACTCTTGCGACTTGACTGTATTCTCCTTCATTCATATCTGGTCAAACTTGAGAGAAGAGTTGGACGCTGTTTGGCAACTAATAATTGGCAAGCTTCAAAGAGCACGCAAACGTCAAGAAACTTGCAAAAGAGAGCGCGACGTCACTCTGCGAATCAGACGCAAGCAAATTGTTAACTAGACCGTGCGCGGCGCCGGGCACGGAAAAACTATCTACGTAACGAGCACGGCGCGATGCGCTCCGTGACTCCGTCATGAAGACGTCGGTTGCTGCAACCGGGAACATCGATCGTCCAGGAATTAAAGAAGAATATGAACTCTTCGCGTCCGTCAACTAGCATTAGCTGCGTCGAAGATCACACTTGAAGGAGCAAAGATTTCCCATTCCGTCGTCAAAGTGACGAGGGCGGCTTGCGCCGTGTCCGTTCTTCAACAGGCCCGTTAACATATCGCACGAGTCTGTTGGACAGTTATCTTAACGAGAATTTTTCTTCTCCCTGTGGCTCGTCAAGCTGGTTGACCCGCGGAACGGGTGGGAGGCGAAAACCGCAGTATTCACGTCCCAGGTACCGAGGACATCAACTTTGTTGGTAACGAAGATTGTCTACTCCGTACCTGGCCCTGACCCTGGAAAAGATCAAGGATATGGTTCAAGACAAGTTGACGGCCCTGACAGCGATTATTCCATTCCATGGATTGGAGCACAGGGCCCGAAATTCTATGTATATCAACACGTCCAGTATGCTTGGCCGTGGTCGTGAAAATGCTTCTTTCTCTGCTCGCCCACTTCGCTGGATCGCAGGGCCTCTGCACGCGGGAATAGTGGCGGTGCAAGAATAGCAAGAGTCAATTGGCGATGGTGATATCTGAGACAGCGAATCGTGGTCATCCACGAGGAAAAGCCTTCGGGTAGCGGGGATGTGTGATTCGCCGGGCTAAATATAACCGCAAGCCCCGATAGCAATGATGCGGCATGTTGAGCTTTGACTCTGAAACACATCACTCAAACCGTCCGTCTCTTTGCGATCTGTTGGTGCTCGATAACTGTGAACAGATATTGACGGGAGAATGGCATCAGCATGACAGTTTGCTGCAGCGACGCGTGAGAGCGAGACACGCTTCTGCCGTGCAGCAAGACGCCAAAGAAACGGAAACTGGGCGTAAGATACCGTATGATGACGACGACTTACGGCGCCGCCCCACTGGCTTTCAGCCTCATTGAGGGTATCGCTAAGCCGGATTTGCTCTAGACAGTACGATCCGGCAGCCCAAAGGTGGACTCCGAACGGTATCGCGTTTCACGTAATTCTCCGTACCTCCTGCCCTGTTTTGTTGTTTCTTCGTTCTCGCTTCTTCTTCAGCCTCTTTCACTTCTTGTCTTCTTCCGCTTTTCCCATCCTCTTCCTCTTCTTCATCCTCTGCATCCCTTCATCCTCGCCATCATCGCCATCACCGTCGTTGTCATCAGCGTCATCAGTATCAGCTCACTCGCTGCTGATAGCACACTTTTCGCTTGTCCTCTATCCCAGTTCACGGGCTTATAGGACTGACTCCAGCTTTTCGCCACTGTTTACCATCCCGCACACACAGAGGCATCGTCCCGTCCGTCCGTTCGTCATGCTCAATTCCTTCGCTCGTCGTGCCATCTGCGCACTCCTGATCATCTGCTGCTCGATCCTGGTTCAGTCTGAGCCTATCCATCGTCGACCCTACCGCGCCGCACGAGATTCGTACGATGATCGCACTGTGGCTGCTGCCTTCCAGGCTCTGTCTTTCAAGTTCTGGAATTCCGTCTCTGAGCGCTCTGTCGATATCTCGCACGACCTTGGTGCTCCTCCTCAGCATGATCCGCGCTATCAGTTGATCAAGAGACAAGGAGGAACTGGAATTGTCACCAACTCGACTCCTTCAGTCACTCCCACCCCCACCACCACTGCGGAGGAGACTTCGACTGATGAGCCTCCTGTGACCACTGATGTCGAGCCTACCGAGACCAGCGACGTTCCAAGCGATACCACCACTCCTCCCACCACTGCTATTCCTTCGCCATCCACTCCCGCTGAGACCACTCCTGCATCGACCTCTGAAGATGACACTCTGACCACTGAGCCTTCTGAACCAACTACGACTGAGCCCCCGTCGGTTACTACACCAACCACTGCGTTTTCTTCCACTATTGTCGGCACTACCACTGACGAGGAGGGTGACTTGATCACTTACACTTCCGTTGTCCTCGTCGAACCGTCTCGCACTCCTGGTGGCGCAACTCCCACCAACGGCAAGCCAGGCCTGCAGACCAACGGAGTTGCTGCTCCTGCCCACATGAAGAAGGAGATGCTCGCAATGCTTGGTGGTGCCGTTGCCGTCGCCATGGCTCTCTAAATTGAATATCCGAATCTGATATCAAAACTGGGGGGTGTGAACCAAAATGGGCTTTTTTTCCTACGGTGGTTTTTTTTCCTTTTTACAACAGCTAATCAGATCGACTCGGGTTTACTCGCGTGTTGAGCGGCTCATGCATTTATGGCGTACCATGTTTTTCTCTTGTTTTCTCACCATACTAATCTCAGTCCTTTGTGAACTCGCTGTTGGGCGACATGTACTCTCTGTCTGTCCCTCTCTTTTTCAAATTGGAACCTCTGAGAATGAGTTTACTTTCATTAATTGTTATTAGAGACCGGAATAATTAAGGATGTCACTGGAAATTCAATGATGGAATATGCAGAGTTTAGTTCATTTTTCACCGTTCGAGATCCAACGCTCCCATCCCTGCGGTGCAAACAACATGGGGATATTAAATAGGCCAATGCGTTAAAACAGAGAGGTCATGGGTTTGTTCGACTTGGCAAGCAGGTGTCTGTCGCACAGACTTATGTAGTCATAATAGCGATAATATAGCATCAAAAAAACGGTATATATGTCACAAGTCACTATACATCGAGGCGCTCGAGGTGCTCTAAGCAAACATCCATCCAAAACGCCAATCCACAAATCAATTTCAATCGTAATTAGTCATGTATATCATTTTCACGCCCTCTCCTTCCCCTTCCCTTTCCCCTTCCCCTTCTTCCCATCCCGACTCTTCTCATGCCCCCTCCACCTCTCCTCCCCCGTCCAATACCTCACCAAACTCTCCCACCCCAACAGATCCCCCTCTCTCAACAACGCCGCCACATCCACATTCAATGGACTCTCCGGCCGCGGATCGCTCAGCAGCTGATGCACGGCGGATAATGTGGAGCTAAGTGTGTAGGCGGGCGTCCAGTGTTCGGTGGTCAGGAGGGTCAGGCAGATTTCGCCGGTGGAGAAGGAGATGTTGGGGTGGCAGATGGGTGTGGAGAAGGTGATTGTGGGAGGGGAGAGGGGGTAGGTTGGGGGGATGGTGAGGGAGAGGGACCAGAGGCCGTCTGTTGTTTCGCGATTAGTTATTGATTTGGTTCTGGTAGTTTTTGGAATGAGGGAAAAGGTGTTGTGTGTGTACGTACTCTCGTATGGAGTGCCGGGGACACCTTTGAGGACTGCTTCCCAGTGTAGGAGGTCGTCGTCGGAGACGGGACCGAGGTGGAGGAGCGCTTCGTTGGAGGAGGAGTGGTATTCGTTCAACTCGCGGAGGAGGCGGCGCGTGGTGCTTGCGGAAGCCATTGTGACGCGCTTCTGAGTCTGAAGATAGCAATTATCAAAAAGGATGGATTATCAGAGTGAGCTTTCTGGTCAGACCGCCGAAAGCACGATGATATCGCGTTGAAGCTGCCGGTGATGGCGGTGATGCTTCCCGCCGTGTTTGGGCTGTTTGTCCCGAGGCTCTTCGTCGGTCCATCCCGTGACATGTGGCTGGAGCTACTGTAGTTACCACAATTGCTGTGGCGGTGCATCCCATTCCCCTGACTTCATCTTCATCTTCAAACATCCATCAAGACGACGAGACACTGTTCATGCACCGGCTTGTGCTCGTCCGACAGCTACGAAACCTGACTCCTATCTACAGGGGTCTACTCGCAATGCGGACTTCTCGTGTATCCCAGGAAACTTCAAAGTTGGTTGAAGCTCTCTCTGCTAGCCGTCGAGTCACGAGGCGAAGTGTCGCATCGTCGACAACGTCTAATTACTTTGGAGATTCCAGAACGAGGCAGACGAGATCAAAGCTTGCAAATAATAATATAATTGTGAAAGAAGAAAGCAACGATGATGATACATACCCTGCAGTTGAGAATGGAAGAGGAGCCAAGGACGACGAGAGCTCTGGTCTCTCCGAAGCGAATACCACGGACATTGAGGATCTCTTGAAACCAGAGCCAGATGTGCAATCGAGCTATAGAAAGCGGAAAAGGGGCGCTTCTTCAACAGCCGAAAATGGAACCGTAAAGAGCGAGACATCACCGTCTGGCGCAAGAACGCGAAAGCCGCGCAAGGTCATCGTTAAGGAAGAAGAAGAGGTGAAGAAGGAGTTAGAACTACCCGTTTCCTTCGTCAAGAAGAAGTCTACGAAATCTCGCAAACCAGCTCCGGCCCCTGGAACTATACCCCCTCCACCAAACTGGGAAGAGATGTACGATATCATCAAAAAGATGCGCCTCGACAATCCCACCGCACCCGTCGACACCATGGGCTGCGCTGAGCTATACTGGCGCAACTCCACAGAGCCAGAAAGACGCTTCCACATCCTCGTCGCGCTCATGCTCTCCTCCCAAACCAAGGACACCGTCACCGCCGTTGCCATGCAAAAGCTACACACCCAACTCGGTCCAGAGCACGACGACGACGACGACAGCACTGATCCTGCACCCAAATGGGACATCTCCACCCATCACCCCAACACCCGCTCAACCCTCACCATCGCCAACATCCTCCGCGTCCCCGCCACCCGCCTAAACCACCTCATCCACTCCGTCGGCTTCCACAACCTCAAAACCAAATACATCCGCACCACAGCCACCATCCTCCGCGACCACTACGGGTCCGACATCCCCCCCACCGCCGACGCACTCATGCAACTTCCCGGCGTGGGACCCAAAATGGCGTATTTATGTATGAGTTCTGCATGGGGCGTTGACGAGGGGATCGGTGTGGATGTGCATGTGCATCGGATCACGAATTTGTGGGGGTGGGTGAAGACGAAGACGCCGGAGGAGACGAGGGTGTTGTTGGAGGCGTGGTTGCCGAAGGAGAGGTGGAGGGAGATTAATTGGTTGCTTGTTGGGTTGGGGCAGACGGTTTGTTTGCCGGTGGGAAGGAGGTGTGGGGAGTGTGCGTTGGGGGGGACGGGGTTGTGTAGGGGGGAAGTTAAGGGGGGTGGTGTGAAGGGGAGGAGGGTGAAGGGCGTGGTGAAGGAGGAGGGGGTGGAAGAGAGGATGGAGATTAAAGAGGAGGAAGAAGTAGAGAAGATGGAGATTAAGGTAGAAGAGGAAGCGTAGTTGGATGAGTTTACTGGTCCCCGTATTATAGATCGATGATACCCAACAATGTTTTCTGGATAACAGCATCTTGTATTCGACATCTCAGCATATATCACAATTGCTCGGTCTACGTGGAGCAGAAAAGAAGTTTAAAATTCCGAGAACCCATTTCAGTTCAAGAGAAAAGTCTTAGATCTAGAAGTAACCAGTTTCAAAAAATTTTCAAGAAACTCTTGAACATCAAACTGAATTCAGCCGTAGACTATATACATTGATATTTTTAAAATAATCATTACACATTAAACCAAGAGGGAAAGGAAAATCTAAAGCTTCGCGACAGGAGGGCAGCCCTTGCAGGGTGTTGGCTCATCCTCATGCAGGATAGACTTGTTGAAGGACTGGTCGGATGGGGGGACGTCCAGGGCAGGGTTCTTCTCGAAGAAGCCGTCTGGCTTGAGAGCGACGCTGATTCTCTCGACGGGCATGACGGGGAAGTCCTCAGGACGGGGGTTGTGGGTGAGTGCGAAAGCTGTCGAGGTAGTTAGTATATGGTCTGAATAAAGAAGGGGATATAAGGGAGGGGAAAGGGGCTTACAGTGCCAGAGGACAACATCAGTGTTCTCAACATCGTCGTTGCGTTCAACCCAGTCTTCAACACCGTCGGATTTCTTGCTCTGGTTGGTGAACTCTCCAGCGGAGTAGAGCTCACCGTCGTTGTACTTGGTGACCCACATGGCTCTCGTGGCGAACTTCGCGCGACGGTTGTTGAAGCTGCGAGGAGACATGATGAGGAGCTGACTGGGCAAGGCGTGCAACTTGTATGCGACGGGCTTGTGAGATGTCTTGTTGATCACGTTGTCGTTGCGGATCTTGAAGACGCGAGCCTTCTCAACACTGAGATCAGCGGCGGTGGACTTCTTGATGACGGTGGTGTCAGCGACGTAGCCCACTCCCCATGGGTTCATGGTTGGCTCGTCAGGAAGAGGAATGCTGTCTTGGTAGATGACGGTGTTGTTGTGTCCGTCGATGGCGGGGTCAACACGCATGCTAAAGACGTGCTGATGGTAGGCGGCCATGACACCAGGGCCAACGTTGGTTCCCCATGGGACCTTGGTGCCGTCGGCGTTCTCGAGCGGCATAGTGGACAGGATACCAGTGGCGCGGACCTCGAGTTCAATGCCACCGGCCTGGTCGAAGATCCAGGCAAAGATGTACTCGTAGTTGGAGACTGTGCAGATCATCTGGACGACAAGCTGGCGGTTGCGGACAACGGTAGCTGTGCTGGTTCTGTAGTTGGTGTGCTTGTGCATCAAACCGGCATCCTGCTCGTGAAGGCAGATGACGTTCTTGAGGTGCACAGGGTTACCCTTGGAGTCGGTTCTGAAGCCATCAAAGTATTTGATGTGGCCGAGACAGTCGCAACCAAGAGCAAGCTGGTTGGCAGTGTTTCCGAAACCAACATCACCGACGTCGAAAGCCTGCTTGCGGTGATATGGGGCACGGGGATCTAATATTCGTCAGCAAAACTTCATCAGTTTCGATAAGTTGCAAAGGTACTTACCGCCATATGGCACAGTCATCTCGCAAAGAGACAATCTGTAGAACACATTGCGGTTGTCGTAAGATACGTTGTAGATGACGAGGCCGTCACGGAAGTTGAAGCCAACTCGAAACTTCCACTTTTGCCAGTAGACATGGTTTCCATCAACCTTGAAGGATGGGCCCTCTGGCTGCTGAACAATATATGGCTTCAAGTCGGTTCGGAGCGGCTCGTCCAAAAGATCGTGTGCGTATTGGACGGTCTTGACGGGCTTCCAGGCCTGAGTGGGACCGGTCTTGTGGTCGACACCAGTGGGGAGGTAGTCGATGCGGACGAGCTCCTTGGTCATGGCATCGAAAACGGGGGAGAATGTGCATGGGAGGGAGTAGTGGTTGGTCTGAGGGTGATCGGTGTCGCACATGTACATGTAGTGCTGCAACAAGCGACGGTCCTCGTTCTCGTCGTCCGTGCCGTAGATCCATGGGTCGTTGCAGACAACAACGTTTGGTGGCAAGTTCATCTTCTTGATCTCGGCCTGGACGGCGGGGTGCTCGTTGCAGACCTTCTCCATCTCGATCATCTCATCGACATCGGCAGGGCCCTATCAATTTAGATTAGCCACGGCTCATGCACAAAATATCAACAATCTGGTCTTACCTGCACGCCCTTTGGCAGCTCCTTGCATGAAATCAAAGTCTTCTTGTCGGCATTGATCAAAGCCTTGATGAAGGCCTTGGTGTCCAGACGGTGGAACAAACCGGTCAGGATACGGGCAGGCTTGGCTGGGAGAGGCTTGCCCAGTCTCTCTGCCTCAAGATAGGGGACGGTATCCTTCTTGATGGGCTCCTGGACTTCAATGACCTTGTACCGGAGGGGCACACCAGGGAATGAAGCCTCGAGGATCTTGACCGCCAGGCGGATTTCCTCTGGGGTCAAGGGGTCGAAGGGATGAAGAGACGACATGGTGAAGGTGTAGAAAGAAAGGTCAGAGGGAAGCAACGGTGTAAAAGAGAGCTACAACAGGAAGATGTAGGACCTTTCTCAACGTGATACTTGAGAGAGCGTGAAGAAAGAAAGAGAAGAGAAAAACGAGGGCGGAGGAGGGGGTATTTGAAGAGTTTGGGGACTCGCGATCAAAGCAAGCAAACACCCCTCTTCACTGCAGACGGCCAACAGCTCGCACAGCTTAGCTTGACTCCAGGAAGAGCCGAGATAACGAGGCTCCCAACAAGACGGCGTAAAGGGTGCGGCGTGCGCTGTTCCCTTCGTTACCCCATAAAATGCGTTGCCGTCGATAACATCGGCTCCATACCCGGTGGAGCTACCGAATTGGGGAAAAAGTGGGCAGCATGCTTATGTAATGCCTTGTCCACGCTGATTCTCGACAGCCGATTGGCCAGCGACACGTGAGGATCGGATGCGCATTCCGCAAGAGGAATAGCGCGATTGGTCTAGACCCAAACTGGTGGGACAAAGTGTTTGCTTGGTCGTCAAACAGCCGCCCCGCGAGTCAGCTGGCAGTCTGGGGACCGCCGCCATCGCACCACAAGCTCCAGCCTGGGGGTGGCCAGCGCGGTAAACAATTTGCTTAGACGAGCATGCATCTCCATGGAACACTCTCGAAATACCCCGGACGTGCGGTGGAACGGACCCGATATCCTTCTTGGCGAGACACTGCAGCAATTAACCCAACAGCCGTAGTAGGGACATTATTAGTAGTAGCTCGTTCACGGCTCTGGCGACCGTCAAAGTCACCAGCAAGTTGCCTGACGGATCAACTGGAGTGGGAGTGTGGGGTAAAAAGCTTCGTGCCGTGGAACCCCCAAACAGGCTGTTCGCATTTGCCGGGACCCCAAGCAAACCGATAGAGGACTCGCTAACCTAGATCCAGGAGTGGCCTCATTGGCAGGCTGGCAGCGGCTCTGATACAACAATCAACCAAATAATGATAGCGGCTTAAGAAACACCCAGGACGAAAAGGGAAAGATGAGGCGTGGAGAGCAGGCCTCCTGTATTGCGCGGAATTGTCGTTCAGATCGCGGTGATCAAACACCGGATCAAAGGAGCGCCAAAATTGTTCGCCTTCATCGCGCTTCTTTTCTTTGCACTCCGGAGAAACTGATAAGCGAGTTCTTCCGTGACCCTCACGTGGCGATAACCGCGACAGCTTGTTTTTTTCCTTTTGTTGGGATCAAATCAACTTCGATTGTCCTTCTCATGGCTGGAATTCCAAACCCAAGCGACGAAGCCCTTGTGTGACAGGATCCCCAGAACAATACACTCTACGCGCTTTGACATGCAGATCCAAAAATTTTCTATTTCCAAGGACGCAATGGTAGAAAGTGCCAGGTCATACATTGTCTTGACACGATAACATGCCTGTTCGGCTCCAATGACCAGAAACGGGATGATGCGAACATTATGTATCAGGAGAACAAAACTTGAAATGCGAATAGTTATATGATCAACAGCCGGACGATGAGACGCTAGATAAAAAGAACCATGCAGGTAGGTGAGTATTCCATTCCATCGATCAAGCCAAACCAAACTCTTGGGGGGTATATTAGAACATGATATCACGTCAATACGAAATTAAAGGGAATACTAAAACGCAGAGAAAAGATGACCAGAAAATGGAATCTCAACAAGAATAATTGAAACAGAAGCAGAGGAGAGGATTCACTGGGCCTGTCGGCCAGGTGACGTTGGTGTACTGCCGCTCCCAATGAGATATTCCGGCGGCACCTTTGGCACCCGCGGCGAGTGAGCCATTGCACGATGCTGCGCTCGCAAGAATTCTCGCTGTCGCTCCCTATCACGTCCAACGGCGTTACCCCCCGTCAATCGTCGCACACCACTTCGAATAATCGCTTCAAGAGAGAAAGGACCTTCGGGTCCAACGCGAGGGCTGCCACACGACGGATCTTTCATCGTTAAACGGTCTTCAGAGTCGGAGAGTGCGTCCTCAAAGTAATCGTCGGACAGATATGGCGATTTGATGTCGCCACCCTGAGGCATGGGCGGGAGACTCGGGGAGGATGTGTTTATCGACGGATAGTAGTTATTTGGAGACGTGACGGAACGCATGTGTAAGGAGGATCGTGGAGGCGCTGAGGTTGCAATGGTCACAGAAGACGCCAGAGGAGAGGAGTGTAACTGTGCAGCCTCCATGCGCTGTGCAGTCGATGGACGTGATTCTGCAAGCCCATTCTGAAACGACGAGGATGAAGCAGTTCTAGCAAGAGATTTCCGTAGCAGCGGAGCAGTTTGTTGGTCATACAAGTGCGCACTTGCATCATGAAAATCTCCCGTTGCGAAACTTCGAAGCGTCGAACCACCAATAGAAGTCATCGTAGAGCTGGCTTCTGTTTCATCAAAGAAGTCATCCAAGCTGTCGAGTTTCTGCAACAAATCTCCCATGTTTTCATTTTGCGTGTCGAATGATTTCATGGTATCCGCACGGACAGTTGGGAAGTATGAGTCGCCATAGTCTTCTACCTGGAACTCCATCTCTGGCGTTTCGGCAGGCGGACCCTCCACGTCTTCGGCCTCTGCGCATGTGTAAAACACAGCATGGACATTGTTTCTCGTAAGGCTTGACTGAGCGGCAGGAATGGGAATCGACCATCCCGTCGGTTCCGGAATCCCATAGAGACTCTGGATGCATTCGAATTCCTTCCTAATTGCCCGGGATGAAGACGCCGACGCCATGCTCATCCGCAGATGATGCCGTTCCATAGGGTTCCCAGAGACCGTCATGATATGATCCAGAACCTCAAGAGCCTGCGGACACAGGTCCGTATGAAGCAACCGCAAAAGAGGAGAGATCAGATCCGGACCATGACAAGCAATGTCAGACCGTCCCATATCAATCGTAGAGATGAAGAGACAGAGAATCCTCATAATATGTATCCGAAACCATCGATTGTTATTCGTCAAAAGTCCCATCAGGAACACCAGGCTCTGAACATCCTGGTTGGGGAAATAGTAGGCACTAATCGCAGCCATCACGTCGCTGAGGAATTTCTGGCTGCTCTGATACTGAGATTTGGCGAACCCAAACAAGCAATCGGCAAGTTGGCCGCATCCTTGATTCTCAGCCACGGTTGCAAGCAATTTCGCACGTGCCTGACGCTCATTAGAACTGTTGGGAGCGTCGTAGTGGTGAAGGAAGCCGGGAAGGTTGGCCCAGACAGCGAACAAGAGACGAGTGCCATCACCCATAAGATCGCTATTCGGGAGAGATGCCAATCTATGCAGGAGGCGAAGAGTCGTTTCGAGGGATTCAGATGATTTTAGGCCTTTGTAGACGAGCGCCTGTATTCCTTCGAATTCGCCCTCCCATTTTGGCGGCTTTCCCTCCCGTAATTTCGCGAGGATCACTTCATCAGATAAGTTGATCTTATCGATGTACGTTTCAAGCATGGCCATGCTCTCCATGAATTCCCGTTCGTGGATGGTATTCAGACAGGCACATGTCGTCCAAAAGAGTTGAGGATATCTCATTAGATCCTGAGGGGCCAAGGAGCCGATAATGATTTTCAACGTAGTTAGGATCTCCATGGAGAAGGTCTGGTAATCTGTCTCCTCTTCGGCAATCGTGTTCGAGAGTCGCGCCAGCATATCAGCCAGCATTTTCGGATCCAAAGATGTGGAAATACACCTGAACACCTGGAACGACCGACAAGCAAGGTGTCTCACCGGGCACGAGGTGGCCCAGTTCAGCGCTTCCCTGGACCATACGTCGCTCACATTATCGTAGACAACACTGAACATGTCCACCACGCTGTGGGTAGTATGTAACATGGAGGCGGGGACACGACTACCATTCTGATCTTCTTCCTTTCCGTTGTCATCGTCATAGTCCCAGGTCACGGTCGAATCGCCTTGCCGGATGCACTCAACCAGATCCTCGATGGCTTGTCTCTTGTCGTCCTGAGAATCGTTGTCGAGCTTTGAGGCAACAAGCTCATGGATTAAGTGCACCAGCATCTCGCGGGCTTGCTCCTGGACAGTCAGAGTGTAATGATCCCAGAATATAAGCGCTACGTGAACAAGCTTCATGACGTTTTCGAAAGGAAGCGTAACAGGGGAGACCATTAGATCAACGAGGAAAATCATCGACACCTGCCCTAACGATAGCCCGGCCTGCCAAAAGATTAGCGCTAGAACAACAATCTTGCGAATAAGAGAGAACAGAAACATACCTGTTTGTTGCCAACCGGCAAAATAGATTCCAAATCGGCAACATAAGGCAGATGCGTCACATCAGGCGGCGCTGCCAGGGGCTCTTTACGCTCATGGACCATATTTTTCGGAGTAATCTGCAGTAGAAAGAAGTCTATCACCTTGGATCCGGCCGGCGTCGAGGCTAAAAAGACAACAATCTGCTTCGCATAATCCACAAAATTCTGCTCTTTCCGTTCCAGGCAGAGGTTGATGATGAAATCGAGTACGAGCTGAACATTGCCTCCGTGTGGCCCTGTCGCAAGAGCCTGCCATAAGGCTTGAACTTCGTTGGGCAAGATGTTTCCAGACTGGATGGTGATTTCGAAGAGATTTGCAAGCAACATGTAAGACTTCGCAGTTGGGCCACCGTTGGGATCAAGTTGGAGCTCGAGCACTTGGATCCAAGGTAAAATCGCGGCGACCATATTCCGCTGAGTATCGGGTTGAATATTCCTGAAATGCAAGGCGAACTCTGAAAAGATAACAAACGCAAGATCGGAATGTTGCTGCGCTAAACGCTTCGAGGTTTCGAACTGTGCCAACTTGTAGACCGCAGTAGTCTTGTCAGAGATGCTGATATCAAAGTCCTGTAATCTAGAGTTTTTCTGCTGTCGTTCTTCAATCGTTCGCAGTAAACGAGCAGACTTCATTCGAATTTCTCGCTTAGCATTGCCTAGCGTAAAAAGAACAGCACCGAGAACTCTCCAGAACGCAACCGGATAGTCGATATGTTCAATCAGGACCTCTGAAAACACCTCAAAATAGCTTTCCAGAGCCTTGGGTCGCTCCGATAGGTAGCACATTTCTATGCACTGCTCCAACAGGTAAGGAAGCTCCTTGTTGTGGACAATCAGATTCTTCAACGCCCTGCGACCGATGGTATGAAGTTTATCACTCGGAGTTTTCAATATGATATCGATCCATGCAAGCATCCGTCTAACATCGAACTGAAGAACTGCTTTGCTTTCAGTCACAATTCGAATCGGGCCGCCCTGGTTATAATGTCAGTTAAACTGCAATGCAACGGAAAGGAAGTATACATACGCATAGAGTAGCCATTGCGCTCAAAGCGGCGGTTCGCAGATTCCTCTTTTCTATTTCCATCGCCGCCGTGCTTCGAACTTCTCCATGATCCATTTGCCTAGCTAACGCCAACTTACGCATATTCTCTTCTCGGACATTAATCTGGGACTGATTAGGAGAATATCCGCACCAATCCTCCATTAGTGAAAACGCAGATTTTCTTGACTCAAATGGCATCCAACGCAGCGGGTCCTTGGACCGCTTGATACCTTCAAACAACTGTTCCATTAGACCACAATAATGGAAACGAAGACTCTGGAATTCCAGATCATTTTGAACCTCGACGTCGCTGAGGAATATCCGCAAATCTCTTGTGTAAGTAACGAGGTTGTTGAGGATCCAGTCGTCGTGACATACTTCAGCCTCCTTGAGGAAGTGTGCTGTGGCTTTATATACGTTGGTCACTTCTGTTCGAAGACGATCCGTCTGCCTATTCCTTCTAGGGCTGCTAGGTGTGCGGTGGTGCGACCCAATACGAACTCTGGCTTCTTCGTTGCAAGTCGTGACAGCGTATTGCAGTGATTCGAGTAGCGTTCTATAAAGCTTGATATTGATAGACCCCAAAGCGACGACAATCGCATTGCGAATCGACTCATGGCTAGCGGAGAGGAGTGGAATCACAAACGCAAACAGTGACCTGGCTGAGCTTATCTTATCTTGGGATTGCTGCCCTCCTTTTGATGTTTTCCGTGCATGTTGAGCATTAGCTAGCTGACTCTGGGACTGGGCACCAGCGCTGTTGAGTGTAGTGCACGCCATGATGAGGTACAACTTCCATTGTTCGATTGTAATCTCCGGCGATGTACTAGGACTTCGTGCGATCTGCCGGGTAGCGATATAGTCCAGTGATCCATACTGCATTGTTGGCGAGCCCTCGGCAATGGCAGTTATGTACTTGTGCATCTGAACCAGCCTCGCGCAGACGATTTCACGGCCCAAAGTCACAGCAAACGGGCATGTATCAAAACTAATTCGGATAAGATTTGGAAAGAGTTTCGCCCAAAGAGTCGAGTCGTACGAAACCTCGCTGCTGCATAGTTCAATTAGAGTGTTGTGTGGACCCTTGCCTTGCTTCCCTTTTTGTATTCTGCTTCGCTCAGCGACCGTCAAAAGATCATCTTTCAAATCTAGGATCTTTTCCGAATTTCCTTCTAGTATTTTGATAATCCGAGTATTCTTCTTTCCAAGGGCTGTGTCGAATTCAGTGACAAGCCGGAGAACCGTAATGGCGAAAGATCGTACCCTCCTAGACTGCGAGCATAGGAAGAACAACCCATGAGATTCGATCTCCTCTACATGGGCCAAGACACTCGAAAGGTCCAATTGTAGTCCTCTGCTACCGGAACCAGTTTTGTCAGAATAATCCGCAGACACCTCCCTTGTTTTCTGTCTTATTTCTTCGATCCAGATCCGAATAAGCTCGACATATAGTTTTAGAGTCGATTCGATGTGCCCAGGACCCAGCATGCCCTCGTCAGACATAGTCGAGTATCGAGCATCAAAATTAAATATGAACCTAGCGAAACCAATCGCAACATGCTGCGCATGAGACTGACGCGCAATAGACTTTAGAGACTCCGCAGAGGACGCGGCGATATTAGACTGCACATGTGCTGTTCCGGTGCATAGTAAATTAATCAAGGAGTTGAAGGGAATGTGGTCAGAAAGGCAGCGGGGAAGCGCCTGCACAGCGACGTGAAGGAGGTCATAAAAGGCTTGCTTCTGGTCCAAGGCATTCGCATGGTCATCCCGCCTTCCAAAGCTGAAATGATCCGCGATAGGCGTTTTCGGCGTGATTCCTCCGAATTTTTCGTCTAGAGCTGCTTGGCCGCCAAAGGTATTGTCACATAGGAGGGTCAACTTGCCAAGCACCTCGCAGAAGCGGAAATAGCATTTACGTGTGTTATCGTTTAGCTTGGAGGAATTGACTGGTCGGCAGGTATAACGCACATGTTGGAAAACAGCGCGCTCGCTGGACGTGCGAGAGCTCTGCAGAGGGAACGGCGACAATGAGGATTCAGGCCCACTAAAGTCCTGCGGGAATGGTGGCGGATGATGCATGTCACAATCGAGATCAGCAATGATTGCGAGAAAAGAGCGAATCCCGATGACCATCTTCTCCGGTTCCATCTGTTCAATCTTGAGCTCTTTTCCTGACATGAATAAGTCCGAATTAACCAGAGGGAAGATGATCATCTTGAAGCATAGATCAGGGTGTTTATATCCGATCATGCGAACAAGTTGCGTGATTGGCTCTACCACAACTGTGTCTGTAGTAATATACGTTCTCTTGCCTGCGGGTAGCACAATCCGGATTATGTCCTCAATTTTCCGCAAGGGGTTGCTGAGAGAATCCGAATGGCGATAGAGATATGTCCAAAGAAGCCGACATATTGCTCGGAGAGCGGCTGCTCGAGTAGGCCTGTCCTTCAGCCTTGGAGGGAGGTTGTGGATGACATTCATCCACTGGGACAGGAACAATTCTCTTGGAGAGGCACATAGAAGCAGAATGTGCAACGGAAATGCAGTAGTCCAGTGACGCGGTTTCACAAGTATCTGGGACAGCCGTGGCCCAATGAGGTCTATGAATTCTTTCCATTTCGGCGAGGCCAGGTTGCAAGCCGGGTTAGCTGCGATTGGAAGAAGAAAGATTTCAAGCATCTGGCAATATGCTTGTTTCAGCCGTTGACCATGCGATTCCACAAAAAGCTTCGCGAGGGAGTAAAGGAAATCGCAGGTCCTATCCCAAGCGTCCTCTGGGGATGTTTGAAGACGCAAGTGTCTCATTCCGTAGATGAGCAGTTCAGCCCGGGCTTCAGCATCCTTCATCGACAGCATCCGTCCTTCTTCCTTTTGATGTTGATTGAGCTCTGTAAGAAACCTGATGGTCACACTGGCAAAATTATTTTCACTCATGATTCCAAGCAGCTGGCTATATATCCGCCAGTTAGCCATCCGAAGAGGAGAAGCCGCGATTTGATCAGGGTCGACTGTTTTTAATTGCCCAAAGACTATATCCTCTAGCCGGTCAGCCATCTCCCGCGTGATGGCGTCTATGGTACTTTGATTGAATATTTCAATGAGAACACGGCAAACGAGATATACGGATACGGTTGCCCGCCGTTCAGCCAGGACAACATCTTCTTGGCGTGGTACAGATGATAAAGCTGGGGTGCTGGCCACTGGGTTGCTATCAGAGACTTCATGGCCAGGCTGTGTGGGTTCGGTATTACGGCGCATCATAGCAGCTCCGGTGGCCGGTGGTCTAGGCTAGATTTTCTCTGTTAGTCGTATACAATTTGGAGATCCCAGCAAGTTACAAACCTGGGCTATTATCTGCTTTGCAGTTGCCGCCGCCTCTCCTTTGGACTTTCTCCAAACCATGATTGTATCTATTAACGGCTTGGGCTTTTGTTTCGCGATGTGACCAAGTGCAGCGATGAGCTGGTCAAATGCAGGATCCGCACCAGGGCCGCACACATGTTCAACTGGCGTGTCGAGGTCCGCCATGCTCATGATGCACTGGTTGATTTTCTCGTCTGCTTGGCCAACAAACTTCGCCACAAAATCAGCAAGTTGCTACGTGCCTCAAGTAGATTAGGTCCACAAACCGAGTTGAATAAGTGATGGAGTGCAAATTCCTCAACAGTCCTTGCTTCCTGGCTGCCACTTTTGGAATGATGGCCATGTTCCCGCCGTGATCTGCCCGACTGAGTGCCCTTTCGATGCAAACTTTGGTCGCTTCCCGAATCGACTGGTCCCGCATCTTGTACGTTTGACAAAGGGCTGTTCTCCCGCTTCACATTCAGTTTGGAGTCGCTGCTCGAGGTGACAGTATACACGGCGGACTGCATCGTTTCTGGGTGTATTGGACTGGACGACGCAGGAAGTGCGAGGCTTGGGTTGCGGGTATGCTGAATGTTTCCGTGCACGACGGACGCTTGGCGGTGATGACCATATGAGTTCTGTGGCCGTTTTTCTATGACATCGCCATCTGCGGCTGACCCCGAACGACTTGCACCAGGTTCCGGGCTCTTGGAGGACGCGGACTGGGATCGTATCTGCGAATGTTGCTGTAGAGAATGAACGCCAAGGGTAGTCGGATCGACGGGTCTGCCTCGAGCAGTAGAAACGTCACGGCTATGGGCACCGGGCTGGGGAGTATTTCTCGAAGGGAGACGGTCCGGAGAAGCTTGAGTGGTATGAGGCAGCGAGGTCATCACGGTTTCGTCAGGGATAAGCGGGAGCTGTTGGCCATGGCCCGCCTGGCGCATTGAGTGAGAACTAGCTGAATCGAGGAGAACAAGTTAGCGCTCAGACAGACACACGCAAGGTTTCCCATGATGGAAATGAGAGTTATGATGCCGTGATAGACAACTTGTCTGGAGGTGAGACTCTCGGCTGGCCCCGCCTAGCAAGCTTAACTCACAATGGTGAAGCATCTTCTAACAGTCGATGCAGGGCTGCGGTCTCGCCCTTGTTCTTCATCGTCGAGTCTGTGTCTTATCGACAGGTAACTCGATGGCCAAAGACGACTGAAAACATGTCTCGCAAGCGTATTCTCGATGCATCCATGCCCGCGTAGCCGTTGATGGACGTTGATAGACTATTTTTTTGGCAGCGCAGCTTGCTCTGTGATCACCCCCTGGCCAGACGCCCTTCCCGCTAAACTTAATTGGTCCGTTCTGTGACGGCTGCGGCTTGCGGCACGGTCACGTGCGCGATTAATATCGGCCCAAAGTTATCAGACGAATGCTTCTCTGCAGTACAGTAGATGTGCTTCGAAACACGACACGGGTAATATGGAACAATCGGACGAGATGGGTTCTAGATATTTACATTTGCTTCAGCTAAAACAATGCGCAGCCTGCTAAAAGAGACGTTTTTAAAGATGCACTGAGGGAGGCTGCAGGTATCTTGATCATCTCCGCTGCCGCAATACCAATCGTCGGAAGAATGTGCATCGGCTGCTCCATGTGTCTTGAGTGACCTAATGCCGTTTTCAAACAGTGCGAGGACACTGACAGCATGTCGAACTGCTTCGACTCTGTAAGCCGGACCAGGCTGAAGAGTTGTTTGTCTTCCTTGTGCGGAGTTGATGCCTTTCTACCAACTTCCGGAATATGTATACGAGCGCAGCATCACACTTCTGAGCGAAGCTGGCATGGCTCCCATTCGCCATACTTGTAAAACGTCTGCTCCGTCTGATTTTCAAACCGCATGGCTCGGGCCTATTTTTCAAAGCTGATACCAGTTCAAAGTCGATGTCGAACCCCCGTATGTCAATCTGACGTTTGAGAAGACACCATGGCGATGCCTCAGTGATCAGCCATAGTTTTTGTATCCTAGCCGCTCTGGCGGTAAGAGCCAACTGTATTGCCTCGTATAGAGTACGGAGTAGTATCGACTCGTATTCCGTGGCTGACTTCACTGGACAACTTTTGACAGAAGACACGCTTGGGAGTAATCCTCCAAGTAGCGATTTCTGTGCCTATGAGCAAACGTTGCACCAAAGCAATTGCTTTCCGCTCTTGCACAAGTGTACCTAGGCCGCCAGCCCGAGGATGCCCAGTCCGCCCACCCGCGTCACCAGCGAGCCTAGAAACGAGGTACACTTTGCATTTCCAGGCACAGATCTCTTTGTGTGGGGAAGGGCCGACTCTATGCGCGCGTTGTTCGCAGTCGCAGGCCGCCGTCCCGGGGAACTGAGCGGAGTTGATGCCGGACATAGTGCTGGGAGCGTCGGAGGGCGCTGTGGGGGTGGGAGCGAGCGCAGCTGCGAGGATGGAACGACCTGGAAACAGCGGGATCACATGCCGCGCGGAAAGGGCCAAATTCCGCGCGGCGCATGCGTTGAGGGAGCGCTAAGCCATGTCTGGCCTAGCGTGCTCGGAAGAGCAAAACTCCACCCCCGGCAGTCAACCGTGGCCATTCACCGTCAATCAGCTGCTGTTGCCCGCCAGCCGCACTAGCCCCAAGGATTTCTTCGCTGCGCCGCAGCCATCGTCGAAACATTGTTCACTGCAGTGCCTCTTCGTTTCCGTCTCTTCTTACGTGCGTGTGCTGGAAGAGATTTCTTCATGTTTCCGTGAAGCTGTTGAGTCCTGTGGCTCCCCGCGACCTGTGCTGCATTTCGTCGTTCCTTTCTCAGGAGGGCACTCGACAGTAAGTGAGTTCCCTAACAAGACCCCGTGCTGCTGAATCATTCGGCTCCCCGCCAGCGAAAACATTGGTTTTTTACCATCTTGCGATTATGTCAAAAGTCGAATATACGAGAACTAGTGCAGTCGTCTAATCTCGGAGATTTTGTAGCTTTCCGTTTGTTCCAGCTCCGTCGGTAGGCAACCACTCAAAATGGCGCAAGTCGACTCGTTAGATCTCGTCGTCCTAGCCATGCTCCTTGTGGGCAGCGTCGCATATTTCACTAAGGGAACGTACTGGGCCGTCCCAAAGGCCGCCACAACAAGCTATGGGTCCACCAACGGTTCAGCGAAGGAGGGCAAGACGAGGAACATCATTGAGAAGATGGACGAAACCGGCAAAAACTGCGTCGTGTTCTTTGGTTCCCAAACCGGAACGGCAGAGGACTACGCCGCGAGACTCGCAAAGGAAGGTGCTCAGCGATTTGGTCTGAAGACAATGGTTGCGGATTTGGAGGATTATGACTATGAGAACTTGGACCAATTCCCTGAAGACAAAATTGCCTTTTTCGTTTTGGCTACGTACGGTGAGGGCGAGCCCACCGACAATGCCGTTGACTTCTACCAATTTGTCACTGGAGAGGATGTTTCCTTCGAAGGAGGCGCTTCCGCTGAAGAGAAACCATTGTCCTCGTTGAAATACGTCACATTCGGTCTGGGAAACAACACCTACGAACACTACAATGCCATGGTCCGACAGGTTGATGCGGCATTCACGAAACTAGGTGCGAAGAGAATTGGTACCGCTGGTGAAGGTGACGACGGCGCAGGTACCATGGAGGAAGACTATCTTGCCTGGAAAGAGCCTATGTGGGCCGCTTTGGCCAAGGAGATGGGTCTTGAAGAACGAGAATCCGTCTATGAGCCTACCTTCTGCGTTACTGAGGAGCCCACTATGTCACCAGAGTCTGACAACGTCTACGTGGGCGAACCCAATCAGAACCATCTCGAAGGAAACAAGACAAGCTCCCACAACGCTCATAACCCATTCATCGCTCCCATTATCGAATCTCGGGAATTGTTCAGTGTTAAAGACCGTAATTGCTTGCATATGGAAATCGGAATCCAGGGAAGTACGCTCACCTATCAAACCGGTGACCACCTTGCTGTCTGGCCTACAAATGCTGGCAAAGAAGTCGATCGCTTCTTGCAAGTTTTTGGACTGGAAGAGAAGCGCCATACTGTGATCAAGATTAAACCCATCGATGTGACTGCAAAGGTCCCTTTCCCCACTCCCACTACTTACGACGCAGCTGCCAGATACTACATGGAGATTTGCGGACCTGTTTCTCGTGAATTCATTGCGACCATGGCCCAATTCGCCCCCGACGAGGAAATTAAAAACAAGATGAAGCGCCTGGGAGATGACAAGGATCTGTTCCACGACAAAATTTCCACCCAATTCTTCAACCTTGCACAGGCTCTCCAAAGCATCACCTCGAAGCCCTTTACGTCTGTTCCGTTCTCACTTCTCATCGAAGGTATTTCCAAGCTTCAGCCACGCTACTATTCGATCTCATCATCCTCAACACGCCAAAAGGATAGAATCAGCATCACCGCGGTGGTTGAGTCTGTCCGCGTGCCCGGTGCCGGTCATGTCATGAAGGGAGTCACCACCAATTACCTCCTTGCTTTGAAACAAAAACAACACGGTGACCCCAGTCCCGATCCCCATGGTTTGACCTACGCGATTACCGGCCCCAGAAACAAGTACGATGGCATTCACGTTCCCGTCCATGTTCGTCACTCCAACTTCAAGCTGCCATCTGATCCATCTAAACCTATCATCATGGTTGGCCCTGGAACTGGTGTCGCTCCATTCCGCGGATTTATCCAAGAACGAGTTGCGCAAGCAGAACGAGGTGACAAGGTCGGCCCAACGGTGCTTTTCTTCGGCTGCCGAAAACGGACTGAGGATTTCCTCTATCAAGAAGAATGGGAGGTAAGTAATCACGTGTTTTCCCTTCCCAACCCACCAGCAAGGTTTACTTCCGCGCTCTTCCGTTGCTCCTCAAGTTCGCTAACATAATCCTCTTGCTCTTTACCACAGGTCGTGGCCGAAAAACTCGGAGACAACTTCAAGCTCTTCACTGCCTTTTCCCGAGAAACCGATAAAAAGGTTTACGTGCAGCACCGGCTGCGAGAAAACGCCGCTCTCGTCAACGACCTCCTCAAGAACAAGGCTACCTTTTACGTGTGCGGTGATGCCGCCAACATGGCTCGTGAAGTGAACTCCATTCTCGGTCAGATCATCGCTGAGCAGCGGGGTCTTGCGCCGGAGAAGGGTGATGAGATTGTGAAGAACATGCGAAGCATGGGATTGTACCAAGAGGATGTCTGGTCATGATGACGGAGGCAGGAACATGCTAATTTTCTCTTGTTTCATTTTCTCATTCTATCATCGCCCCTTTTTAGTATATCCCCTTTGGCCCGTCAGCCTTGTGGGTGTTCTTTTTACATAGACCTTTTGGCATATGTACGTGGTTATTTAATGCTCTATTGTCCCCCCTCCTGTTTGTACTTGCCTCAACGCACTTGTCGTCTCAGGTGACGCATGATGTCGTTCTTCCCCCCTCTGTCTTGGGCTCCTTGCACATTTGCTAGTTCTTGCTGCTGTTGATTTCTTTTGGCTTGGTGTTATTAGACTACTTACCTACGATTGATGATGAGCGTAAAGAAGGTCGTTTTAGCCATGTATTTCTATCTAATCGAGAGGAATCCCATCTGATACGTTGATTCTAGCCGAGACCTGCAGGTTTTGGTGGATTATTTCTCTGCCATCATACTTAAAATGGACTCAAAACTCTTTGTAGACTCTCTCACCCTTCTCCTGACAACATATGGTATCTTCCAGATTTCGGGTTATTCCGCGTCCGATGCTCTCCTAGATGTTTAACTTGGCACGATGTGGTTGGCGGGTAAACTCGGCTATTTAGCATTGGCTCACGCAAAAAGCTCTGAACTGTTAATTATCCGCCTTTCCGATATCAACGCTCCTCGACTTTGGATGACGGCGTGCGAAGGTGAGATATCAGGTTGACGTCCAGTACACATTCCTGCGGTGTTCGAATCTATACCAGAAAGCACTCCCCCCTCAGTGACAGGGTCTCCGGAGGCTCAAGTCGATGTTAAACGTTGTTTAGTGACAGGCCTGTCATGTTGCTGCCACGTGAGGTGGTCCGTGTGTTCATCTGGGGAAATATCAGCGCTATTCCTATCATGGGAATGGCAACGACACACCTGTGAACTTCACATATTCCTGACACTTTGCTTGCTTCACTCGTTTTCTATTCTTTCCCTCGCATGATACCCTGAAGCATCTTTGTGTTAGCAAAGATGAAAGTCAATGGCTGTTCTAGCAGGGTGCCCATGAACAATTCTGAGATATCATGAGGTTGTCCACCTAAGGGGACTCTTGGGCACAATGAGCCCGTCAATAAGAGGACAAGGTCCGGACTTGTCAGGAGAACAATGCGTTCTCTCTCCAGCAAGATTTGGAACACAAATCTGTGAATGGAAGAGCAGCTTCGCCTGGCCGGAGGTGCAGCCATTGCTGAGTCGTCCTGCCCCTCCGCCCAAACGGGATAGTCCTTCTCGGCGCAGGGCCACCTCCAGCGTTCATGGGACCTTCACGCACAATGACAGGAGATATCACCTCACAATTTAACACTTGAGGCATCTCGCAACCCCACCTTCTCTTCTTCGAAGCCGTCCTGCTCTGCTCTTGTCCGATATTGTGTTCCTACTTCCGTTTCCGCGCGTTGTTCTTTCCTACGGCATAGGTCTCTGCTTCCTTTCTCCGAGGGACGAAGCGTCCCAGTCTGATCGCCTATATAATCTGGTCTTTCTCCTCTCCCCCTCCGTCTTCCTTTTCCCTTTTTCTTTTCTCACCATCTCACCATCGTAGCACTCCCCCTCGCTTCATCCCCAAGTTCGAGTTTATCGTCGTCATTTACTCTACTATTCGCTTTATCTCCTGCTGGCTAGTCATCAGACTCACTGTTTATCCGTCCATTTTTGCATCTGTTCTGCATTCGCTGATAACACTGCCCCTCCATTCGTAATCTCCTGCAACGTCAGGTCATCTCACTGCCCCTCATTCTCAGAACCCCTCCCTTCCGCTCCCTTTCCTTGCTTTCGAGCATCTATCTCTCATCAGCAAGAAGATATTTGTACGTTGTCGTGTTCTAAATCTTATTCTAACAAGTCACGCAGGTGTTTTCAAGCTGACATGGGCTCCGTGGAAAAGCTTGCGGATCTTGTCAAGGGATCAGTTCCAGAGGAACAGGGTGCTGTACCATACAAAGTATGTTTAACACTAGCTTTTGCTTTTCGTCCTTACTGGACTTGTTTCTCGCTATTGAGCCCCTGCATGATCTTTAATCTCTTCCCCATCTTCATTCTTTGCCAAATTCCCTTCAAATCCCGTGACCTCCAATATGGCCTATGTTCTGTTCTTGATTTGCAGTATCCCAAACTTCAGAAACCTGATGCTAATTGTTTGCTGTTTTGATGGAGAAGATGGCTGCAGTCATGAATCAGCAAAGCCAGATTCCAAACGGTGCTGGAGAAAATGTCCACGCCCAGGGTCACAGCCCTGCTTATAAGCAGGAACATCATATGGGTCATCCATATATGCCACCGCATTACTATGGCCATCCCATGGATCCAGAGAGCCATTCAAGGAATGTGAGCGGCAACCTTGCTCAATCCTTTGCTAATCTGAATCTCCATGGCCACCGTTCTGCCCATGTGCCGGTTAAGAGCAGCGTCCCAGTGGCCTCTGGTGCCAATGGTGAAATGCCTGGCATGCATCGTCAGCATGGCCCTTTTGTGGTCGTCTCAAGCCCACCGGTATATCGAGGCGCACTTCCAGCTGGCCCTCATTTCGGGCAAATCCCCCAAGAGCCAAGTGCCCCTTTCCATTATGTCCCAACCAGTATCTACCCTGGATTTGTTACCAGTGCACCTTACCCTCCTGCTTCTTACCCAGGGCACTCCTGGCCCTATGGCACGGGACCTGACCATGATCCTGCCAAAGCTCATCGTGCTTGGTCTCCCCTTGGTGACAGAAGCCCAACTGAAAATGGGCATTCCAGACAGCCTGATTGTTACCCCCTGATGGGTCCAGTTGACCGCTCTTCGGCGGGTGTTCCAACGCTGCTTGGTCCTCCCCAAACCCCAAGGTCATGCATTCCATACCAAATGATGAGAGGCGCCGATGGTTATGTCCTTCAGGACCTTGACGCGTTATTGAAGCAGGAGCCTGCCATTCCTCCGGCCGTGCCGGCAATGTGGACTAACCCGTCCGATCTGACCCTCGCAAAGTGCTTGGAGAATCGGGAAGGGATTACGAATGTTTATATTCGAGGTTTCCTTCCAGAGACCACGGACGAGATGCTATATGCATATGCTGCACGTTTCGGGAAGATCGATCGCTGCAAGGCAATTGTTGACATGGACACTGGTCTTTGCAAAGGGTATGTGACCAATTAAGTGCATGATCCTTGAAGCATATCCTAATTGTTTGAAAGGTTTGGATTCGTTCAATTCTTCAGCTTCGAGTCATGCGAGAATTGTATTCGGGGCTTCTTCCATTTGGGATATCAAGCTAGTTTCGCACAGGTATGTGCCGTAGTCATTCAACCTCGTGACACGGAAGCTAACTCGCGCAGAAATCTCGTAACTCCCGCCTCAAGGATCTGGAAGATAGGGCATCTACCAATATTTATTGCACCAATGTACCAATTGAATGGGTGGAAGCTGTAAGTGACTTTAAAGCATTATCACTCGGCTTACAATTTGGTGAAATCTAATAAACCCATTGTAGGATCTTCGCCGCCACTTTGAGCCCTATCGTGTGATATCTGAGAAGATCAGTCGCGATGAGAATACGGGAATTAGCAAGGAGGTTGGCTTTGCAAGGTTAGGATGAACCCTTTTACCACGCGTACCCGTGACTGACATGAGCAAAATCAGATTCGAGACTCGTGAAATAGCCGAGCAGGTTCTTGCAGAGTTCCATAACGTTACCGCCAAGGACGGCGTGAAGCTCATGCTACGTTTTGCTGATACTAAGGCACAGAAGCAACTTAAGCATCAGAGCAATGAGCGCCGCGCCTATCGCGCTGGTGAATACAGCTACTCTGTTGAAATGGTTCAGGGTAGTACCCCTTCACCAACTCTCCACCGTTTGCAGCAGGCGGCGTCCCACTTCAGCCCTAACTCACAGAGCAGCTATGCGTCCCCAATGGGCGTAGGCCAAGTTTGGACTCCAGCAACATCTATTTCCCCTCCGTAAGCCATCCCCTTGGAGCTAACCGCCGTTACTTGTCACTAATCCGATTATCAGCGGCCCGATGTTGAACAGATCCATCAACAGCCTTCGCATTGCTTCGTGGCCAGGACGCTGTGTATTGTCCAATATCGACAATACCCCCAGTGCCCGTGGGCGATTCGTTTCGGTCAACAATGGCTCTCTCTCCGCCGGGTCCACCAAGACCGTCATGCCAGTCTCCGCCGTTCCAGGAAGCAAATCTGAGAACTGTAGCCCAAAGAAAGGAAAAAGCTTGACCGACCCTACCTCACCAACCCCCTCTGCTAGAGAGCTGAGATTTTCAACCCCCAAGTCCTGCCACTAGGTTAAATCACGATACCACGCGAGTTAAGTCCTGATGCCAGGTTCTCGGGCGATAATCATGCGGCCGGAGCGCATACACTTCCACAGATTGCCTTGTTCCCTTCTCTATTCGATTGCGCATCTTCAGTTATTCAAATATGTCTTCAACAACTCACAGAGAATTACTCGACTTACGTTACTCGATTTACGACGAACTATCCGAACGATTTATGATTACGCATATGCATGGTTATGTCCAAAGAGATGAGAAAAGGCCAAAAAAACTTATGACCTTAATGATGATATGTTTATGACTTGCATCACGTCCTCACCGAACAGATTGTGTGGCTAGAGTTACGAGTTAGCGACTAGTCTTCGGAATTTCACTTTACTATGATAGATAATATGAACTTAACATTTGCTCTATTATTCTGTTCCACATACTCGGTGCTTTTGCAGTGTTTCATTGTAGATAACATGCTTGGCCCAACACCAAGATTGAGGGGTCGTCCAAAAAAGTATTCTATGATGCAGGACAGGTCAAAATATATATAGGGAGTATGTAGAGTTCTATATGCGAATTTTTCCAAGACGATGAGCGATCAGTATCGCCCCAACCTCTCCTCTTCATCCTCGACCAACTCGTAAGCTGGACGAAATGCTGGACTCGCATTTCCATCCGCAGGATTCTTGTCTACCCGCAATTTTGGATTGGGATGCGTATCATTCGTTCCCCCTAGGCTGGTATACCCCTGATCGTAGAGGGGACAATACTCAACACCCAGATGCCTAATAAACGCCCAAATCTCGACATAATGCCAATCAATGACCGGATGAATGCGCACGAAATCCGGCCACCCATGATCCGTACGATCGAAGTGGGTCAGATTCTCACCGTGCGGATCCGTCCGGCGTGTACCCACGAAGATGGCTTTGATGCCGGGGTATTTGTGCAGGTAGGATGCGAAGGTGTCGCGTAGGGTGGTGTGCGGTGGGTTTGTGGTGTAGCGGGTCAGGGAAAGGTGGTAGGTGTGGGCGGAGGAGTCGACGAAGGATTCGACGGAGGGGAAGGGGTGGGAGGGGCGGGCGTACATGGCGGGGATGGAGGTGGGGGGTTGGAAGGCATGGTTGTTTAGTTCTATGTCTGCGTCTGTATCTATGTTTGTGGCTGTATTTGTGGTGCTGTTGGATTGCTGTTTGCGCTCTGGATGTGATGGACTGCTGGCGGAGGAGGGGCCATGTCGCAGCTCATGCTCCGGCTCTGACTCCGGCTCCGGCAACGGGTGTAGACTGGCGAGGAATAAGATGAGGAGGACGAGGCAGTCTTTACCACCGTTGTAAGACAGAGAGAGCTCATGCAGCTTGTACCTGTTCAGGGCTTCGCGAACAACGCCCAGCGAGGTGCGGGTTTGTTGCTGGACGCGGTAGAGCAGGGAGGGGGGGGCGTGCGGTTCCGAGAGGAAAGATTGGATTTTGGCGTGCAGGGAGGCGGAGACGCTGGAGAGAGAGGGCACCTGCGGCGGTTGAGGCTCGTGCGTGTTGGGATAGCTCGAGTCGTCGTCAATGTCGTTGTTGTTGGGAGACAGGGAGGAGGAGAATGGTGGTGCGGATGCTGTCTGTTGCGCGGAGGTGGTGTTGGTGACGCCCTCGCCGTTGGGTGTACGGGACTGGGCGGCGGTGGTCAGATCGACCATTGCGAGGGTCTGTTCTGCGCCGTTCAGGAGAGATATCAGACTTCAGGCATGTGGCCCTTTGTGCTTTGTGATGCTCGTTCTGCTTGCGTTGCTTTCTTCTCTGGTGCTGATCGGAGTTTCTGTGTCACCCCGCCGCCGCTTTTTCTCGTTCGGCGGGAGTTGTGGGGTCAGGAGAACTCAACGACGGCGATCAAGAAGAACAGCGAAAAGGGGATGAGGACAGCTCAACAGCTGTCGATGGGTGAATGATTTATCTGAATTTGATAGATGAGAATGAGTTCTAGACAGAAAGTGTGAGAGACGAGCTACGGCGCACCCACTCCCACCAATAATGGCCCGACGGCCGAGGGACTTGGAGCGTCAACTTTCTTCCATCTGATTCTCTGCGCGGACTTCTCTCTACATACAAAATGGCAGATCTGGAACCAACTCGAATGCATATCCAGCATTCACAGAGATGCTGTGAGACATATCCAAGTCTACTGATCTCATCCAATAGACAATGCATGGCTTCTTTCAGGTTCCGTTCTGTGAGGAAGCCTAAGGCCAGGGATAAAAATGAGCTGGTCGCATATGCCATTATGCAACTCACAATTCCGGCTGAGTATGTGTTGCTGATGCGCATTGTCATGCGGAGAGAACCGTGCGGAGGCTGAGTGCTATCAATGATGATGACCGAAGCGCAGAAGCAATGGCTTGCTGTAGCATATAATGTCCGAAGAAAAGGAAGAAGAAAATGTTGGAGGCCTGTCGGATCTTGCTTCATTGTTGTCGTCAGCTAAAGGCTTGCATTCAGCCCATGCGCGAATCCGGCCCACAGAGAGGATAGACAAATGCGATCAGAATTCCATTAAGGCCCATGTATCATCATCCACGGTATCGAATATTAACCCGTGGCTTCGTAATTCTCCACTAGCGTTGTACACATCGCTCACGGGGAGGCTCAGCAATGTCGCCAGATGCTGGACATGCAAGCCCTCTCTGCTCTGCGCAGTATTGCTGAGAGTGTCGTATACCCTCCGCGCAATGGGTGACAAATGCGGGAGAGGTCTGCCGTCTACACCAATATGTTCTCCTGCACCTCCAGCCGCCCCTCCAGCAGCGGACGCTCCCTTCGCAGCATCCGCCTTGACCTTGGCTGGTGATGGCCCTCGTGTAAAGTAAAGATGGATAGCGGTCGCTTCCAGAAAATGGAAATGGTATTCGTTCATATCCGTTAGCGGCCGTACGACGTGTGCTGTGACCGACCGTCGGTTATTGAAACTGCTTATTTTGCCCCATACTCTGGCATATCCGTTTGTCACGATCTTCTTGCTATCAGGGCGGCCTGATGCAGGCCCGCTGGTGTCCATGGGGTCTCCCGTCCCGTCATCGTTCCGATCGGCCTCGTCCATCCATTTTTTCACATCAATCTCCCCCGTCCCGTCGTCGATTTTGTATGTGATGAATGTGGTGAGCTGGGATATGTTGCGAACTTGTCCAACAAATGATATTTGAGTGACTTCTGTGCCGTCAATTTTGAATTCGGCGTCTGGGTAGGCTTGCGTTGCTTCGTTGACCTGCTTGATTGTGACCGGCCGGAGAGATTCTTTGGTGTATTTCTAAAAGGGGCCGGAGGTCAATTGCTGTCCTTCCTTGAGGAGTATGTCCAATGTATCGCTCTATGCGTACCTTTCCTCCCTGGCTGCCCCCGACCTCAGTCATGAAGCCACCATCCCCGGCGCCTTGGGCATAAGAGGCGGAGGGGTATTGATTGTCGTATCCGTAACCTGTCAATTTGTTAGCCCACATACTTCAAACACACACGAGCAGCAGCATACTCATTATGATATGATATTCCTTTTCTCTATTTTATTTTCAATTCGTAAATATCAATTAATCGGGCCTATTCTTCTGCTGGTGGGACGTGTCTTGACGTGTTTTTAGCGCACCGGCGCGTCACGATGGAATTACGTAATCCGCATTGAGGGGATTCGGTGAAATGTAAATCCGGTGCATTTTTTACTTTGAGAGGATGGAAAGAACGAAGACGAGAAGCTTGGAAGGAGCGACTTGAGGATTGATATCTCGCACGAGAGAGGAAGGAGCTGCTAGTAACGACAATTACCGCTCTGGGCGACTGACTATGACTTGACGTCCAATTGACTTTATCCCAGTTCGCGCTCGCGGATTCTCGCATCCTCAGCACGCTCGAGACGAGCTCGAGCTATCATTGATAAGCTCGAATCCAGAGGATCGATACATTCAGCAACCATGCCGCACCGCGCTGCCTCTCCCGCGATGTCGGAGAATGAGTTCGACATCACACAAAGCCTCTTTAGAGATGATACCGATTCCGACCTCGAAGCCGGCCCTCGCAAGCGTTATGCACCTGAACAGATGAACCTGGATGTCATGGGCGATGAGAACGGCGATGAAGACGGTGACAATGATGCAGCGTTTATCGCAGCTCACCAGGCGTCTATGAACCGCAAGGCGTCCAATCTAAAGGGACGCACTGTGAAGAAAGGAGGTGGATTTCAGGCAATGGGCCTCAGCGCGAACCTCCTTAAGGCGATTACGCGCAAGGGCTTTTCGGTGCCGACTCCTATTCAGCGAAAGACAATTCCGTTGGTATTGGACGAACAGGATGTCGTGGGCATGGCGCGAACGGGATCCGGAAAAACGGCTGCTTTTGTGATCCCTATGATTGAAAAGCTGAAGGGCCATAGTTCAAAAGTCGGCGCAAGAGCTCTGATCATGTCTCCGTCAAGAGAATTGGCTCTACAAACACTCAAGGTGGTGAAGGAGCTAGGTCGCGGGACAGATTTGAAGTCAGTGTTGTTAGTTGGCGGTGATAGCTTGGAGGAACAGTTTGCATACATGGCAGGAAACCCCGATATTATCATCGCCACTCCTGGTCGCTTCCTCCATCTTAAGGTTGAAATGAACTTGGATTTGTCCAGCATCAAATACGTTGTCTTTGACGAGGCAGACAGGCTTTTCGAAATGGGATTCGCAACCCAGTTGACCGAGATTCTCCACGGACTGCCACAATCCCGCCAGACATTGCTTTTTTCTGCCACGCTTCCGAAATCCTTGGTTGAATTCGCACGTGCAGGTCTGCAGGACCCTACTCTTGTTCGTTTAGATACAGAAAGCAAAATCTCTCCTGACCTTCAGAGCGCATTCTTCTCCGTGAAATCCGCGGATAAAGAAGGCGCCCTCCTTCACATCCTGCATGATGTTATCAAAGTTCCTACCGGCGAAACAGAAGCTGGAAAACGCGCGATTGAGCAATCAAGCTCTGGAACTAATCCAAAGAAACGCAATCGATCAGAGCAGAACAAACCCAAGGAATCGCCCACAGAACACTCCACCATCATCTTCGTGGCGACAAAGCATCATGTTGACTACATTACCTCACTCCTGCGAGAGTATGGGTTTGCCGTCTCGTATGCCTACGGTTCTCTCGATCAAACAGCGCGTAAGATACAAGTCAGCAACTTCAGAGCTGGTATTTCGAATATCCTCGTCGTCACAGACGTTGCTGCACGAGGAATCGATATTCCCGTCCTCGCGAACGTTATCAACTACGACTTCCCTTCGCAAGCAAAAATCTTCGTTCACCGAGTAGGACGAACTGCTCGCGCAGGCCGTACAGGCTGGAGTTACAGTTTGGTTCGAGATTCAGACGCCCCCTATTTACTAGATTTACAACTATTCCTTGGTCGACGCCTCGTTATGGGGAGGAAACCACAGGATACCCCGAATTACTCAGAGGACGTCGTCGTTGGCAGTATACCCAGAGACGCGTTGGCTCGAACCTGTGAATGGGTTTTCAAGCTATTAAATGAAGAGATCGATATTGAAAGTCAACGCGAAGTTGCCATGAAGGGAGAAAAGCTATATATGCGAACGCGAAACTCTGCATCTTCAGAAAGTGCTAAGCGAGCCAAAGACGTCGTTGCTTCCGATGAATGGACGATGTTGCATCCACTGTTCAGTGATGAAGCTAGCAATATGGAATTTGAACGGGAAAAGATGTTGGCACGGATAGGAGGCTACAAACCACAGGAGACGATATTCGAGATTAGTGGTCGACGGGGTGGGAAATCTGGAGATGACGAAGCGATGGATATGATGAGAAAATTGCGCTCGACGATGGCGACAAAGAGAGCTAAAAAGGAAATCGAAAATAAACTAGCATCCAACGGTGATTCTGCGGTTACAGCACAACCTACATTGGATGATGACGAGGGCGACGACTTTGGTGACGATATGAATGGCGATGATATTGCCGACATGTCCATGGCATCCGATTCTGAACTTGAAGTTACGTTCTCCTACGCAGCCGATAAGAACAAGTCGAAAGGTCAGGGGAAACAATCAGGTGGATCATCGTTTCAAAATCCAGAGTATTTCATGTCTTACACACCAACGTCTCATTCTATGGCCGAAGAACGTGCATATGGAGTCCATTCAGGGTCCAACAGCAATTTCGTCGAGGCTTCTAGGGATGCTACAATGGATCTATCACGCGACGAGGCCAGTCGAGGATTTGCAGAACCTCGCTCAATCATGCGATGGGACAAACGTCACAAGAAGTACGTTTCAAGGCGAAATGACGAAGACGGATCTAAAGGAGCACTTTTGGTCAAGGGCGAGAGTGGAGCCAAGATCGCTGCCAGCTTCCGTAGCGGCCGCTTCGATGCATGGAAGAAATCGAAACGCCTGGGACGTATGCCTAGAGTCGGTGAAACGGAGAACCCTACCATTGGATCTACAGGACCAGCAGGAGGGAAGAGATTCAGACACAAGAAAGAGCAGGCGCCCAAGGCAGCTGATAAATACCGGGCTGATTACGATGTGAAGAAGAAGAAGCAGCAAGAGTCGCAGAAGCAACAGGCGGAGTCTGGGCTATTACGGTTTGGGACGAAGGGGGGACCGAAAAAGGTCAGGAGTGAGATTAAGAGTGTGCACGATGTGCGCAAGGAGAGGAATCTGAAGGAGAAACGAAGGGATAAGAATGCTCGACCGTCTAAAAAGGGAAAGGGCAGATGATCGCATTTGTTGCTCGATATCTTAGGCATCTTGGAATTTTGTTTCACGTTAATTTTTGGAGTTACATGTATGTTGGCTCTGGCAGTTTGAGCCAGAGAAAAAGGACAGAAAAGGGTTACGATGATACCAATTGTTAGTATGGACAAGGCCTCAGCTGAATCTCAGACATCAATTTCCAGTTGACTCATATGAACCACCCCGAAGACGGCGGTGTTACAGCTCGACAGCTGACGAAATTGCTCTCTGCTGATCGCTTCCTTCAGGATGATCAGAGCTTTGTGCCGGACCATCAAGAGGGAGAGCTAGAGCTGGTCATGAGCACGAGATCCTCATCGTCACAAGCTGAGAAGACACGAGTATATCATCAGCGCGATCGGAGCGGTGAGCTCTTCGAAGCTTCCCTAGCGGCGTGGCCTAGGCTCGCGGCGTCTCGTCTTGTTTCCAATTGGCAACTCCACGAAATCCTTCGCCTTGTCAGTAGTAGGAGTCGGGGATTTGATATCTTGCGATGGCGGGAAAGCCAAAAGCCAGGACCACCATGCTTTGGTGTGCCGTTACGGGGCCCCGCTAACTAGCTAGTCATGTCATGCCAGCACAGGCGATTTTTGGCAAATTTATCCATCCTAATTAAGTGTTACTCCTTGTATTGTTCTTCCTCTCGAAAACTTCATATTTTGGTGGGATTTTTCCGGGGTAAAGCGACCAGTAACCAAATCAGTTTCACGCAATGTTTTGGAGAAGTTTTGCCTTGGGGCTGGGCCTCGGTTAATGTCCCTGCCTTTTGAGCTGGGACTTAACATATGCGTATGTGTGACTCCTGTCACTCATTGTGCAGGATGTGACCAGGTATCTTGCACGGGAGTCTTGCTGGCATCAATTAGATTTTGCTGCTTCCTTGCAGATTTTTGGCCATTTTTGTGCTTGCGCAGAAGTTATCTGCTATTAATAATTTTTCGCCTCTATTTGTCTCTCTCTCCCCAGCATCAGAATATTCTCGTCTGGACCGGTTACGATCGGAATTCTTCACGGTCAGGGAAGCCCAATCGTCACCAGGGAGAATATTGATTATTTTCGGAATCTCTCCTGTGGCCGGATACGTTATTCATACATACTGGAGGTGTGTGTGTGTCCCTTCGGTTTGGTAGAGGACCACAGGTCGAGGGGAGAGAGATAAGCATACGTGCCTTATACGGGCACTTTGGTCCATCCTTGCCATTGAGTGGCAAGCAGTGCGAGTGCTTCTATGAGTCTCTCTCTTGGCCGTCGCTCAAACAAACTGCGAGTCACATTAGTGCTCACGGCCGAGCCCTCGTTGAAGATGAGTTTGCGTGGCCTCTGATGTTACTCTGCCTCTGAAGAATCAGCGGCCCATTTTGAGTTGTTTCGACATCCATATCTCGGAGCGAGTTGCCTCGATACGGGTGGTCAAATTGTGTGATTACTCTCCGAAGTACTACGGTAACTTACTGTAGGGAAGAAGATAGATGGACAAAAGAAATAAGGGCTGCGACGGATGATCGGTCTCATCAAAGTAACATTGCTTTTTCCGGGGATTTTTCTTTCTCGTTTTCGATTAATTTCTTTTTGGGCTTCGGAGAGTTCGATTTCAGTTTCAGCTTGAAAAGGGATGATGGAAACCCTTTTTTTCGGACCTTGCTTCATCTCGGTATCTTCTGTTTGTTTTCGTTCCCAATTTTTGCTCCAGTTTGGACCATGATTTTCCTCTTCTTTCCTCCCAGGTTGGTGGGAACTTCTTGGGGCTCATTTAACGACTGTTGGGATACTTGGGCATGGTTCAACGTGCTGTGTTTCGGTATTTTCGGGACACAAATACTGTGCACCGTGCAATTTCTCCTCGCCCTGTCGTCTCCTCCTCCCTGCGCATTTTCTGTGTCCCTCCCTCAAACCCCCATGCCAGATCTGACCCTGCAATATTGATTGACCTCGTGATGACAGTGATGTCAGCGAAAGCATGGTTTCTTCAAGCATTCTGCAGGATATGGGTGTGGCCGGATTCTTCATAGGCAGCATTGGCATGCCGTTCGCCCCGTATCTGGCTCAACAATTCTTAGAATTGATGACTGAGAAAAGAATCGCGATTCCCACTATATCAGCTCGATTCTGGACAAAAACGCTGATATAGTACGGTGGCCTCCGTACGCATCACTAAAGCGCTCATCATCATGCACTGATTCAGACGGCAAATGCAAGAATAATAAATGTCAAGATACCCCGGAGCAAAGTTTCCTATATCGGCACGTTGGACGGGACCCTGTGTTTCACAAAAGTGTTGAGGGCAAGGTTGGCACGAATGAATCGATGAGAAAGATTATTGATAGAGAACGGACTGGACTGCACTGGGCTGGCGGCTCGCTGGCTGGCTGGCGTAATAGCTCCCTCTCCAAGCCAATTTGGAACGGTTTCAATAATTTGCTGAACCAAAACCCACATCTCTGACCAGGAATACCCCTTGAATACGGGCTATAGTTTCCTCCACCAGCAAGGCCTCCCCCATTCTTTGTCATTATCGACTTGAGCTCCAGAGCGTTCAACCTGATTTGACAGCGTGGGCAATAGCATATTTGTGCATTATCTATCGCCTCGTCGCTGACGGAGGATTTTGGTCGTCGTCCAGAACAGTTATCTGATCTGTGTCTTGCAGCATGCATATTGGGGTCCTCTTTCTTTTTTGGCGCTGCAGGAGCACATTTACATACGCGTGTGCTTACGATGTGCATTGGCGAGACGAAACCTAAAAGAAACGATGATATAGAGCGATCTATATGTATATTTGTCTCTGCAATTCAGCCTCACAATCTTATGCACGGCATGGAAAAGGACGTATATGCATATCTTCCGAGGATCGTGTCTTGCTAATACGCAGCACCTTTTTCCTGAAGCGGGCAAGAAAGCAGGGCAAGAAGAGGGAAAGGGAAGCATCCCACGTCGGCCGCCCGCCACTTGATCGCTGAGTTAAGCCGGCAAAGAATGAAGAAAAGGAAGAGAGTTCAACAATGATTATTAACCAAGTCGGGAGTAGTGTTTGGCAAGTGGAACGGCGGGCGAGATGGGGTACGGGGGGGATGGGTTGGCACGGAGATTAATGCTGTTTAACAAGCCACATATACGACGTGCGTGCGCTACTCCGTATGTTGTTATGGAGTGACCATGCATATCTATACGCGGAGAGTGCATGAGGCAGGGATACCCGTTGATGCACATACATATACATGTGTATATGTTTGGATGGATTCGATATATGTACAGTATGTACGGAGACCTGACCATATGCAAGTCATTCGTGCGCGACGCTGTTATTAGTGTTTAAACGATGGTCCATGGCAGGGGTACGCTGTTTAGTTTGTCAATATCATCTCCGTACTAATGAGCTAACCAAGACAAGGCAATTCTCGAGATCAAGCGTCCGTGTGTGCGTCCTCCGTATACGGAGCACATGTACTGTACATACAGGACATCAATACACCGGGAGGATCACGGAGTATTGGAGGATTTTTCTTCCTTTCCAAAATCGAATCGACCGCTGAGAAGAAAAGGGTTTCAGCCGTTTCGCAACAGTCGGTGAGAGCGACAGTAGTCTGCAGGGCCACAACACATGTTAAACCTGGGGAAGTGCAGGGGATTGTAGGGATAGGGATAGGGGAAGAAGAAGAAAAGAGTTCTGCTGTATGTACCCCATACTTTTCCTTTTCCCACTCTCCTGCTGCATTTCCCCAAATTTCAAGTTTGCAGCACGGGGATGGTTTGTCTGGAGTAAAATCTGGGGTTTTTTGGTCCATGCTCGTTTTGCGCGCTTTTCAGGTCCAGGAGGCAGGACAAACGAGTCCAGGAAGTTGATGTCAGTCGTGGGCGGTGGTACTCTGTGAAAGTGAGCCCTGTTGCATAGCGATCCATGCATTTTTACATAATTCTTTTCTCTGTTTGGCGATAAGAAGCAGACTGGGGTGCGCGAGGGAGTCAGGCAGCGTGACTCGAGAGGAGATCGTTATTGAAACGGGGACTGTTGTGACAGGGGTGTGCGCTGACGGAGTTTATTTTCGCGGAGACTTTTTTTTTTTGTGGCTGCAAAGCGACATCATCACCACCTTTTCCATCGAACACTTGAGTATGTCAGATTTACGAGGTAATCATAGCATTTGGCTCATGCAGTTAAAACTATGAAAATGAAGGATTGCAGGCTGCGAAGCAAGTGAGCTGATCAAACAAGCACGGCACGAGCTAGTTATGTAGCATGGCGGAGCGGTCGACTGTTAACGCGCTCTTAGACCTAAACTAAAATCTGATTCCTTCGAGCATGCTATCGAAATCCTGCTGGTGACGATATTCGAGATCTATTTTCTTGCTTCCGCCAGCTAAGTAACTGCATTTTGGACCCTCGCCCCGTTCAGCGGTTTGAACAGAAATGACATGCAGCAAATACGAAGTCGACATTTTCACCGCTCTATAACTATGCATCTCTATTGAGAATCATTGTCCAGGCTGGAGCATGTGTTCTTTTCCGAGGCATCGAGCGTCCTCCTATCGTACTCAGCAAAGTTACAGCTTTGGAATCAACTGTGTCAACTATGTCAACGCAGCATTGATCAGCCAGGGTCTATACAAGGGACTCTGATCTGATACCTGCCTGTTCGAGGGTTAATTAACAAGGCCGAAAGCAGGTCAAGCAAAGCCAACGTGCTTTTTGACACTAGAATCCCGTCAAGAATGTTCCAGGAGATTAATATACACATGTACCTACATAGTACTGCCGTATAAACCTTACAGGCCACCATCAGCAAGAAGGGCTACCGAATTCCTCTCTGGATTCGTCGCTGAAGAAAAATTATATGTGCGGGAAAGGTGGAGTATGGCTTTGCAGCTCAAGACCCTGTCAGTAAGTGTTTCTGATCGCCATCATTCCATCTCCAGCCGGTCAGAAGTCGTGATATCGTCCATAGACGTACACAGTATACTTAACACGATAATGCCAAGTACTATGATAACTTGCTGGCACTGAAGATTATTAGCCCCCTCCATTTCTGATTTACCTGGCTATCTACTCCGTAGTTTGGTTTCGTTGGCCAACTTCAGGTCCGTGTGAGAGGGAGGGTGGCAAGGTTTCCCCAGGTCCGTCCCAGCTTATCTCCCTCCTTCAAGATAAATTAGTCTGCCAGTTGTGCAGATGGTCAATGCTACCCTCAGCAACTCCTTCCCCCTCGCCGTTAAACGCATCTGACCAATTCATGCGCGCAAGTAAGGTACTTTGAGACCTGGGTAGGATTGAAACAGAAACCGCTAGTGCCGATCATTGGGCTAGCTGGCTTACGGAGTACCTTCTTTGCTTTCCCCACTTCGCATTATTTTGAGGGCCTGGGCACCCCCTGGAGAGTCTCGTGCTTTTGCTTGTATCGTGGGAGTCTCCGAGGGCCGTTGAACCTGGAAACAGCGTGCTGCGTATGTAAGCTGACGGGGGAGGGTACGGGGACGGCAAGGAAAGAATTAAAGTGACGGAGAGAGCGGCAAACAAACCAAGACAATCTTGCAGAGTCCCCTATGTAACCCTTTCCAACACGCGAGAGGCGACGATATTGATCCTCATCCCTGGAGAAAAATGCCTGCAAAGCGTGCGGTGCTCAAACAGGGTCTCAGCTGGCTCCAGAGGTTCGCCGATCGTTGAGAATCGGAGTCGACTGTCCTTTAGCTATATGTTTCTTCGAACAGTTTTTGAACCACAAGCTATGATGTATAAACTTCACTGATTAGCTGTGAAATTTTGCACAGGCGCAGAAACAAAGTGGAGCGTGGGGTGCCTTATGGCGTTGGCTCCAAAGGAATACGGCTTGTTTTCGCTGAGGAACGGCGGAGAATGCCTTGGAGATTGTTCAGGTTTCGGAATGCGGGGTTGGGTGGGAAGGATTAACCAGAGCTCCTGGTTGAAATTTTTCATAACAGGTGGTGATATTATTCGAGGTTTAAGACCTCGAATTCTGCTGCCATACGGCCGTTTCCACCTCATCCATTGGTGGAATTCTTTCGCCAAAGGCCGGAATTTCAATCAACAGATCGATTTGGCTTTGCTCTGCCCGTTGAAATGTTCCCCTTTGGGCTTCTTGCTCATTGCCTCATCGAGGAGAAAAGTTGTCCAATGCGATGCACTGGAACAGTGTTTAGCGATCTCGCAATCGTATAATAGCGAGCCAGTCGACCTGCGTGGCGGTCATGGAATCTTCTCCACATAAGTTCAAGGTACTCCAGACTTCCAGCCGGATCATAACGTGAATCTACATGGATTGCGGCCGTGCAGAGCGGTGGCTTTATCAGATTCGGGATCAGCAAGTGGCCATGATTGCAGAATTGGCGCTGAACTTTTGCAGTGCCGAACCGTGAATGGTTCAGGGCCAGAGAATTACAACGCTGATCGGGCCCTTTTTTCCTTCTCCCCTCTCTCACGCTCGCGCACCCTTCCCTGGCTTGCTGCAAGTCCCGTTTTCGGAGCGTGAATCTCTGTGGTCATGGCAGCCGAACCAAGGGTCGAGGAAGATCCTCCGAGCTAGGGTGCAGCCAACGGGGCCGAAAGGGATGCACACGAATAATGAGTTTGTTCACTCTGTTCTTTCAGAGTGCCATCCCTTTGTTGTGAGCTCGAATCCGCGGGACGAACCTCTCGTTTTCGCTCGGGTTCGAGCGACCACCGACCGTGGATGCCGTCTGCTGGCATCTCGTGCCGAAATCCCTGTTGATCGTTATCATCATCACTGCTACTCTGTTCAGGGTGCGGAATAATTGATTGGAGGTGCTGACCGTTTGATTCGACAGCCTCAGTCTCCCATAATTAATATGTCATTATTGGATGTTTCATCGACCTTGGAGATGGGCGAGCGGGAGTGGCTGGCAGGGTGGTTGATCTCCGAGGATGGTGGCTCTGGAAGCCGTTGAAAGTTGTGCTCTGGTTCATTACTTCGTGTCATTGAGACATGTAACAAGCTGCATTGAGGCGGATGTACTCCGTAGATGAGGTGGATGAAAGAGAGTTGCAGTGAGAGAGTGAGAGAGAGAGACGGCGTGAGGATGAGTTGAGGTTGAGTGCGAATTGCTTTTGTCGTCGGCACACGTAACCTCACTCCATCTTTCTTTCAACCTCACCTCATCACCACCGCCATCATCAACCACCAACGCTAGAAGACATGCTCTCATTGCTCTTTTGCTTGTGCTGTCGACCGTCCTTCCATCATGCAGTGGACGTGCTCTGCGTCTCTGGTCTCTCGCGCGGTTACTGACCCTGGTGGTGGCGCCGTACCACCGTGAGACTGTCAAATAAGAGCCAGCCATCCGAGCCCCGGCCAGGCCGCCAATCCTTATGGCTCCTCACGCCCTGGGCGCTCTAGCTGCTCAAGCCGAGGAGTCGAGAAGCCAGCAAACTCTCTGCCGTGCTGAGTTGAGCAGAAATCAAAAGAGAGTTATCCGAATGGCCCTCCACACCCGCCATAGAAAAACGTCCGATTGGCCGCCCCCGCACAATTCCCTGGTATCCTTCGAATTTTATTCAAACACGCACAAGCAGCAGAAGAACGAAGACCCTGCGATAAACCCTTTTGCGCTGTGTGATTGGTACAGACGCTGTACCTGAAATGATCGACGTGACATGACGGAGATCAGGGCAACTGATGGTCAATAAAACGTATTAACCCCGGTTGCACTCCGCAATAAAATCATTAAGATAGGCATGAATCAGGGAAAGAAAAAGAAACCATAATGATCGTTGCGACAACGGTTTGTACCTCCGGTCGAGGAACAACAGCGTCCATGTCTCGAAATCTTCGGCGCGCGGCTACTGGTTCATCTGGAGAAGTAACGGCAACCGGGGGGGGGCATATTCTCTGTCTTTCTCTCGTTCAGGTCTTCAGAAGCATCATCTTAATCAGCACGCGCTGGAGTAGCCAACGATCTCGTCTGAATCTGCCCCTGGTCTTCTGCACAGGCCACACTCTCTGCAGGTTGATACGACCTGAGGGAAGACCAGTACTGGCAGTAAGATACTAGCTTTTACGCTTTTCAGTCATCATCCCCAGCAACACGAGGGAGATGCATTCTCGAAAACAGCGATCATCCGCCCTGGTAGTTCTGTTGTGCCATCAGGGCTCAAGTCCCAGGGCCGAGGAGACTGGAGATGGACGATGATGTCGGGTGGAACAATTAACTAGGTAAAACACACCGTTTCCATCTCCAAACAACAAAACGCGTTTCTCATTTCTCCAAGCCTAGGACCGTGTTCCCGTGACCCTCATCAGTTTCATGGCCAGCAGGATGCTTGTTCCAGAAATTCGAAACTCTCTCCCTGACGCTCTCGCCAGGCCTGTTGCCCCATCCTGACAGCGTTGAGACAAGTCATGACCCGCCTCTGCGTTAATACATTCTGATATTAAGGTCATCATCGATGAACGGAGATGATCATAAAAAGGCTTGACTTGAATAGTACCCAGAACCTTATGTAGCAACGCTCAAACCTTCAGGCCCTCTCGTAACTTGGGCATCCCTGACCTTAATCTACGGTTGCTACTTTCCCGAGTGCGACTCTGCAGCCGCCGTTTTTACTACTTATCTTGACCGATTTCCTGACTTGTTTCGCCTTTGATCTCCCATCTCTGCAACTCTCTCTTACCGGCCCGAATCTTCCCCAGCTTTCTCCAATTCCTACATCGCTCTCTGCTACATACATATACCCCCTTTGGGCCCCCTTTATTGTGCTTTTTAGGGCTGTCCTCTCCACCACCCGTTTGTGCCTCATTGTGTGGATTCTTGTCACCCGATAACGACGCGTCGATCATTGAGCTTCAAGCGTTGGGTGATCTTCAACCTTATTCACTTGCAGTCCTCGCCCCAGCTGCACAGAATCGCAAAGACAGTTGCAAAGTACAGATTGAGAACCTGTCGCATCACTCGGCCCGCATCGCACGACCCACCATAGGTTTCCCTCTTTGATCTCTTTCGAATCTGGAACTTTGATAGAGCCTGGCTCTTTTCGTCGTGCTGAACTTCGCCTCTCTTCTTTGTTTCAATATTGGACGCCAAAGCGCCCTCGAGCGGTTGTCCAGCAAACAGCAATCAAGCGCCGTCGGATACCCTGGTCTTTGATATTACAGGCTCGGATCGCGACCGTTGCTGTGGGTTCCATCGCACCACAGCTTTGACGGACCTTATATCAGTGGCTGCCAGGGCTGCCTGAGTTTGTTGGATTCTTTGCAGTTTTGTTCCGGAAAATCCTCCGTCCCTCGAATGCTTATATTGACCTCGGAATGATCGGCATGATACACAACCTGCTTTTTTAATCTTATAACTACTTCTGGCGGTCCAGATTCCTAAACGGACAGACTACTGTTGAATATCAACGGCCTTCAACGTTCTCACCCCAGTCCTGTCAGCACTCTTCTCCTCCCCTTATAAATTCCGACATATCAGTCCACAACCACCCTCATGCAGTCCCTACGACCTGTCGAACCGTTCCCTTTCACGGCTTTTCGACACACCTACGGATCTAGTTCTGATCCGCTGAGATTCTCATTGCATCGGTCGGAGACATCCTGCGCCTACAGTTCTCAAGCTGCATACCCCTCTCCTCCTATGTCGGGCTCCTCCTCTCTACAAGATCAATTCGATTCATGTCAGGGAGAGAAGCGTAAGCGCTCTGAGCTCCCAGCTTCAAATGCTTCGCAGCAAGTGTCCGACCAGGCAGCATACGGACGCAATTCACCCAAGGCTCAAGGTGCTGGCGAGAAGCCCCAATCAAACATGTCTGTGTTATCTCTCTCAGGAACAACGGAACAACCACAACTACTTCCAGCTCTGTCCGCAGCAACGCCCATTCCCCCTAGGACGATACCACTGCCACCTCGATCAACCCGCCGTGCAAAGGCCCATGTGGCCTCTGCCTGTGTGAACTGCAAACGAAAGCATCTGGGCTGCGACTCTGCGCGACCATGTCGAAGATGCGTGGTTGCAGGTAAAGAGGTAAGCCTTCTTGATGTCATAAACTCGTATCCTCAAGTTGAGTAGCTAATATTCTCTACTAGTCTTCTTGTGTTGATGTAACCCACAAACGAAGAGGGCGCCCACCTTTGAAGGCTGAAGAAGGCCCCATTAGGACCTACGAGTCGACTTTTGGTCAATCCAGCACACTCAGACTCTCTAACCAACCTCCTCTCCAGCCAAGTGTTCCTCAGAACCATCAGAGGGCGCCGTCACGAGAGATTCGTTCGAACACGGAGTACCGATTTGCACCTCCAGCTGAATTGGGTAGAGAGCGCCTGAAGCTGAGATTGAGCCCTCCGATTCTAATGAACCCACCGTGGGGCCCATCGATGCTACCATCTCCATCAGCAACATTGCCACCATCGTCTCCGCTGAGCAGCGCCCCTATACAGCGACCTCTATCAAGTGGCAACGCCCCTCAGTCAGCAGACCGGCATGGGTCAATTCCTAGTCCAGGTCTCCCAGGACCCTCGCACCTGCCTCCTCTCTCTAGAGACCGCTTGCCACCCCGTTCTCCTCGCCAATATAAACAAACCATTTCTACACCGCCCTACACCTCTACTCCAGGACCAACCACCCATCCAGCCAACGCTGCTATTCGATTGCCTCCAATTCCCCCAACGCTCAGCAAGTTGAAAGTCGACTTCTCAGCGTCCGATGGCCCTCACTCTGCTGGCAGTATCACGTCGCCATGGTCGATGCGTATGGACAAGGCATTTGACATCACTCTGCATCCGATTTCGCCAATGGCGCAGGAGGAAGCCGGATTGATTGAACGGAGATGGAGCCACGAACATTCTACTACGTATTCCCTTCCTCCTATTCGACAATCCGCTGCAGAACCGTTGCAGCGCCAGCGCTGTTTTAGTACCTCTGCGATGATGCCAGCTGGCCACCGCGAGATTTTGAACTCCCCGACAGTGAGTGAGGGAGCAGTGGAGCTACCACCTGTCAAGCGTCGCAAGATGGAGCTTGGTGAAATGGTCAATGCGTGATATGATTTTCTTCGTGTTTGTAATGCCCGTTATGAGATATTCCCGTTGTTTTTGCTACATTTTTCTTTCTTACTCGGCTTTACTTGGGCGGATGAGGTGGTTTGGAGTATTATGATTTTCCTTGGATTATGCAGGATGTTTTTCATCGAATACACCATGCTTTACATTGTCTTTTAAAGCAACCAGAATGTTTGTCATGTCAGATACCCCCAGTTTATGCTTTGTTTATGTACTATTGTCCGGTATATGCTTGGTTTTGAATGAGTTTCAGATAGAATAGACTTTGAACAGTTACCTTTTTGAATCTTGCGTGGTTCCTGAAATCCAAAAAGGGGAGGGGGCTCAAACTACCTCTGGATGGGCTTTGAGAAACATGATTGACTAATTTTCGAAGCCTGCAGCGGGAAACGGAAGAGAGTACCGGAAAAATTGCGCGCGCAAGAAGAATGGATGGCTGCGTGCATTGACCGACGGTTCGGTTGATAGATGCACGGTAGAGTTGCGATGTGTCCGTATGGCGTCCCAAATGATCGTCTCTTCGACCAGCAATCATCGACAGGAAAGTAACCGTAGCTTACGATAAAGCAGGATATATCTCTTCCCTTGAGCTGTGTCCCAATTGTCATACCCCATTGGAGACTAGATCTGGAACCTGTCGACCACCCAGAGAAAAAAAAAGGGGAAAAAAGTGCCCATTTTATGCAGACGGAAAAAGACTTCATGCGTGAACAGCAAGCAGATGGGCAAGCTAACCAGCGAGCAAACAACAGGAACTTGTATGGACATGAGAAAAGTAACAATCTCCTCACGCACATACCCGCATCAGAGGAACAGCCACTGCCCACCCCTCTTCGCCTTTCCCTTCCACGACAGTTTCCAAAACGGCGTCTCCCCATCCATCCTCACCCACGTCGTCTCATCACGCCAATCATCGCCCCTTCGTGCCGCTGCCGTCGCCTCCGCACCCGTTCCAGGACCAAACCTACCCCCATCCCAACGATCTGTGATCAGATCCATCTCCTCAAGCTTAACCCATTTCGTGCGCTTGAACAGCTTCCATCCAACATACAGCAGCGCCATGACGGGAATCTGGACGTAGAAGCTGACGAAGTCGAGGGCCTGGAAAGTGGGTGCGAAGGAGGACCAGCCTTGCACGAGAATGAGGGTGGCGTTGAGGATGATGGAGAGGATAGGGCCGACTGGGTAAGTCCAGTTCTTGAAGGGGAGGAGGTGGGCGAGACCTTGGGCTTCCATGGCACGGCGGAAGCGGAGGGAGGCGACGCCGATAAAGAGCCAGGATAACTGGTTGGATACGCCAACCAGGCTGGAGAGGGAGTGTTAGCTTGGCATTGTTCTGTTGGATATGTTGATCTGGGCGGGGTGGAGGCAGAAGAAGAGGAGAAGAAACAGAGAGGGAGATTGGGAGGAATTGCTTTTGTGAAAGGGCGGGACGGAGAGGGGAAATGAGATGGAAAAGTGATAATAACGACGATATTAAGAGTTGAACTCACTTTTGTAGCCAAGTCCACAGTTGTCCTGCACCAATGTAACTTGCGCCAAAGCATAAGCCGCTCATCAACGACGTTACCAGCACGGCTACCCACGGAACCTTGCGCTTCGTTAACCGCCCCAAGAATGCCGGGGCGTGTTTGTCCACGGCAAGGGTATACATAACTCGAGCCCCGGCAAACAGGGCATGATTCCCCGCCGAAATCACACTGGTCATAATAACGGCATTGATAAAGCTGCCTGCAACCTGGCTACCAACTTGCTGGAAAACAATGGTGAAAGGACTGGTGCGGGAGTTTCTTGTGGTCAGGTTGGGATAGTCGTATGGAACATTGAGTCCGATCATGAGAATGGCGAGAATGTAGAAGATGAGAATACGCCAAAAGACGTTGCGGATCACACGGGGAATATTGCGCGTTGGGTTGCGAGTTTCACCAGCCGTGATGGCGATGGATTCGGTTCCTCCGCTAGACATATGTTAGCGTTCAGGTTGATAAAGCAATATGGCAGCTGGAGACATACTATGCAAACGAAGCAGTGACGAAGACAGACGCGAAGCCGCCGATTCCTCCAACAAAGGGAGCATCGCCCATATTCCAGTATCTCCCACCAATGTACTCTTTGTTCACGTTTCCGCCGCAGTTGACGACGATACCGATGATAATGAAGACCTGTTTGTTGACAGTCAGCATGACCTGTTGAATGGCAGAGGGCATTGGACGAAGCACTTACGATAATAGTGGCGACTTTGAGAATACTTAACCAATATTCAATCTACGATCACATATGTCAACACTTTCACTTGTGGACAGGGGAAAGCAGCGGTGAGAAACTCACCTCACCATACGCTCGAACAGTGACGATATTTAGTGCAATCAACACCACGAGGAAGATCAAACTGAACGCCCACGCGGGGAAGTTTTCATCCCAATAGGCCAGAAGTAATTGTAGCGCAACCAAATCCGCCGCCGTCGCGACAGAATCATTGAACCAATAAACCCAGGTAAGCGCAAAACCGAGCGAGTCATCCACGAAGCGTCTAAAGCAAACCAGTTAGCACATTTTCAAGGCAATGGGTTTAAATTTGATGAATAGGAATTGCTCAATCATACCCCGCATAAGTGCAAAAGGATCCAGCAATAGGCATATACGACGCCATCTCTCCCAATGACAACATCGTCACAAACACAATCGCACCCACAATCGAATACGAAAGCAGCATTGAGCCTGGTCCACCCGTAGACAATGACTTTCCCGTTCCCAAGAAGAGACCTGTGCCAATAGTGCCCGCAATCGCAATCATCTGCACTTGTCGCGCAGAGAGTTTGCGCGCAAGTTTATCGGCGACGATTCGCCCATGCTCGTGATCAACCTGCTGGATATCGGGGGAGGCTGACTTTTCGGCATCGTGTGTTTTCTCATCGTGTCCGTATGGCGACCTGATCGCGTCGCCGGACGTCGCCATCTTGGATGAGTGTATAAACGCGTGTCAGCGCTTTGAGCTATTTCTCGATTTTTCAATCTGTGTGAAACCGAGCGTAGACTCTTTGCCCGAGGGTCTAGGAAAGCACAAGGCGATGCGCGAACAGATAAGTAACTTGTGCAGAAACGAGGTCGAAAAAGAAATCTCTTTAAGATGGCAAAAAAAAAAATTATCCGTCGCGGACCTATCTTCTAGAATCCAGATGCAAATGCAACCATGCTGACTTGCAATGGCGTCAAAAACCGTGTCGGTCGATACGAGCTCACAAATACTCAAGCCAACAAACGTTCCCTCTGACACCAGCTTCGCGAAAGGGTTCCCAGAGTCAAGCTCTCGATAGGATCAGGAGAACCAGGACGACAGGAAGTATTTATTTCTTGTGCCAGTTCGGCCTTTTCCCCTCTCTCTTGGAGATGCTGGTCGTGAACTAGGATCCCGACTGGCAGCTCATATTAAGCTTGCATCTGGGCCAAATGATCACCAATCCTGTCCTATAAGAGACGGCTAATAAAACCCAGACGGCAGGAAAAGTCTTGAGAAATGCGACATCAAGACAAGCATCTCCAAGAAAACGCGGATGTTCTCCATACTCGTCTTGACTCAATTTTTTCTTGTGGATTCTGGTCAGCCATCGCACCATCAACGGCGAAGAACTGGTCGAGCTGATATCCACATACCGCGATTGCGTGCTCATCGCACCACGAGACGGAGTGGAGGCCACAGGCGCGGGTTCAGCCTGGGGGCCTTGCACCCAGAACGACGAGGATGTCAGAGATTAACCTCCGAGCAACGTTTGTTCGGTTTGCTTGAATTTCGTTGAAACGAAGTCTTGGGCTTGTTCTAGGGTCGCAGAGCTAAAAGCGCCCGCCAGCTTGGCGCCCCCGGATTTGACTAGGCCATGAGGAGGAAAAAAGCAATGAGCATGAACGATTTGTGGGATATCCCGGTCGTATGGAGTGGCAACGCGGGAGAATTTGGAGAAAAGGGACTCGGCAGCGTGGAAATTATTAATAATAGCTGTCAGTCAGGATGCATGCAGGACGCCAAAACACATTCTCCTCGTGTCAAGGACCTGGCTGGAGGGGGTTGCGAGTATTAGATCGAGATGCGGAGAAAATGGCCATCGCATCGGGATATCAGAATCTATCGATCACTACAGAATCTCTGGAGATCACTCCAAAAAATGGTATCAAAATTATTACGTTGTTTACTCCAAAAGGCCAACTGCAAGAGCTTCCAGATCCTCCAGCGTCTTGACCTCTGCCGGACTTTGCGCACGGGTCCGTTTCTTCTTCTTCGACGTTTTTAAATCTCCCTCCTCCACATCTGAATCATCCTGGAACCATTTCTTCTGCTTCTTACTTGGCGGTGCCTGTGCTTCTTCCGGCTCCCTGTCCTCGTCAGAATAGCCCTGGCCAGCAGCATCCTCCGCTTCTTCGAACGGAGCGAGAACCGCAACAACTCCACCTTCTGCTTCCTTCTCAGCTCGTGCTCGTTCCCTGCGTTTTTCCTTCTTTTCCCTCTTCTTCTGCTTCGCGATCTCCTTGTCACGGATATCAGCCAGTCGAACCCGTTCAGCCTCCATCTCCAAGAATTTGGCACGCTGTGCATCCGCATCGCCTTGGGCTCGGAATTGGTCCTCATCTTCCATCTCGTAGATCTCATGTGCGTTGCCATCAGAATCATACACGAGTTTAGTACCTTTGCCTTTGTATTTGAGTAGCTTCTTCTTCGATTTGAGAAGTTTCTCTCGTCGTTTCGAGTCGATGAGTAACGGGTCTTTGCCGTCGATCTGAACGGCCTTGATGTTTTTCTTCAAACCGTCCATTTCTGAGTCGGATCCTCCGAGATTTTCATCGCCAGCGTCGAACCGTCGCTTGACAGACAAGAAGCCATCATCTTCGTCAGCGTCAGCTGCAGGATTGTCCTTATCATCGTCAATATCATTTTCGTCATGGATCAATTTCGTGTAGTGCTCGGTCAACACGTCTTGGTTGCGGCGCTCGAACATGCGATCGTATTTTGTCCTCACTGTATTTTCCTTATCCTTCTTTTTCTTGGCATCTCCGTCCTCATCTGTGTCTTCATCACTACTCGACACAGCTGCCAGACGTCGAGGTGCATTCTTCCGCGACTTCGTGTCATCTCCTTTGATGAACTTGATTCGCGGAGCGCCAGGAAGTCCCAGACTAGACGCAAATTCTTCCAAGGGCAAGCTTTTCACATCAAACACCTCTTTGTCCTTCTGAATATGTATCGATTTGACGTAAGATGTAAATGCCTTTTGCCCAAGATACTTCAAAGCAGGATCTTTGAAGCACATATTCTGCAATTGATTCTTGATGCTTTGCTGCTTCCTTGCTTTGATATTGATCCGTTCAATGGGGATCTTCTTTTGCTCAAGTCGCTTCAACATGCCTTCTTCCTCCTTAGGCTCAAGAAACAACACTGCTCTGCCATCTCGTTCATATCGCGCGGTTCGCCCTACCCGATGGATATAAGTGTCCGCATCTTCAGGGCAGTCGACCTGAATGACCCAATCAACAGCAGGAAAGTCCAATCCTCTGGCAGCGACATCAGTGGCAAATAGACAAGAATACTTCGACCTCGAGAACTTCGTCGTAATATCAATTCGTGCGCCCTGCTTCTGCCTTCCGTGAAGGTGCAGCAACGGTATACCCGGCTGCATGTGTCGAAACGCCTCATACACAAACCGAACCTGTTTACTCGACGAGAAAAACACAAGTATCTTCGATTTCAACGTATTTCGTATAAAACTCCACAATGTATCCAGCTTCTCCGGCAACGGCGTAACCACATAATGTTGCTGCAAGCTCGCCGGCGTCGCACTATCCGCCGTCTGATGCACAGCAACATATTCCGGATCGTTCAGACTCAATCTCGCCAGGTCAGACACCTTCTTCGTTTGCGTCGCGCTGAACAGCATCGTTTGTCGTTCCTTGGGTAAATGCTCGACAATCGCATCCACCGTACTTTGAAAACCCATATCCATTATTCGATCCGCCTCGTCAAGCACCAGCATCTGTATATTATCCGTCACAAACGCAGCCGTCTGATCCATATGCTGCAGCATGCGCCCAGGTGTGCACACGAGAATGTTCATCCGTCCTAATCGCTCTTGTTCTTCCTGTAGACTCTTCCCACCAATCACCAAACCGGCGGAGAACGCATGGTAACGGCCGATCTTGCGCAGCACTTCGAAGATCTGAATCGCTAGTTCGCGAGTGGGCGAGAGAATGAGGGCGCCTAACCCGTCGTATTCCGTCCATTGCTTCCGATATAGATTCTCCAGCACGGGGACGAGGAAGGCCAGTGTTTTCCCGCTCCCGGTCTTTGCGGCACCAAGGATGTCTTTACCCTTGAGCGCATGAGGAACTGCACGCGATTGGATGTCCGTTAGTGTTTTAAAATGTGACGATGTTAGTCCCTGGAGGGTGGCATCGGATATGGGGAGCTCTGCGAATGTCTCGACGGGTGTTTTTGGATCGAGTTGTTCGACTCGCTGGGTGAGGCTAGTGAGGTCCTCTTCGTTGCGCTTGCGCTTCAGGTTTCTGGCATTTTGGCGTATGGGCTTCTGAGGCTTCCCACCGCGGGGATGTGCTGGAGCCATGACGACTCTTGACGGCAGATGTCAATGTTCTCGTCTTCGTTCTTCTTGTCCTCTGTGTCGGCGAGAAACTTTTTGAGCTTTCCGCAGCTTAGTCAGCAATGTCCGGTTATCGATAAGCACCTTCATCGAGCTCTCAAACACGCCGACAGACAAGACGGAGACGAACGAGGTCGATTGCAAGACAATTTGTAATATGGCTGATGATGATTTGGAAGCACTCAACTCCCTTGAAAAGGAGGCGTCCGAATTCACGAAGGTTAAAAGCATCTCCCCGAATGAGATATCAGACGAGACACGAGACCAGGACTGACAACCACACCTCAACACAGGACGCAGAAATAGACCGCATTAGAAATGCCTTTCAACTAGACGCGTGCGTAACCCCTTTACTCTCAGCTATAGATTTTGTCCTAACGAACTTATCCCCAGCTACGCCATCCTCGACCTCCAACCCGGTGTCCCAGAGTCCGACATCAAAGTCCAATACCGCAAAAAGTCCCTCCTCATCCATCCCGACAAGACCTCCAACCCCCTCGCCCCCGATGCCTTCGACCGTCTCAAAAAAGCCCAAACCTTACTTCTGGACGAAAAAGCCCGCGCCAACCTCGACGAATGCATCGCCGACGCGCGCCGCCTCCTGATCCGTGAACACAAGTACACGCTGGACTCACCGGAACTCAAGACGGAGGCGTTCAAAGCTGAGTGGCGGAAGAAGACGGTGCAGGTGCTACTGGAGGAAGAGGCGCGAAGACGAAGGCAGTTAAAGGCGAAGTTGCAGGAGGAGGGGAGGGAGAAGAGGAAAGAGGACGAGGAGGTGGAGGCAAGGAAGAGAAAGAGGGAGGAAGAAAAGGCGTGGGAGGAGAGTCGGGATGATCGGATAGGGAGCTGGAGGGATTGGCAGAAGGGGAAGAAGGGGGAGAAGGAAGGGGGAAAGAAGAAGAAGAAAATGAAGGTGTTGGGTTGAGAGAGGCCCAGTATACGTTAGTTGCTGTTTGGTGGACTACTTTGTGGGATATTCACTGGCGTTGATATGGGCTGGAGTTAATGGGAGAGAGGCTGTCGCATTACCCTTACTCATTCCGAAATTATGCTGGAGATTACTATTAATGGCTCCAGCGTGATAGTTTCGATATCTCAGATCGAAACGCCATCCTGATAGAAATTTGCTTTTTCCAAAATAACTTGCACGATCTGAATAGAAGCATCCACAGCAAGTCTATACATTATGTCGTAAAATCTAGCGCTAACTCCATCTCATAAATATACATAGCGGTATCATCGAGGCATGTATGTAAATTCCAAATCATGTTCAAGAAACACAGACCCTCCAGGAAAAAGAAAAAGCAATATCAATGCGCGCAATGAGAAAGACGGACGTAACAAAACCATATCAAACAGCCACATACGACGTCGGCTAAAACATCGCCCACGAAAGGTTTCTTGTGCATGAACCATTTTGCGAGTAGCGTGGAGTACTCGTGTAATGACAGGCCAGAAGAACAATCAAGCCATCGCATTTCGCTTTCTGGCTTCGTCGACGGACCGTTCCCAATCCACCCCGGTCAAATATATACCCTCAATCAACGCGACAAGGGCCAATCCGACAGCAACACCACCCCATAGACCCCAAAGATGCCACTCTAAACCAAACGCTGTCCCGAAACTGATCGGGAGTGCAACAACATAGTAACAGAACAGTTGACAATAACCTCCAATCGACTGCCGGCCTAGGCCACGAAGAATACCATTGCAATTGGCAGCAAGGGAGTCGACGAGCTGGAATGATGCGCAGAGTGGAAGCACTTGTGCGACGAGAGCGGCAACTTCGGGGTCAGAAGTGAACAAGAGAGGGATATGGTTTCGCAACGAAGACAATAATGTGATGTTGATGACTCCGAGAAGAACGGCACCAGCCATGCTCACTTTGGCCGTGGTGCGCGCGGCATCTGTCAACGTTGCACCAATCATATTGGCAATGCGAGTGCTGCTGGCAATGGAGAGAGGGAATGGAACCTGGAACATGATGCTGGAGATGGTGGCGAGGACGGATTGCGCGGCGAGGGCGGTGGTGCCAAAATACGACGAGGCGAGTGTGAGTAGTTCGAATGCCAGAACTTCAGCTTCGACCATGAGAAATCCAGGGAGGGCGAGGCGGATCATAGGACCCCAGTTGGTAAAAGCACGACGAGTGAAGCCGTTCCAGCACTCGCGACCTGCGAACAGATATACGTAGAGAAAGAGGAGCAGGGGAAGAAGGTTGTCCGTGATGGCCACGGCAAGAGGGGCGCCAATGAAACCCATTTCGAAATGCTGATACAACGTTAGTATAACTGGCCATCAAGTATAATAATGGTGCAGAGGAGCGTTGCTTACCCAGACAAAAAGCCAATTCATAAACGCATTGAACGGAGCACAGAAAAGCAGCACAAACAACGACGCTGAGAAAAGACCTTGCGCCTGGACGAACCGCTTGCCCGCTTCAAAAGCGGCAATAGCTGGAGCACCAAGAAGAACCACCTTCAAGTATTGACCGGCCAATACTGCAACCTCTTTTTCTGGCACAATGGTCATAAGGATGCTGTCTGCAAAGTACCACACGAAACCAATTGGAACTGTAATCATCCAGAGAAACCATATCATCCTCTGCATATGCAGACCTACTAGGTCTTTCCGTCCAGAGCCATACGCTTGTGCACAGAGGGTATCTAGACTGGTCGCAAGGCCTTGATAGATTGCATAACCCGTGATATTGGCAGTCATACTGGCTAAGCTGACAGCACCTAGTTCTACTTTGCCCAAATGACCGACAGTAAATATACTCGCGACAGTCAGGGAGTATTGGAGCAGAAAAGTGACCATCAAAGGTGCTGTATATCGTGCCAGAACCGTTGCTTCGCGCTTCCATGTTGTGTGGATCAAACCTGCTTCCACAGCCTCCTCCCAGGTCTTGTCAATCTGCTCCGCGGTTTCTGTCGTCTTAATACCTTCTACCGGCGGGCCCAATAAAGCTGTCGTTTCGCTTGTGCCTGTAGCAACTGGCAACGCAGTGGGATGCGCCATGCTGGTTTGTGGTGGCTCCCCATGAGAGGGTCGCAGCGTCTGAGACAGCAGGCCACTGATCTTGTTCTGCAAGCCCCGTTGTCGCTGAGAGGGAGTATCCGTGGGAATTACATGATTGTCAATCAGTAGTTCCCGTTGCTCATCCACTGCCTCTTCCCATTCCTGCTGTGTCAGTCTGTCGTGGTCGATGGCGTGTGGGACCACAGTTCCTCGAGGTCCCATGGTAAAGAAGCTAGGTCTTCGATAGGAGCCGGCGAGAGTGTGAGATGCCGCACTCGTCGTGCGCACCAAGGGAGACGTTCCCAAAAGGTCGTCGTCTTCGTGGTAGTCGACTCCATCGTGGGCGTCAGGGTGCGTATCGTCGTCAAAGGAAGTGGAGCGTGGTGCCATGGTTGTGAAAATATACAGAGTCCCTCAGCGGCAACATCAACTAACGGACACTATCAAGCGTCAGAAACAAAGACAAGAAAAAAAAAATAGACGCAAAACGAGAGGAAGAACAGAGAGAGAGACCTGGACTCGAGCGGGGGAATCAAACCAACGTGGAGCCAAGAAGACGAAGAGAGCAAGCTTCTTGGTTGACGTGCAGCACACAAAGCTAGAGCTGATCAGCCAAAGTGATGTCAGCGCCGACGAGAAGCGCAAAGGACAGTCAGACAATCAGAAAAGCAGAGATATCTTCAACATCACTCTTCTTCACCACTGGTAAACACAACGCTCATGATCTGATCGCAGTCAGATTTTCCCGAGAATCGCCACCATCCGCACCCCAGCTCCCCTCTTGCGCTCTTTAGCAAAGTCCAGAGCTCGGGCCAGACGCGGCTCGGGCGAATTAAGCCGTGTTTCTCCGCTTTTGACGCCGAGCCAATCATATCTAGCACGTGAATTTAAGATTAGATAAGAGATTTGTAACGGAAACTTACTCGCACGTGATATAAGCTTGTTTTCGTCGTCGCGTGAGCAGCGGCTCAACTGATCTATCGCGAGAACGAGACGAGAATGGGATATTCGAGATATTCGTCTTGTTAGATCGTTGCTATCATTATTCTCTCTATTGTCTCGAGCAGAGCTGGACAGATCTTGAACTTGGATCACACTTGAGATGCTCCAAAATGGCTCGAGAACCAACCCCCGACCTCGAGGACGATGTCCTTCGAGAGCCCTATAATCCACTGGCTAACCCTCTCAACATCAAGCCAGTTCACATCGATGGGTATGTCCAATATTCTCATTCATATATAACCAGAGACTAACTGTTTCAGACACCTCCTCGCCTCTCATCGCCCCATCATCCTCTCCCGTCCCCTCCTGGGCACTCTCGTCCTCGACAACAGAACCTCCGACTGCCGCGACCACTGCGCCAACGAACGCACCTTTCTCTCCTGGCTCCGTCTCTCCATGTATCTTTGCATCGTCGCCGGTGCTATCGTACTCTCCTTTCACCTACGCGCTGAACCCACCCGTCTCGAGCGTCGCATGGCCTTACCCCTAGGCATCATCTTCTGGGTCCTCTCGCTGGTCTCACTGGCCAATGGTTTCGCCATTTACGTGAGCACGTTGACGCGGTATAGTCGCCAAAAGGCGTTGGTCCAAAGTGGTTGGCGATCGCAGGTGGTGTTTGTCACTGTGGCCATGTCGATTGTGGGCACGTGCGTCATTCTGCTTGCGACGAATCGGGCCTCGAGATAAAAGAGGACTACATTCTCTCTGTGTGAGAGTAAATCTTACGCATATCTACTATCTATTCTGGATGGGATCTGTGCTTTCGCTATGCATGCTCGTTGAGATCTCATGTTGTGTCTGTGCAACACGCTACTGCTACTGTGCTACGTACCACCGAAGGAACCCTGCGTTTCTGACGTTACGCTGGTGACGAAACTGCTTTATTTGGTTTATTGGGCTATATTGAGCGATTTAGGGGTTCTAGCGTTGCTCTTGCGCATGTCTGGAGTTATGCATCTTTCGGGACCGTTGCTGCATCCCATCATATCTGTTGAAGAGGTGGTTTTTCAGTTTGTAATCTTTATTTTGTCAAGGCTGTTATGTTCTGGGGAACTGAGCATTTAATCAATGGGGATATCTTATTAATAATTTATTTATCTAGACGCACGTCATATGCATCATTCACATCGAAACGGCGAGTTTGTCACTTGGTACCCGTCCACAGGACTCAACTGATACTCTCATCTATTATGCGAAGCCCATCATGCAAAGGCTAATTAATGCCCCTTCCGCGTTGCCAGGAGCCCATATCAAACCATCTTGTGCAGTTCAGGGTTGTTCAGGTACTTCTTGAATGAATCGGTACCATAGCTCGCCCACCACTCGAACAACATCGAGTGACAAATGAGCTTGAACCATGGCGTAAATTGTAACTCAGGTTGCTTGAACATCTCTTTCAACTCGTCCGCCGTCACGTATTTCACATCCCGGACTTCGTTGGGGCTAACATCGAGATCAACGTCGGCCTGGATGAACAGAATATAATCGACTACCAAATCGGTCAGTCACATCCCATCTCTTGAGCACTCTCATCTGAAAGGTAAAGACAGCAACTCACTCTCATGCTCTCCCCACTTCCCATCACTAGGAGCCTTGTAGTGAATTCTGGTCAAGAACTCAAACTTGTCCAACGGAACCTGCTCTGGCTTAATTCCTAGTTCATGCTCCAATTTTCTTTGCGCAGCTTTCTTCACGCCTTGCACAGAAGCATCCAAACCCACACCAGTCTCGCCGGGAATGCCTAAAGGGTGCGAGCAGCAGGTGTTCGTCCACTGGTCTGCGAACGTAATTTTCTCTGTGGCACGCTGCTGGAGGAGAAGACGCTTCTGGGAGTCGAACAAGAAAACGGAGAACGCCCGGTGGAGGAGTCCGCGGTCGATGTTGGTCATTAGATGGCCTGGCGGGTAAGAGTGAACTATTAGCTTCTGATTCACAAAGTGAAAAGTATCACCACTGCGCTTTGTAGCCATGTCCCACGCAGAACCAAATGCATATAGAAAAAACATACAAGTCTTCTTGGTGCCACTGCCAATCGGCTGGTCATTGTCATCAACGACTATACACCGTTCGTCCATCAACTTGATCTGCTCCTCATCGTATCCTTCCAACTCGCCTCCCTCACGTGCCGACTGTTTTGACTGCGCTTCATTCAGATCAAGTACGAGACGTGTGTCGACGTCAGGAAATAGCGACGAGACATTGTCGCCTGTAATGCGTTCGACCGTGGTTGTGGCGGACATTTTTTATTCAGGAACCGATTCAGTTGGTCAGGGATTCGAATAGAGGGCTAGAGAGGGGGTATAAACAAGAAAAACAAGGCAATATCGGTGAGATATTAGCAGATCAGCAGTAAAAGAGAATGGGTATCGTATGTCAACGAAGGACAATGGGGAGCGAGTAGAATAGAATTCGAAGCGGCGTTTTGTTGAGATCAAATCGCTGGGGCGGGCGGGGTTGAAGGCCCGCAAAAGAAAATGTCCGAAGTTTGCCATCCAGGCCAACTTCATCTCAACAACTTCAATTTTTCTGGCTTCGTGCCTTTTCACCACCAGTTTGTCAGCGTCGAGTTCAACATGATATTAAGAGGAGTATTCCAGGCAGAACAGTGCACAAGCTGCTGATATTATCTGCAGCAATTCAGTCAGATGGAAAAGCCGAGGTTTTCTCCGTTGGCCCTTGATCAACTCGTCCCTTTACCTTGGAGTCAGTTCAGACGACATACAACTTACAAACTCCTGCTGTGAGCACGGTCTGGGGGTGATATGGGGCCAATACTCGTTATGCTCAGAAGTTCTTACACTGGGCTTGTGCTGTGATATCTGTAGCATCCTTATTGATGACGAAACTGCTTTGGGCGAGTTTGACTTTGCGTCTGTACGTTTGTTTTTCGAGCTGCTTTAGCATTTCCATATCATTTGGCGGGAAGCAGTGACATATGACTGTCAAGAGGACTGCATAGCATCAAGAAACCCACAGTCTGTGGGCGTCTGTTTGTCTGCCTTATTTCCGCAACGGATCCATCGCGAGACCACAATCTCGCCCCGTTGTCTTTCCAATTTAGCAGACGGCATAATATGCTTCTGCTGTGTCAAAACGTCCTTGCATGGCGCAAGCACGACCTGTTGGGGCTGTCTGGCACGGTCTCTTTGCTTTGCCCCTTTGTAATCGCACAAGGCACGCGTTTCGAGATATTTCTGGCAACTGAGGAGCCATGACAGTCTGCGTGACGCTTGTGCCAACTCTATTTTGAGACTCTGCACATATCAATAATCTTTGTCCGTCCCAGCGCCGGTTCTCTGAGTATGCCTTGAAGCTCCCCGCGTGTATGGGGCATGTGGTCTCTAAGCCATTGTGCTGTGTTGAAGAGAGAAAGATATCAACCACCGAGTTTGGTTGAATGAGAAAAAGATGAAACAGCATGTAAAGGACGAAGATGCCCTCAGCCCTACGCTTAGCCACGAAACAGCCGCCCGGACAAGCGATCCCTTGGAAGATCAAACAGAAATGGCTGTAGGGCTTAGAGCGCGAACCAGCCGGTGACCTAACTCTCGCCGAAATGTCAATACCCAGGGGACAGTGTACCTGTACATTCCAAGCCGTACCAGATCGAGAACCGAACATTGGTATGTAAAATAAACCAAATGCTCCACTACTGTTATTGATTTCCAACGTCCAGACTAAATCAGAAACAGGGCTGTATGATTTGGTGTTATCGCAGAGCCCTGACAATGGGGGCCAGCGGAGTCTGCATCGCGTGCCTGCAAGGGGAAGGGAATCTAAGCAAATCTACGATATGAGCCATGTCTTCAATTCAAACTGCATGCAGGACGGTTGCATCAAAGCCGTATCATGCCCAATGTCAAAGGCAGCAAGACCAGAGCGTTGACGGAGGAATCCCGGGGAATTCTCCAAGTTGTCCAGAATTCGAGCAAAGCCCTGGGGCCGAAATCAATCCATTCCGCCTCATACAAGGCCCCCATGATGGTATGATAGAAGAGTAGATAATGTGCACAGTGAAGTTCTTCAAGAAAAACGAAGCCTTTCCCAAAGTGGTGTTGAATGAGGAAGGTCGGCGCTTAGAGAGCCCATCAGACGACGAGACCGGGACTGCCAACCACGCTCTCCGCCAGGGACGGGCAAAGTGGCCCTCTATGACGGATCTCCGATGCAAACTCTACTTCAGACTCCGATAGCAACAAGGACGGGAGAGTATCACAAATCCCCTGCAGACACGGGTGATCCCATTCCCAAAACGGAAGAGCCATGGAACAATCATCGAAGGTTCGAAGGTTGTTCTAGCGCGGCCCCCACGGCATGATCCCTGCTAGCGCGATGGCCGTGGCTTGCTGCTTGCAGAACGCGCAGATGCAGAATCAGACGCACTGGGAGAAAAGGCCTTGATTGCTGTTATTAAAGTGTGCTAGTCAGGTGCAGAAGATTGTTTCAAAACTCGGTTCCAAATCTTGACTATCGGCAACTCAACGTCAATATCATTGAAAACAAACAAAAAAACGCACGAGCTAACAAGGTCGCGAGCAGAGGCTTATGCAAGACCGTCTGACAGAATCACAGCATCGTACTACATACTCGGTTCGTTTATTGGGCGGAGCAGACGATTGGCGCAGGTTTGACAAAAAGAATGTCTGCTGTCAAAATGCACGGCTGGACGGGTATGTTACTCAGCATTGACGTCCTCCCAACGGCTGTTCTCCTCGTCGAACATTGTTCCGGATCCGCGGCCGAAAACGGCCAACACTGCATGCCTATCTATCTGTCAATCCTTTTGGGAATCGCAGCAGTGCACGGGAGCTACGTAGTACGTCAAAAAGGCCTTAGATCATCCGGATCAGCTTACCCAGTCTGGAAATATTCTAGAAACCGTCATGGATCTGAGAAGCCCAAAAGGCAAAAAGAATTTTACAAAGAATCCCTGATCATTCATCATCCCCGGATCGTAACCACGCTCAGACCAGGGGATGGGCTCGGGAGACGCAAACCGAGCCCAGCCAGCCGTCAGGGGTATTCAGGAAAACTTCAATCAGTCGGATTCGGAACAAACAAGGGTGGGAAGGAAAAAAAAAAACAACAAATCCCAACGTACGAGTGATTATTTCCCCTATCCTCCAAGCGCCTGCTACCCTACTTCGAAAATAATAACACTCAACGACTAATTCTCCCCTACCAACCCTTGGAAATATGCTCCGTGGCTATCCCTACGCTCCTAACTACTTGACTCGGACTAACAGCCCTACAAGATAAGTTCGACGCTAGACCCCGGGATTCCAATACCGCTAAACCCAATCCGGGCTTCAATCAGATAGGGCTGAGCGGGAAGAAAAAGTATCCTGACTCGTGAACCATCCAATCAGCGACTAGCGATGCGTGAGGAGCCGCTGACTCTCTGACTAGCAAGGCTCAGTTTTGTGAGATTCAAAATACATAGACGAGATATTTCCATAGAAGGAAAAGATTTTGTTACTAGACTCGGCATGCATGTTTCAAGCTGCCGTTAGGGGAGAACAACAGCCGTGCTCGGGTGGCAAAGAAAAGTGACAGTTCCAATTTCTCGGTTGTGATGGAGTATGTACGACGTGCACTTGTGACGAACTCTATGAAATTCTATCTTATCATTATCATTCATCAAAAGCCGAAAAAAAGCACATAGCAAATGTAAAATGCAGATGTGGGTATAGTAGTCAAACTGAAACATGGAATCTGACATCTTTCGCCCAAAGAAAACGCCCGTGAAACGAAACAACAACTGAAATCTATATCCATAGTAGTAAAGAAAAAACAAAACATTAATGCGCAAACAAAGAGACGATAATCACCATCCCACACATCCACTCAGTAAATACAAGTGTACAAATGCATCTCAGAGACATGGATGACAGTTCGATCATGCTGCAACCCGACAAACTTCAGGAAAGATTTTCGACAAATGGCGCCAAGCGTGCAAGAGACCCTGGGGCCTGACCACAAAAAAAGCAAAAGTATGCAACTGAAGGGAAATGGAAACACAATCGAAGCCTGAAAGAACAACCGAAGAATATTCTTTGGAACAAACCCGCGATTTTCCCGGATCGCCTAGACCTGGCTGTCTGTCTCACTTTCAATCTGAACTCAAATCACATCCCCTGCGCTCCACACCACTCCCCGGCCGTTGGTCGTATATTCATCGCATTCTTCTCCGTTTGCAAAGAAGAAAAAGAAAATAATCTTCATTTTGTGAATCTGGCCCCAAATATGCTGGACGGGAGAGGAGGAAAAAAAAGGTTATTTCACAATCTGTCCAATAAACACCAAACAAAGACAAGTTGCCGCCCATATACATCATTGTAATCATTTAGCTGTATCAATTCATCATCTCCGTACTCCAAAGCCCGTTAAGAAACAGACGTCATGCATATTGCGAATATGTGTTGCCAATGAAGGCTGGTCGCATAAACGTATTGTCGACTTGTTGTGCTTGGTGGGCCGGTTGCTGATTCATTTCTTGGTATGGCGATGACGATGTTGACTCTTCGTAAGTGACTGGAGGAACGGCGTATGATGGGATCGTATCCATCGAAGTTGGTGTTGTAGTAGTGACTGGGGTGGCCCGTTGTGCATGGCGATGCTGTTTTCTGCAACCATCCTCGCAGTGTCTGGTTGTCCCAATCCAATCAGCCTATGTGAAATTACACAAGATGAGATGGAAGGGGTAAACAAAAACTTACCGTCGTAAAGTGTCTTGTCGCGCAAAACGGTGCCCACACTGGGCGCAGCCAAATCTTCGAAGCTTTTTGTGTACCTGGGATGAATGAGCATGGCTTGACAAGGATAAATGAACATGGGGGAACAGGTGGCCATACACTATCGACATGTCGAACTAGGTCAGTCTTGCGACTGAATTGTTTCGCGCACTGCCCAATGGTGCACTTGTGAGGGAATTTCCGATCAGGATCGTGTATCTTCATGTGTGACTTGCAATTCGAGTTCCTAGTAAACTTCATGCCGCATTTTGGGCACTCGTATTTGCTCTTCGCCGTTGCTATGGCCGTGCTCTTCCGGCTTTGCTTCCTTATTCCACCATCTCGAACTGCAGTAGAGCAACTGATCTGCGTCGCATTGCCAGTATTGTTCGAACGTCGAGCTTCTCTCTGGGCCCGGTTGTCGACAGGTCTCTTAATATTGTTGTCGAGTTCAAGCAACATGCGCGCAGTATCTCGGTTATAATCTGCAGGAACAGAGTACCCTGTGTCGTAGCCAAATGGGGAGGAAGAATGGTGAACCGGGAGTGTCTGAATGCTATCTTGTACTAAACTATTATCATGACTGATCTTCACGCGTTTCGCTGCCGTCGTTGATTGCCTGGCTGATGGAGCTGTCCGATAGTGTATATTCATATCTTCCTCGGCTGTGGTGCGTTGGTACGTAGTATTTGCTGGTTTTCGAAGCGCTGGGGGAGGGCTAAGGAACGCTACTGAATTAGGAACGGCGGCATTGGTGTGAGATGTGATGAAGGGTGCGCTTGTTGTCGCAATCGCGTCGATATTCCCGTAAATACCCATATCATGATATTCACCCAAGTGTGAGGACGGGTTGGAGTAGCAATGAGTCGAATCTGGTTCTCCTGGCCAGCTTACTGCCGCGGGAAGCAGAGGTTGTGCCGGACCGCAAATGGGAAGTTGATGGTTGTGATGACAGCCAAGCAGATCAAGGCCCACCATTGCAGATGTATGAGCTGACAACGGCTGAGTGAGGGCATGCGTCTGAGGAGGGGTGTGGTAGGGCGACGAAGTCATTGTCGAGTGGGCTCCGTAGTACTGCTGAGAGCCAGCGGAGTATGACCTCTGGTGAAGGTCCATAGTTTCGATCGTGCAAGTCAAGGAAGCAATGGGGTTCGTTCTAAAAGATCAGCACGGATCATGAACAATCGTCAAGTGGCAAAAAGGTTAGGCCTAGTCGAGTGGGTTTGAGGATGGTGATATGAGGAAGACGAGGAGGGGTGAAGCACGGTATATAAAGCCGATAGGAGGAAAGAATGGCAGGCAGGAAGCTATATGAGCCTGAGAGTTCATGAGTCGATGCAAGATTGGCAACGAGCAGGGGTTCCAATTGGCGAAGCAGCAAATAAAGTAGGGCTCGTCTGCAATAGGCAACGGGTTGCAGAACCTATTCTCGAGGGAGCGACAAGGTACTGCGTCCACAAGGCAGAATATGCCTTGAGTATATGGACGTAATGCATCGGGCATGGCTCTGGAGGCCAGATATTAGCCGCGATCTCCTTGGAGCAGAAACGGCCTGGGTGCATTGTGTAAGGGAGCAAAAGAGCCTGCGGAAACGACATGGGTGTGTAAACAATGGCTTGACGGGCCATGCATGGATCGAGTCAATCGAAGCCGCCGGGACGGAGAAGTGACTTGCAGGAGAAACAAAAGGTATTGAAATCAGCCACGGCCAGCTTCACATCCGCAGAAGTGACGCTGATCGTACAATCGTTGAAAATCCCCCTAAAGAGATCGAATTGGGTCTAGGGCGGTCCCGACGGTCTGGATCGGGCCGCTGATTCGCCCAAATTGCGTCCGCACAGCCATTCTCGGAAGGTGCGCCATACACCCCCGTAACAATACCTCCGATACACAATACCTGCGTCGAAGTACCGGTACATGTACAGTACTCCCACTCCAACTCCCAGGCCCAGCACGGAGTGCAAAAAGGAATATGGACAAAAGAACGAAAAGTAGAAGGTCGGAGTCAGGCTCAAACGATGACGGAGCCCATCAGATAGCAAACGTCAAAGCAGCACCATGCCACTCTCCCTCGTTAGCCGCTGTCTCGTGAGTCTCGTTATGACATTAAGCATCATGTGCGATAGACACCGAGTCATCTCCATGACTGTGCATGGCGAGGTACTTTGCCTTCGTTCGTGGTGAATCATCATGCTATTATTCTCACAATAGAGAACTGAGCCATTGGGCATCGTTCCTGGTTTGTCACAGAGGCGGGGCATTCTCAGGCTGTCTACTGGACAAGCCCGCTCTCAAAAGCGTGAGGCGTCTAGCAAGTCGGTAATTGTATGCCAATGGCACAGAGCGCTCTCTGACTATTCCCCTAGAACGTTTCCGGAAGCCCTTTTTTTCATCATATGCCGTACCCTGCTTCGCTCCGTGCTATTATAAATATACCTTGCATGATTTCCACATGGGGATCTGAGCCTGGTAAGGGAGGCTGATTCAATGTTTGATGCAAACTGGATTTTGCTTCCAGAGTAAAAATGGATGAGAAACCTGTTAAGCTCAACTAGGCCCGTAGCTGTGTGAGTCTCCTGTTCCTGTTTTCAATAGCCGTTGGACTGTTAGGTGTTGAGTGCACTTAGTACTCAGGCTCGCGGCTCAAATGGAGAGATTTCTGCCTATGTATGCCCACCATCCTTTCGTTTAGCACATCAATTGTACGCCTGAAACCGGTATCTCTGGGTTAGTGACGTATAGCTACATTACCGGTCAAAAGGCCAGGCAAACCCCATGGAATGGGCAGGCAGGCATCAGTTAAGCGCGGGGCGGACTCGAAAGCAGAGCGAACAATCGTACCCAGTGTTGCTACACCACCTTAAGCGTCACAATCTAGCTGAAAACGCTGCAAGGGTCTGAATCCGATCACTCTCGCGGAATATGACGAGGCATGAACAGGAAGGCAGTGCTCATATGCCAATTCAATGACTGTCCGGCTTGAAGCTCCACGGTGAGATCAGAGCTCTCAGGGATTGAGGTTTCAGGCACTGGGCTTTGGCCCGTGGACCAATGGCGGAGATTGTATGTACAGCCATCTGCAAGATACTATACAAACCGCTGTCAATCGACTTGGGCGGCTAAACTAGACCTCTCCAGTTCAGGAAGTTCGCGTTATGCGGGAGTCTGCGAGTATGGTTCAATATGAAGCGGAGTTGCACAACAACAAACAACAACAGAACAGTGTTACAATATCAGAATGTCGCGAGGCCAATATGGCCGTAGCAGAGACTTAAACCCCCAGGGAAGGCCAGATGGCCATTCCAATTTTGCTGGGTGCCTCTCATGAACATGATTTGGATGTTGAGATTGAGGAGGCTAACGTGATCTTCTGCAGATGCGACTTGGATTTGACTGGTTGGAATAGCAGGGGCAGACACAACAGAAGCCAATCAGCACAGAGTCCACTCACCATTAGCGCTTCTGACATCTAAACGCCAGAGCCAACCGTTTTTTTCTAGACCCCTGTCATTGTAATTCTGACTAGATGCAACCGCGGTGCATCCTTAGCGCGGGAAAAAAATGGAAGCCTAAGAACCAATCAATCCAGCCACCAAAGAATTATGCATGAACCTAAATCTTTAAACCTATCATAGTTTGACGACCACCCCGGATCAATTTGTGCCTGACCAGAACGGGAATTTGTATACGGGGTCTTTCGTGGGGAATCTGCTCCTCTCGCGTCTGCTTTCACAAAAAAGCCAGGTCAAAGGTTCGTTGTGGTCGCGATTACTGCAGCCTGCAAGAGAACATGTCTTCATCTTGACCTCGTACTGGCGAATTTTCTGGAGCCACAATACAGAAGACATTTTCCAGCTCGAAAGAGAGAACATGGCGGACAAGAGAAAGAGAAATCACGGAAAGCCTCACTCCTAGCCCCGGCCTGGCCGGCTCTGGCCCTGTAGGCATTCTGCTGAGGGACAAAACAGACCTGTAACGTGGGGCTCGCCGGGTCGCAAACCATGACCGGTTTCACGCATGTTCCCATGCAAAAGAGGGGACTGGACCATCCTGAGACTCGGAACATGCATATAGGTCGCGTTTATCCCAAAATAATGCATGCTAGAACCCGGAAATGATCGTAGATCTTCGGGTAAGACATGCTGCTCTGTTATCGGACGGGGCAGTGCAGTAGCGATTGAGCGAGAATACACCCAAACGAGGCGGGCAGCGTCTATCGACCAATATAATTCAACCCTGGGTTCAATAAGTGATCGTTGACACCGTCGGCGAGCTCCGTCACCAACTTCAGTCACCCTCCTTGCAGAAGCGGCCCAGTGACGGCCATTCCTGATGCGATAGTCACTGGACCATGCATGGATGCACACAGGAAAGATGGTACAAAGAAAAGCCCAAGGCTAAACTGTGGCCGCAGACGGTCCACCATGCAGCATTGGTAGCTGTGAGTCGAGTATTCTGGTGCCTGAGCTGCGAAACCATGGAGATAAAGGATAGAATCGGGCAGAGAAATTCAGAGGTGCGTCAATGTCGAGTTCGCACATAAAGTTCTGAGGTGGACTGCCCTTCCCCGAAAGAAAGCCTTCGTTGTGGGACAGCACCGGTCACCTAAACGAGTCACAAAGTTGCCCCATGTATCCGGAGTCACCGTATTGCAATAGGGGCACTAGGAGCCTTAGCAGAAGCTAAGTAATCAAGAGCCGCATTTCCCCCGCATCACTCCTTAACATCATGAAAAGATTGCCCACACGCCCTGTCCTTTTGATTCTGTATCCATGATTCGGCGCTGTATCCCGTTTGACGTTGATATCTTGATTCGCTGCATGTTCAAAGTAGATCTTAGAACTGACCATTTCTTCAACCGCAAGTCGTCGCTTGTCATTAGGACCACGAAGGCTGTCGGTCCATGGTGTGAGCGGTGAGTCACGAAGCACGGCTAGGTTTTTCCCATTCCAGATACCAAGGAGGAAAGAAAAGACAAGGCGAGCGTCCTAGGTAGCTTGCGGGGGTATCAAACGATGGTCCGTTGGTCAATCTCTATTCCAACAATTCCGACAACGCATCGAGGCCCGTTGACAACTCCTTTTCGTTGCATTGGATATCACCCCTGACGTGACGAAGTCCAACTGGAGCCGACTATCCTTAGGAATTCGTTACGGTAAAACGTGGCGTAGATCGCAAATGAATGCTGATTGATGAAGCCAGGAATGTCTATTCCTCGGGAGGCTGTCATAGGGCATGATATCGTTCAGGGGTGTTGGGCAAGACGAGCGGGTGAGTTTGTGACAGTCGTCCTTCTGCTGAAATAGCGGCACGTGTCAAATCTTCGTACACCGACCCGAAGAGAAAAACAGAAAGAAGAAAGAAGACTCAAATGTCGAAGAGGGCGCAAGCCATGATATTTAAGTCTTCTGAAGAATCTCCAGTGCGGCTGGAAGGCATTTTCCCGCCGTTGGATCTATCCCTGCATTAAACCTTTGATTGGTGGAACTGTCAGTAGGATGAAACGGCTGCGATCCCAACAAAACTTGCAGCGTCAACGATTGGCTTCCAGAGCAACTGCATGCATCGACGGATGGCGAGGTCAGCTATTATTCCATCAAGCGCTTGAGATGTTTTGGTTTGGAGATGGATGGACGTTTGGATCGGAGAGAGGCGTGAGCGTGGGAGTTACCAAAAGCGGCTTAGCGTAGACTTATGTAATTATCCTTGGCATCAGAGCAACGTCAACTCTCTGAAGCTGGTCGATGAACAGACAAACAACAGTGATAAGTGAGCTCCAAGAAGCTTACTGAAGCAGGCAAATACCCCCTTTCTTGATGGAACCGTCCTGTGACAAGTAGATGGACTGTTTTTGTCTTTTAACCTCTACTTCTCTTTGAACATAAGCTGCATATTATAGGCCGACGCACCCACCTCTATTCACTCCAGCGCAGCTCCTGAGCTTGGAACAACGTGGTATAGACGGCCACCTTAAAAACGATGGACAGGAGAGAATCGCATGGATGAAACTGTCTGGAATCCAAATTAGGCCCTCTCAGAATTTGAGCGTTTGGATCTGAATGTTTTGATGACACCTGCGACTCTCTCTCCTTAAGTCTACAGGTGAATTTACCATGGGTCAAGGTTACTCTATCACCACCCTCTCTGCGGGGTCTGCGGGCATTGATATACCAGAGCTTGCGGACCTTGTGTACGAGAAGTCTCTGGGCACGGCAAGATTCATGAAAAGCATACGTGCTCGCCAGCACAATGGCTTGGTATTTGTCAAGGCTATTATGAAGCCATACCCAAGCTTGAAGCTAGACCCATATATGAAAGCGATTATGCGTTTGTACTACCCGCTATATGTTGTTCCTTGGTTATGTCTATCTGACAATATATAGGCGAACGCAAGATACTGGCAGATATCCCAAATGCCCTTTCATATCAGCGGATTGTCGAAACTGGAACCGGAGGTTATCTAGTCCGCCAGTACATCCACAGTTCATTATATGATCGAATGAGGTACAATTATCACATTGCCTTCCTAAAGTTATTTAAAACGCGGTCTTATAACTCGCTCTAGCACCCGGCCCTTCCTCGAAGACATGGAGAAGAAGTGGATAACTTTCCAACTGCTGTGTGCTCTACGTGACTGCCACGCACAAAGTATTTTTCATGGGGATATCAAAACCGAAAACATCCTGGTCACGTCGTGGAACTGGGTTTATTTGACCGACTTCTCTTCTTCCTTCAAACCGACTTTTCTTCCTGAAGATAACCCTGCCGACTTCTCGTTTTACTTCGATACGTCTGGTCGACGAACATGCTACCTTGCTCCTGAACGATTCCTGGCTACAGGCGAAGATTCGGACGGTCGTGGTGTCAATTGGGCTATGGACATATTTAGTGCCGGTTGTGTCGTTGCGGAGCTATTTTTAGAATCGCCGATATTTACGTTGAGTCAACTCTACAAATATCGCAAAGGGGAATACAGCCCAGAACAAGGCCCACTCTCAGAAATACAAGACCCAGATGTTAGAGAGTTGATTTTACACATGATAAGCATCGATCCCGAGTCTCGTTATTCCGCAGATGAATGCTTGAACTTCTGGCGTAAAAAGACGTTCCCGGAATACTTCTATAGCTTCCTCCACCAGTACATGGGGCTGATCACTGATCCGTCAGCCGGCCGCGCTCGCAGGGATATCAATCCGGCAGATTCAAACGAGGCGGACGATAGAGTGGAGAGAGTTTTTCTTGACTTCGATAAGATATCTTACTTCTTAGGGACAAACCCTCAGGCTATACTCGATGGGACGAAGGCAACTACTCCGCTGTTGACCAGCCAAATGGATTCACTGCAGTTAGATTTACCGGTGTCTAACATTCAGCCTTCTAAATCGGCATCACACGGCGCAGATGGCATATTGGTTTTTCTAACACTCGTCGTATCAAGTGTGCGAAACACCGCTAAAGCCTCTGCCAGAGTGAAAGCATGTGACATTCTGCTAGCGTTTGCTGAGAAGCTCCCAGACGAAGCAAAGTTGGATAGAGTGTTACCGTTTGTTATGCTATTATTGAACGACCGTTCTGATGTTGTGAAGGTTGCGGCAATACGGACATTGACCCGACTTCTGGCAATGGTCAGAGTCGTATCACCGGTCAATGCTTACATATTCCCGGAGTACATTTTCCCCAGACTCCAGCCACTCGTGCTTGGTCCGAAGCATAGCCCGAGCACCATAGTCAGAGCGACTTATGCATCTTGCATCTCCTCGCTTGCGCAGTCATCACTGCAAGTTCTAGATATGGTGCAGGCGTTACGATCAGATGTCCGTCTCATGTCTCTAGTGCCAGCTGGATCTGAGATAGGCTGGACAGAGGATGTCTCGTATCACAATCTCTATGATGTTGCCCGTCTTGATTTGCTTGATTTCTTTGAGATTCACGCAAAAGCGCTTCTAACTGATCCTGATAACTCAGTTCGTCGCGCCTTTCTGGGATCAGTTTCCAGTCTCTGCGTTTTCTTTGGTAGTCCAAAAGTGAACGAGGTTATCCTAAGTCACCTGAATACATATTTGAACGATGACGACTGGATTCTTAAATGCGCCTTTCTCGAAGCTGTGGTTGGAGTTGCAACCTACGTCGGCAGCATCAGCCTCGAAGAATTTATCTTGCCGCTTATGATCCAATCCCTGACTGACCCCGAGGAGTTCGTCGTTGAACGAGTACTCAGATCTCTTGCTAGCATGGCTAGACTTGGCCTTTTCCAGCGGTCAACTACTTGGGACCTTCTGTATATCGTTGTGCGATTTTTCGTACATCCTAGCATATGGATCAGGGAGGCTGCAGTGCATTTCGTTGTCGCGTCCACATCCTATTTATCTGTGGCTGACAAATACTGTATTGTCTCACCACTCGTCAGACCATTTCTCAAAGCTAATACTACGGATATCTCTGCGTCTCAGCTCTTGGATGCAGTCAAAAAGCCTTTACCCAAAAATGTATTTGACATGGCACTTGTTTGGGCGACAAAGGCCGAAAAGGGCGTCTTTTGGGAATCGGCAGCTAAAGACGGAACTTTCATCTTGGGAGGAACTGCTGTTACTAATTTTGGGAAATTGCGTCGCTCGGCCTTTAGCAACATCGCGAAAAACGAAGAGGATCAGCAATGGATCGGACGCCTGAGAAATTTGGGCATGGGTCCAGAAGACGAGTTTAAGTTACTTGCTCTGAAAGAGTACATCTGGAGAATAGCGAGTAGGCGATCGAAAGAGCCGGCGAAAACCTCAAAAGAACCTATAGCAGATATCATCCCTCTGAGTGAATGCGATGTCACACCTCAAACGGTTTTCTTCGATAGGAAGCAAGGCCCAAAGCAACAGCCGCAACAACCGCCTGTGAGTCGAGCTCGGTCGTCAGACGGGGAGAGGCGGATTCATACGATTGCGGATGCTATATTGGATGCATCAAGCACAATTGAGGGAAACGCAGATGCATCACGGAGACATCCGTCACGGCGTAACAGCAGGCAGCATACCACCGAGGTAGCATCAACAATTTCTCGACAACGCACAATAGATTCCGTGAGAACCGCGTCTTCATTGGCCCCATCGCCAATGTCAACCTCTCCGCCTGCACAGCTTGAGTCTCTGAGCTCTTCTGTCACGGCATCAGATACTGAACGAGTGGTTATTGGTGATCGGTCTCGCCCAACTAATGCCACTAGCAGAGCCGCTTCGTCTACAGGAAGGTCGGAAAGCTCTCACCTAACGGCCAAAAGAGAAGATATCAAGCGCCGTTCTAGTGCTATAAACCTCCTCAATCGCCAGGAGAATTCGAAAGCTTACGCTGAGACAGCGACCACTTCTACCAACGTACTTGGTGAAGTCGATGCGCCATTCCAGCGAAGCTCGTCTCAAACATCAACTATTCTAGCATCAACCGATGTGAATAGACCAACACAGGGTCGACGATACAGCGCGAACCATACATACCAAGGAAACGATCCGACAATTCTGAAACTGCTTGATGCCGTTTTTGCAGAGAACTACCCTACTGATCTTTTCGATTTTGGTCCAGTTGTTGCTTCAATCGCCGGCCGGTATCCAATAAGTAAGCCCAACGGGCAGGTTTCAAATGCACCTTGGAGACCTCAAGGAAACCTGGTTGCCATGTTTGGTGAACATACCGGTCCCATTAACCGGGTTGCTGTAGCACCAGACCATGCGTTCTTTGTCACAGCTTCAGATGACGGTACTCTCAAGGTCTGGGATACTACACGCCTTGAAAAAAATTTGACTCCACGGTCACGTCAAACTCATCGTCACGCCGCAGGCACAAAAGTCAAGTGTGTCACCTTCGTTGAGAATACGTACACCTTTATAAGTGCCGCGACGGACGGTAGCATTCATGCCGTACGCATAGACTATCAGAATACAAATGACACCGTTCGATACGGCAAGCCGCAGGTTGTGAGAGAATACCAAATTCCGTCGTCCGAAAAGACAAATGAATATGCAGTTTGGATAGAACATTACCGGACAGACATACATTCTCTCCTATTGATGGCCACAAACCGATCCAGAATCATTGCCCTCGACTTGAAATCGATGAATGAAGTATTCACTATTCAAAACCCGGTTCACTATGGAATGCCAACGACGTTCTGTGTTGACAAAAAACGGAACTGGTTGCTCATAGGCACGACGCATGGCATATTAAATCTATGGGACCTCCGATTTTGCGTCCTAGTAAAGTCATGGGGTCTTCCAGGAGGTACACCAGTCCACCGACTACTCATTCACCCGCTCAAAGGTCGAGGACGATGGGTCTGCGTGGCAGGAGGGGGCAAAAACGGGTCAGAAATCATGGTTTGGGATATCGACAAGATGCAATGTCGAGAGGTTTATCGTACTGCCGTCATCAGCAGCCCCCCTAACACCAATGGCAGCAAACCCACCACGGCCACTACACACCGAAACACATATTTTACTCCTGATACGAGCTGGAAGGCCTATGATCCGTGGAGAGTTGACGATGAACGACCTGAATCTCTCCTGACTCGCTTTGCCATCACCTCTTCCCCCGAGCCGTCCGCTGGCAGCAGCAATGGCAGTGAGCGCAATGGTATCCGTGCCATCGTTGCAGGCCTCGATGTTCCTGATCCCAACCTTGCTGTTGGAGCCAACCCGGACAACAATCTAGCATCCAAATGCGGTTTCCTCATATCTGGCGGCGCGGATCGCAAAGTTCGCTTTTGGGACGTTTCTCACCCAGATGCGTCGATGATAGTCAGTGCCCCTGACCTAATGTCCGATGGACCTGGTGCATCAGGAAAGCCAAGGTATGAAGTCACGAATCCAACACCGTCGTTGACCATCACGACGGAATGGTTGCCAAGTTCTGGTGCAACAGCATCAACGCCCGGGCGCACGGGATCTGTCTCAAAGAAAGGCAATGGTGGTGCGGCAGGCGGCGCTGCTGCGCGACCTCCAAGAAGTACGGTGATAAGCTTGCAACAGCAACAGTTGTTGAAAAGCCATATGGACATGATCCTTGATGTTGCTGTTCTAGAAGTGCCCTATGGAATGACGGTTAGTGTGGACAGGGGAGGGATGATTTACGTTTTTCAGTGATGTTGACATTGTTTTTATTGCGATCTCTTTGCCTTTGGCTGGGACTTTCATCTGGCGTACAATTCGAGGCTGATGTTAATCCTGTGCCACGGACCTGAAATGAGAGGATGCGGGGACAATTACTCGTAGTGAGAGTACTGAATATCACAGTTTCTTTCTCCTTTCAGTAGCCGTGATACACCAGAATAGTATGGGAGTCCTCTCTCGCCTGAGGGCTGACACAAGAAATGGGAATATGTTTTTAATATATCAGTATGTGAAGATCAAAATTATTTCGAGGCTCTTCCCAATAACACTGTCAATCCAGCCAGAATCTTGAATAACAAGTAAACGCCACTCACCAAACAATTTCAGCTTGGTATCCAAATATTAAGGGGTAGAAAAGTGCCGCAGTGCGAGGTAAATCGTTAACAGCAGAAAATCACATAAACGCGCCGCGAGGTGAGCATACAAGGAAGCAGAACACCGTCCATTTTCCTTGATACATCCTCCCTTTCCACAGAAGTTGCTTTGCCCTTGGTTCATCCTCCGTTTGAAGGGATCTTGGTGTCCTTTCTCTAAATCTCACCACTGCCTCTAACAAACTTTTCACGTCCGGCACGAAGGAGAAAATCAGAACGAATGCTCATTCTTCCAAGACTCCGACACGAATACGTGTTGACGGTCTAGGCCTCCAAATACATCCCAGTAATACTCTCGACAAGCATCCCCGACAACCTGTATGTACCCGAGATTTTTTGAACTCATCATATGTACAGTCCCGCCTTCCTCAGAAGCTCAACCTCGTAGAGCCGAATGTCCTCCGTCAGTTGCGCAATAATCAGGGCGTTATCCGACATTGTCCTAACAGCAAAATCACGTCGCCATTCTCCAGCCCCAAAAATATTTTCGTAGCGTACACCAACATCGAGAATAACCTTGACTGTGTGCGCTCGACGATACTGCATAGCCATCGTTTCTTCGAACGCCAGCAACCCAGCCAACAACAAGGTTACGCCGTTTTGTATATCGGGCAATTGATTCGGGAGGTCCAGGGCACCTAACGCTAGAAGGCGCGAAACTATGGGCGTATTGGCGTAGATCGCGGCCAGGAAAAGGGGCGGTGGCTCTTGGTCCGTAAACATATGGATGCCAGCTCCGTGATTGACAAGAAACTCCACCATTTCCAATTGGCCGTACATGCATGCGACTTGAAGCGCTGAAGCGTGCAGCTCATTTTGGTATGTATTAATAAGGTCGCAAATAATGCATTTCCCCCACTTAACATTCCGGTGGGATGGGCACATTTTAGGCCTGACTCTTTTTACCCCGTCAATATCAGACCCCGTGAGGAGGAGTTTCTCAGCTGTTGAGACCATGCCCTTCTGCGCAACCCACTGAAGTCCTGATCCGCCATCGCGGTTCCGTTTGTAAAGTGGCTTATTTAATATTTCTTGAAAACGACGACAGGTCCGCGAAAGGTTGTTCAAGTCAGATATGTTGTCAATGCTGTCACCTATGTCCATAATCAACTCAGGAGGAAGGGAAAACAAACAAAGGCCGCTCTCCATGTTTGCTGAGATTCAACGTGATATCGCAGGCGTGATGCGGGGAACTGAGATTGGAAGTGTCGAGTAAGAAAGTAAGATAGTAGTGGAAGTGATGTGCAGGGAAACACAAAAGATTCTGCTCCTCTCCACCTATATATATAAGTAGGGATGAATGTTATTTGCAGATTGGACCAGGGACATGTTCGAAGTTTGGCTGATGATCCGTCTACTCACCATCGCTGACGCAACCAGTGGTGAGAAAATTGAACAAACCATGCAAAACCACGGATGTAGACCTTGAGCTAAAGTGAAGGGGATAAGGCCCAAACCAGAGTTCCTGACATTCCCAACCATAGTTGAGGAAGTTCCATCCAAATCCTTTGTCTCCAACCAAAATCTTGAGTTTGTCAGGCGCCAATAAATTGTATATTCCATGGGACTAGTTGTGTGATAACGTGAATGCATGGTATAGAAAGACCAGACCTTCATGTTATGCAACTTATTTAGAAAGTAAAAAGTGTGACACGTACGGAGAGAGAGTTCGAGAAGGAAGCTGCAGAATCACCATGCCATCACCAACCCAAAATCAAAGGAGTGGGTATCTTGTATAGTAACAAATGCAAAGGAAAATAACACCTGTCAATATGCAAAACGACAAAAGAAAATAGGAAAATAAGAGCAGTGTACTCCGTGATGATCGGATAATATCTAAGTGTTTTCACCTTCAGCCTGGCCTTCCCTTTCAGTAGAGTCGTGGTCCCTCGATGATACGGATGGCGCCGGAACGTTCATATCCTTAAGTGCCGCAGCTCGCCGCGCAAGTACGTCCTCTTTTTTCACAACGTTCCGCAAAGCTTCGCTCGCCTCAATGAGCCCGTCAATACTTATCGCGTGATTCGTCATCTGATGGTTGATATACGTGTAGACGGCCGCCGGATTTGAGCACGTGTTCAACAACTGCTGTTCGTTCAACTTCAGGAGAGCCAATGCGACTTGGAATAAAAATGTGCTCCCACATCCAGTGCTGCTGGCGAGATCGTTGTCAACGCTAAAAGAGGCAGCAGTTGGCGTGGGTGTAGAGCTGGTGGGTGTATCAATGCTGGACGTGCTATTGATGCTGATGGTCTCTGTGACGGAGCCTTTCTGCGTTTGCAGTGCCGTGGGAGGCGTATACATCGCTGGTGCACTGAGACACAGAACCACATCCCAAACACGATAAAGTGCTTCAGCAGACAAGCAGTCTGTGAAAACGGACAAGAACCACTGGAAAGTCAAGGCTTCAAGTTCGATGCCCAGTTCATCCAAGTGAGACGAAAGGTTGGGCAGTATCTCAGCCACATATTGTCGAAGCACCTGCTGGTCTGCACGAGACGCCACAAGACCGTGGTCGTAGTAATGAGGCGGAAGTATATTCTCGATGATCGAAGCCAGCACCCAGAATGCATCCTCCGCCGTAGGCATAATCAAAAGTAACGAACCAGCAATCAAGTTCATACCTTGGCAGTATCCAACTTCCCAGTTACGGCGTGAATATGCAAGAAGAACCTCTTTCAACTTCGCAACGCCAGGGCCCTTTCGGAAGAATATATTGTCTGTCAAGGTTCGATAAATATCCATTTCGATCTGTGCAACGATGCTCGTATCAGAATCGCTCGCCGAGCTACCCCTAACTAGGTCATCATAATAACCCGGAATTCGCATTGCTGAAGCACCACTGCATTCGGCCCACACCTTGGGACGATATGCCACTGGAATGCCCGCGAGAACAAGGTTTTTGAATTCTCGCCACTTTGCGCGCCCGACTTTGCCTTTATTCCCCAGGTTCGCTATGCCCACTATCTCTCCGTCTGTAATAGCAACTTCTGGCATATCGAGAGCTACGCTAGAACGGTCAGAAGTTGTAGATGCAGCAGCAGCCTCTCCTTCCTTCCGCCGTTCAGCCCGAACTTTGCGCATAAACTCGTTCCATTTGACAGTTCGTTCTTGTTGAGAAAAGTCATGAAGCTCAGTCAAGCGTTGCAGCAACAACTTCACAGGTTCTTGCTCTGATGCTGATGGTTGTGTGGCTTGCGATTCGGTTGGCGTTCCCGCGAATTCGCCGTAGGTTTCTACCACTGTCGAAGCAAGCCCGGACAGTTGCGCAGTCGGATTGGCAACAGAGAGTGTCCCATTTTTACCTATCGTAACGGAGGAGGAACGGGGTTTGGTCGTTTCTACCGTGACTATCGGACCAGCAGCTGGGGTATGGGAAAGGAGTTCAGTTGGCTTGGTAGCAATCTTCAAATAATTTTGCCACTCATTGATATCCGCCCCCCCGTCTTCAGCGGCTTCTGAGGGCTCTTGGTTAGAATCAAGATCCGTAGGGTGAGCCCCTTTGACGTCAGCAGTGCCAACAGCCTTTTGTCGTCGATTCCTTCGCTGGTCGTAGATAAATCCAAAGCGATCAGTAAGCAACTCTCCTGGGTTATAGTCATTGTAGATGTGGGCAAGAGTCGGCGGTCGGGACTCCATTGGAAGAATAGCGTCCATTTCAACCGGGCCAAGATGCGGGTCATTCTTTGCACTTTTGGACTCTGGAGCAGCTATTTGAACTGTGTTGCGTCGAGAGCTTGGAAGAGAACCACTTTTCATAGAACCTCGAATGCTTGATGCTCCGGACGATCTTCCCGAAAGAGATTGAACACCAGTACCAGCATTGATACGCTTCAGAGCGGCCACGGCTGAGCCTACTGCCTTTGGCGGTAGTGCCGGCGAGGAACTTCGATTGTGAGAATTCGGGGTATCAGATCGTGCCCGATTTCGATGTGAGCCAGAGTCCTTGCTAGCTTGGGAGTTTCCCGCGAACAATCTGACGGTCCATGAAGTCACAGACCTACCTGATTGCCTGGATCGGATGCTGCTGGCGTCATCGCCATCCGGCTTACCTGAGTTAGTAGTTTCTGCAAGTGCATCAGATGACAGCTCGGATTCCGGAGGCATGAATAATTCGGCATCCAAGGCTTTTCGACGACCGTTAGGCCCGCTTGGGTTACGAGTTAACGCCTTACGGGTCGTTTCGTTAGTTTGCTGCTCGACCTCACTAACTATGCTGCTTGCTCCGCTTGTCTTGCGGTTCGGTGTCCCATTTCCCCATATGTACTCCTGCCAGGGACGCGAAGAAGTCACCGGTTTTCTTTTAACAGATCTTAAACTTGAATCGCCTGATTGAGTGTCGCCATCGCATCGAAAGGGTCTAATTGTTGCCTGCAAATCATCCTTATCCGGATCGTTGCCTGCGCTGTCCAGCTCTTCGATGCCAACATCCTCGAGCATCGCCTGGTGCATCATATGGCTAATGGCACTAGTATGGGTCCGCAGGCCTCCAGGTCTTCCACCCTGTTCACTGGATCCATTATTTTGACCCTCTGCCGGATTTTCAAGCAGATACAGCCGACGTTCAATGTCTTGATTGGAAACTTCTGCCTCTCGAAGCATCTTTTTCAACTCTCGCTCTCTCTCATCGGCTCGCAGCCGCAACGCAGATATTTCAGCATCCCGAAACGCCAAATCTCTCGCAAACTGTCTCACTAACTTTATAGCCCCAGTGCGAGCAATCAACCGCTCTATGTGCTCATCACTTGCAAGGTGGAGAGATCCTGGCACATCTTGGAAGGGAATCGAGTCGTCAAACAGAGCTGCCCGACCAGCAGTTGGTGGCAAGGTTGTTGTAAGACCGGCTAGAGTTGCCCTGCGTCCACGCTCGTGGTCTGTATTCTGGCCATCATCCTCCAACAGCAACGCCTGGCTAAGAGCGTTGTTTATCGCCGGCTCACCGTAAAAGCCCTCCGGAGAGCGGTCAGGGGACAGGGAAGGGAAGGAGGTCAAATCGGTGGAAGAACAGGTCGAGAGTCGTTTTGGCGGTTTGGCTCGAACCGTCTTCGCTTTCTGGCTCTTCCTTGACGATGTAGAGGTCTGAGAGGACGATCGCGTTTGGACGTTTGCAGAACGGTCATTGGTCTCAGTCATGGCTGCTCCAGGGGTGAGACGAGAGGAAAGCACCGCTGGTTTGCATGAACAATATGAAAGTAGGAATGTCAGATGGATGTTATATCAATCCCCCGTCTTCGTGAGTTTGGAATCATGTCTTTTCTGAATTATTCACAACGTGATCTCCCTTGACATAGGTCGCGGGGGATCAAAGAGTCTAGAATGCGGTAGCCCGTGTAAAACCCTGGTTCTAAACAAGGAAACAATTAGATCATCGACGGATGGTGTTTGACAAATCGACTTGCTGACTAGCTTGCTGCACGAGACTGGTATTTGCGAATGAAGCAGCCAAATCGTGGGAGTGGCACGGTGAAGTAGAATATCGAAGAGTCAATAAGAGCATCAAGATCACAGCAAAGGCGATGGTTGACGATCGTTTGATGAGGTCCAGACGCGGCGTGTGTCATCTCGTCATTGCCTGTCGGCGCTATGCCTATTTGGGTCACGCACATGCGCCAAGAGGTTTTAGGCGGCGGTATGATAATCCGCCTTCCGGTATGACATAACCAGTTCATCTCCTCGAATCTAGCCCGATCTAAACTAGCCTCTGCGCACCCCAATTGCCAGCTGAACCTCGGGACTTTGCAGCTTTGCGGCGCGGAGAAGACGACGAAGCAGCACATCCGAATGGCAGTACTACATAACGCCGACGAGGCACGCTATTATCTCCCAGATACTGGGAAGGTTTTGGAAAGATATTTCCCTCTTGAATATTCATAACTCTTATTGCTTAACGAACGAAGTTTCAGTCCGCTCTTCAGAATTAGAAAATGACCTCTGTCGCCAAACGAAGACTCCAGGCCGTGAGCCAGCAGCTTGTCGAAGGCATTCCCGACGCTGGCATGTTTGAAAACATTCCTCGCATCAGAGAGGTTGCGCAGGACTCCGTAGGCCCGTACGTACTTCACTTGATCCTTATTCAAATCTGCTTACTGACCGATGCCGGACGCAGCCGATGCAAAGACAAGGTCGTTATCGTCACAGGCACCAACTCGCCCATCGGAATAGGTCGTGCCTCCGCTCACCAGTTCGCCCGCAATGGTGCCAAAGCAGTTTACATTTGTGACTACGCCACGACGTACCTTGACGTACACAAGCGCGAGCTGGAATCGCTCTACCCAAACGTCGACATTCACGTCCGTCAATTCGATGCCGGGAATGAAGAGCAGGTCAAAGCCGTTGTCGACGAGGCGATGCAGAAATATGGCCGGTTAGACGTGATGTTTGCCAACGCTGGAATCGTTGGACAACCCAAAATCTTCACTGAAGTTTCAGGGGATGATTTCATGAAGACCATGGAGACAAACGCTAAAGGGTGCGTGATTAACTACTCACTCAGAGCTCTGAGCAGCGAACTAACAATTTCATATTGAATATAGCCCATTCATTGCTACCAAGTACGCCGCCCTTGCCATGAAACAGACCTCCCCCGCCAAACCCTATCCTTCCGGCAGCATCATCCTCACCGCTTCCGTCGCCGGCCTCCGCTCCAACGCAGGCTCAACCGACTACTCCGCCTCTAAAGCCGCAGTCGTTTCCATCGCGCAAACATGCGCCTACCAACTCGCTGGCACAGGCATCCGTGTCAACGCTATCTGTCCTGGTGTCGTCGAGACGGGCATGACCAAGGGCATGTACGACATGGCGCGCGAGAGGGGCACACAGAAGAAGATTGGCCAGCTGAATCCGCTGCAGAGAGGTGCAGTGGGAGATGAGGTTGCGCGCGTAGCATTGTTCTTGGGAAGCGATGAGAGCAGTTATGTCAATGGGCAGGCCTGGGCGGTTTGCGGAGGGTTAAGTGCTGGTCATCCGTTTGTACCCGGAAAACTGGCATAAATGGGCTGATTGATGACTGCTTGTGTTATTGTGGCCTTCTGGGTCCATGAAGGTTACTGACAGTTCATAGTTATACTGGAGATACTTTAAGGAGCGTAAGAGCTAATATTCATGACTATTAGGCATCATTGTCGCATGCTGGTAGTGATACATATTAATTAGAACCATTACACCACCCAGGTCCCTTTAGCTCGAACAACGAAAGCACGTTGACATGCCAGGGTAATGTTATAGAGAAACTCGAGTAACGAGCACAACCACGCAATTTAAAATAGACGGCACAAGAGACCAGAAACTCCTCAACCCAACGCCTTGACACTTATCTTACCATTGTAAGACTCACTCAGCTCCCAGGTCCTTCTGTAAAACTTCCAGGACCTTTGACTCATCGACGCTCGCTAGTTTCCGAGCAACCTCAGCAACATCATTTTCGACTCCTTGATGTTCTTGACCATCCTGGCCTTCTGTCGACGTGTCTTCAGTTCCATATTCCTTCACGTAATCTTCCTCAAGCATATGTTTATCATCTGCAGGTTTGTCGGTTGAATGTAGCACATACAGCGTGGGAAACTCAAGAACCTTGTGACCTTGAAGAGCTTCGGATAAAGTCATCGATGGAGATAACGGAATAAGAACGGGGACTTTGGCGCACGATCGAGGACGATGAAGGTATATATGCACGCTGGGGTCAATGTTTGGAGTCGCAGCAGTATTCGCGCTTTTCTTCTCGTCGTTTTCCATTTTTACGGGCTGTTGTTCAGGAACGGGTTCTTCAGGAGGGAGTTCCGGGCTGAGAGTGCGAGTGCGCGAACGTTCTTGGGTGTATTTCAGGTCAACTTCTCTCATGTGAAATACAGGTGCAGATTCAGGTTGGTCTGTTGGTTCCTCATTCTTAATGAATGTTGATTCAACCTCGTCTGGTTCGGGTTTTATTTCTGGCGCTGGTTGGCCGTCTTGCTTTTTCTGAATCAGGTTATGCTCTTTCGCATAGTTTGTTCTCGAAAAGGCTGTCCCGATTGTAGTTTTTGCAAGGCACTTGGTGAGGAATTTTTGGCCGGACGGGAATACCCACTCCACAGTCCAATTAATGCACTTGTGCCTAATCCAGCAGTCAGTACGAATATCCACGCCCCCAATCAGAAGAAGCATACTTTTTATGCCATTGAGACAGATTCTGAAGATTTCGCGTCATCCCTATCGGCGCCCTGATCACGTCGACCCCGCTGTCCTCAATCTTGTTCAAGAAGCTAACCTCTCCTGTTCGCCGTTTCTTCCTACTCTGCTCCGCATCGTCGACTGCAATGCCTCGATTTTCGACATCTCGATCAGCCCGTTCTATAAATCGCTCAATGCCGCTGATAAAATTGAAATCCTTATCAAAAGCAGTGGGCGTTGCTAGTTCTTTGCGTTTGACATAGGCGGCGGGATCGCGGACGCCGGAGCATTGGGACCAGACTTTGTGGCGCTTGGAGCATGCAAGGGAGCAGGAGCGCGATGCACAGCGCGGACAGGTGTATTTGGGCACATTTATGTGACTGTTTGTTCCGTTTTGTGAGAAAAGAGCATGAGTTTAGGGGGCAGATGAGGCTCACCAGATCGTGCAGAGCTCAGTCAGCGATCGATCCGCCATTCTCGGCATATACCGCTTTGGGATTAAATGAGATGAAAGACCGTGTTACGACCCAAGCACAATAGACTCGGATCCACTCTTTTTTTTTAGATAGAAGCTTCATTCGACAATGTTGAACTGATTTTCTGCGCTTGTGAACTGTTCACGTTTGAGCTCCTTAGACGCGAGCTTCCGGATGATGACATTTGACGCGCTGATTATTTTTCCTTATCGATAACACGGATAACGATAAGGAGATTATGTAACTTATCTAATAGCCGGTCTTGGCACACAACCCAATTCCGACCACATCCGTTCTCCTAACTATCAACACTCCCATACCACATCGCATTGCCGTCCCTGCACCTATTTCTGTTGTTACCATAGTGTCAAATACAGGCTGATTTACGCCCGTGACATCCGCTGCAAGTGTCTTTGTGCGCAAATGCCCCCTTCCCGGCAGCGATCACCAGGATGCAGTATCACGGATCCGGAGTGCTATGCGCCATAACCCTATAATGTCTCCATAATATACCTCTGATACGAAATACGACAGCTTCAACTGAAGTGGTTTGAGAATATATTTGAAATGGTCGTGGATACAGCCGAGAGTTAGATGCCCTATGATCTTACTGTGATTCTAGTGTGATAACAAAAGAACTAGATGATAAACAGGTATGCGCTGACCGGGGCAGGTGACAGAGTCTGTAACATAGCAGCTGAGCGCAGCTTATACTACGCTGGGGGATGCTGCGTCGTCTCGCCAGCATATCGAGGGACAGTGGTATAGGAACGAGCGATGTCCGAATGCGATTATATTCTGAGAAGTTTGAGCTAGATAACACATGTGGCACTGACAACATGATTGCATGTCGTGCAAAAACGAATGAAATTGAGGAGCAAAAAGAGGTTCGCATCCGCCGCTACCAGTCTTTTTATAGGACTAATGGTAGCGGAGCCAACTGGATGCTACATCCTCCCCCAGGTCGGCCTCCAAATAATTGGTACTTTAATTATTTGGACGTCTTGGGTGACCCAGGTTTGAACTCGGAGCGCCAACATGGTACTTGTGGCGTGCTACCACTCGACCATGGGGCTCCAGGTGATATAACGAAATGTTTTAACCATCATATCCTTTGTTTACAAATACGCTAATTCCGGCGAGGTGCAGTCTGGAGCTGCCTGAGTTTCTGATTTCAACGTCCAGACTCAGGCGCTTAAATTACTTCTAGCAACATAGTCGCCTGCATACAACTGGATGGTCGGTTTCTATTCCTACCCAGTCTTGTTAGGTATTCAACTACGGGCACCCACGCTCTATTGGTTGTGTCAATATGCTGATATATGGCTGCGTGTTCCTATTGCTATGGTGGCTCTCTGGCCACAATAGCAGTAAGAATGAACTCAGACACTTTTTCTTCAGCGAATGCTTTGCTGTCTCTTGTAGAGTCTCAGCTACCAGTCGTTTTGTTTCAATATCCTCGCTTGGTGCCCCAATTTCAATGAGAACTACTGAAGTTAGCACTGGATAGGTGTCCAAAAAGGTTCCTGCAACTATCCTTACAGTCTGCAGCTAAATAAAGATTAGGACCAAGGTCGAGGACAGTGCCTTTTACCTGTCCATCTAAACGGCCCAAAATTCCGACGCAGCACTTCAGTGTGTCGTAAGGAACCAATCGGGCTCAAATAACAAACTTATCAAATTCACTTGCGGATTGTTTGCTTTATTCAAATCCCAACATACTGTCGAAGATTCCAAGTGCAGTTGTGATTATATGCAATATGCACACGCGATGTCAATGGATGTTTGCATCATGATTTGCATGCGTCGTGAGAATTAACTTCTTGGCGTGTTTGCATCGATTACATTAAACGCGTTTTTCTGCTGCCAATTAGACGCGCCCTTGAACCAAAAAACGCGTCGACGCCTACCACCAAAGAGCCTTACCATGTATCTCAAGGTCTTCTACAAATTACTCCGTGAATGCTCTCAAGTTATGACTTTGAGGATTATGCTCGCGAAGCTGTCAAACTTCAAGCCAAACTTCTTGTATAGAGCAAGGCGGCCTTCTCGTCCCATCCGTTGATGCAGCCCCGGGGTTCCTGACAGCATGCCGACCGACGACGTGCCTAACACAACACCAGATAGTGAAGACGAAGAGGAGGAGGAGGAGGAGGAGGAAGACAACTGGCATCCTGGTGATGGGATATGTCATCCTATGTCTGAGGTTAACGCAGTCTATCAGGCTACTTTTGATACCTGGTCTTCTGCAGCCCTTTCACAGGTACATCGCAATGGTGTAGATCCTCTCTGCATTGAACCCTTCCTCGACCTTTTGAAGAATGTGCCGAGTTTTCTTGCTCAATTTCCTCCAAAGTTCCAATTGAAAGGAGCGTCAAACCGTATGGGACTCCTAGACTGCTGCCTGGAGCTAGGGACAACCGAGGATCCCACGTGTGATCGGCCCATCAAGCTTATTGATTATTTTCAAGTCGTTGCACTCCCAGAGCCTCGGATGTTCAAACCCTCAACGAAACCAGCAGATGTCCTTTCTGATGCTGATTGCTCGCAGAAAAAGTCAAGCCAGTTGACCACTATCGTGCTCGCTTGGTCCTATATAACCTCCTGCCGATGGGTGGAGACACTGCAGCAGCCGGGCTTGGATGCGTCGCTGAGGCATGATGGCGCTGGCGAACTCATGGGTTGTTTCTGGGACCTGATTGTTGAAAGTCGCTGGGAGGCTCAGGCACAATTGGGTGATGCTACTTGGTACAGTCCCTGGATGTTACGCACACTCGAAAATGCAGAAGCAAGGTAAGTCCGTTGTCGAGAATACGTTCATTTGACGTTATCTAAGTTTTTGAAATGGGCAGTGGCGACATGGTGTCAGTTCGCTCAGATTCATCTCTCGCATTTGATATCCTTCTTAAATTTTGCATCTCAAAGAAGCTCGAAAATAATTCCTATCCGGCCTCGTTGTCATCATGATGCTAAATTCTCGAAATGCACCCCGCCGAATACTCTCGTCTCCTATTGCAATATCAAGACCAGCGAAGCTCCTGACCAAACGTGCTACAATATTCGAACGGCTTTTCCGGTCGCTAGACAACTGTATGACTCTCAGTGCCACCTTGGATGCGCTCGACTCTTTGATTTGCAGTGCATTCTTCGACCCTGCAATTTCCTGCAACCTCTCAGGTGTTAAATGTTTGGGGATCGAACTCGCCTTGCAGGTAAATCACGAAACTGAAGAGTACAGCAAACTATTAAATGCCGTATCAGATAGAGCTCCACACTTAGACGTTCTCTGGCGAGGGATCGTATGCAGTGGTCAAGCACGTTCTCTATACGACGAGGGCACCGGTGGCTTGCCGCCGTTGATGCCCGTCGCAGTTTTCTGGACTGATACACTCCAATCATTTTTACAAGTAAAATATGAAGATGGAAAGTCGAGTGCGAATTCTTTGATCCGCCGCTCCTACGAGTTTTCCCTCACATTTTTCTGTCGGCCCAGGGTACGGAATCCCTTCCCCTCAGCGCCTCCATTTGGGTGGACCAAGGTGAGCAACATGAGCCTAGAACTACAAGAACATTACAAGCATGCACACAGACCCTTATGGTGGAGATGCAATTGGAGTTTACAACCGAACAAATCACTGCAGCTGGCGAGAAACATTATTTAGAAAAGGTTGTATGTCAGACGTCTAAGATTGCTGAGCGTCTAGATGTTCAGCCAAGGTATGGATAATGGAGGCATATCATTCACATTCCTGCCCTTGGAAACATATTACTAAACATTTTAGTTTGAACCCCAACGACCAAAAAGAAGCTGATCATTATTCAGCGGACGCAACGTCCAGACTCTTTAATTGGCATCGAGAACATGACGACGGTCTCTGGCTTGATGACGGAACCACTGAGGATATTGAAAGTATCCGTCGACTTCAACAGCATCAGTGGATTAAGTATACTTGGGGGGACGACGATGATCCAGTGGACGAAACGCCAGAACCCAGTGTAGACCGGGAATGGGTTTTGGCGTGGTGCTCAAATGTTGAAGAAGGGGTGCACAACTGATACCTATCGTTTTGTGCGCCCCTATTTCTACACTATCCTCCATCCCTAGTCTTGTCACAAATATTTGTGGCTGCCTTGGTGTTCTGAATTCGTCCTATAAAATTCCTTCCTGCTACGTGCAGAGAAGTTTGTGGACGGTTTGTTTGCATCCTTATGACGGACTCGTTTTCAGTTGGCCAAGTTGCTTGGATCTTCTACTCCTTTATACGAACAGACAAGCCCTGAGTTATCGCCATTTCTCCGAAGCCATCGCCTGAGATTTGCAAGTGCGTTGTGACCCTCTCGGTCACGGAACTCAAGTGGCTCTAAAGTGACTCTGCAATTTGAAGACAATGTCGTCCTTATCTGTTATTTTTAAGGTTGACACCTTCATATGCGCAAGATGTTTCATGCGCATACCAGACGGTGAAACATCATCAATACTTCCCTCTACGGCGAAAGTTGTATCGTCATGTGGTGGACATGTCTTTCAGCACTTCTCTTTTCCTCCGTGCCTCATCCAGTCGAGGTTTCCACAATGCAACTTCGTCCGCTGTCCTATTAGTCCAATCAAGTCGCCCGCTACAGTCACAATCATCCTCCAACATCTGGCTCACGAACCGGTCCCGTTTATGTTTGAATGCCCTCTGAAACGGCGTCAGCCAAGCACCCTCCGGTTTGGAATGTATGTCCGCGCCCAACGACAGCAGGGTTTCAATTGATTCATCGTCGCCGTACATAAGGGCTCGATCAAGCGCCCTGTTGACGATATCTTTGTATGTGTTTGCGGACTTATGATCTTTGAGAATTTGCGCTACCAAGAACCAAAAGATACAACCGTCTGTCCCAGGTTTGAATGTTTCCTTGAGGGCTTCATGAAGGAAAGTGTTTGGAAGTAACAGAGCGGCCAAGTTAGCAAATAATGTATCTTCCAAAGCCACCGAGTCAGTGTCTGTTTTCCTGGGTTCAATATGCTTAGTCTGTGGATGAGCTCCTTGGTCTTGCGCTCCACAATAAGGCGCCTTCATGGCTGCCGCGAAAACAACAACTTGCGATGCCTCTTTGTGGCATAGGGGACAGGAGATCACGCGACCCCTTTGCCGCCGGATATCCAAACAAGGACTGCAAAAACTATGGCGGCAGGGTTCAACCCTAGAAGAATGTTTACGTTAGCTTTTCGGGTGACTATTTTGAAGTGGAAGAAGGCTTTCTCACAAAGAGCAGCAAAGCATCCTCTCACATATGATGCATACCACCAGAACGCCGTCTGTTCTGGGACGAACCCCTAGCACAAATTTGGCCCCTGCGTCCGTTTGTTCCAGTGACTTCACATTATCGAGTGTGCTTTGCACCAAGACCTTCCCCTCTGACATGTCGTCAAAGGAAAGAAATGGCAATCCAACTTTGATATATTCCTCATACGCCAGCGGGTACACAGGCGCACTAAACCCAGTGATAGACTCAAAAGCCACACTGTTAAGCAACTGCACATTAAATAAGCAAGCGGCTTTCCAATTCCACCGCGATTCGCCCAAGTTATCTGGCCGTATGCTATTCTTAACGAATCCACCGGCTGCTAGTGCCATCTCCCAGCTAGTCGGTTGTTCCTTGGACGGAATAGGAGCCATGGCCCTCACGTCACGACCTGTGTAGATAGACGAGCCCTCTTTGATACCGCATGAGTGGATGGGGATGTAATGACGTCTGTCGCCCTTCAATCTTGTCGTCGTGTTATTGATACCCCTGCCATTCATGATAGAAACACGATACTCCGAACTCGGCATATTGCCGACTCCACGGTAGTGTTCTTTGCGCTTTTGTATGACGGCAGCCACGACACAAGATTCTGCATAAACGCTGTCGTCAAATGGGGACAGTTGCAATGAAAATACAGACCCAACTTCGACGTGGATTTGTACGCTTATTGGGGTCGTGGCCACAAGAACAAGTGGACCTTTTGCTGGTAAACCTGCAGCTTGGAATATATCAGAGACGTACGAGGGCCTGGAAAACAACGGAGGTCTCGCAGATTGCCGTTCTCCATGGTTATCATCATATGTTGCGGCGTCTCTCCATTCCAGAATGCAGCTATCTTCAAGCTCCCAGTCCCATGGCTGCTCGTGTACTGTGTTCTCGACAGGTGCCATAACCAAGGTCTGACCGGGCGTGAGACCTAGCTCTTTTGGTGTACGCATGATATCAAGAGGAGTTCTGGGCTCGTCGGCCCCCATGACACCAAAAAGTACCTCGCATATCAGACGTGGCACAATCTCAAGCTGCAGCCCTCCAAGTTCCAGTCCAGTGATCTGGCTTTCGACAGAATATCCGCTGCCAATTGGCATCGCAACAAACTGCCTCATAGCAGCGCCCTCTTTTGCTACGTACCCATCTAGGCGCTCTTGCAGTGGCACTATGAGGTAGTCTTGCTGCTGTGTCCCTGGTGAGCCGTAAGGCATGCCAGAAATTGCATTGACGCCGCCAGTAAATATTCTGACGGCGAATGAGCTCTCATTGCAAAATGAGGGCGGAGAGCTGCGTGTCCAAGCGGGCCCTGGTGATTTTATATCCTGAAAAGATATAAACATCGCCTCTCTCTGCAACATGGGCATCAGAAAACCTCCTTTTGACCGCATGATTTTTGGTAACGTGGTCTCAAAATCGTCTGCCTTGAGAATTGGAAAACTCCCAAGGTCAGCAGGTTGACCACGTACGGTACTATCATCGGGTACTCGTATTGTCCGTTTGAACCGGATAGTTGCGCGAGCCGTGCTGAGAACGTCTTCTATGTCAACCCCATCAACCAGGTGCGAAACCTTGATTGCTGAGACGGTAGATGGTCGGGACAAGAGTGTGTGGTTGTAGAACTGAACTAACGGTTCGTCGACGTTGATCTTGAGACCATTGTTGACCTGATAACATGATAGGCCGGAAGTTATCTGGACCTGGCAAGGGCTAGAAAAACGGGTAATAGGCCCGACCAATGCGGGTTTACCGCTGACTTGAAACCCGGTGAGTTCAGTATAGGCTAGACAATCTCAATTAGACTTCTAGACAGGTACGCAAGTGTGATAATGGCAGCATCGAATTACCTGAGGAACGAAGACTCTGGAGAATCTCGTGGACGCTTGCATTTGCATGCGTGAAAATCTGCTCCGTGAAATTCTCTGTAGAGTCAGCCTTCCGTAGATTGGTGATAATCAGGTGGATGTCGCTTTTTGTGGAAATTTCAACAGATTTCGTGGGTTCCGGCGCTGGTACAGGTATGCTCGACCCTTGAAGGTTGTCGTCGAGCCGTTTCTTTTTGAAAGCTTCGATCAACGCTTCATCCTCTCCGTCGTCAGCTCCATCAGCAAAGGATGCAACCCAATCCTGAAACCCGTGATGAGTATTGGCGGTGGATGAACCAACTCTGATCTCTGTAATTTTCGATTGCTCAGAGTATTCTGGTGGTCTATCTCTCCCGTGGGTAACGTCAAGAGCACCGTCACAGGATTCACTTGAAGGCTGCTGGAGATGGCTTTCCGCTGCCAAATCCAAATAGCGTCGAATATCCTCGATTCGTTGTTCACCGCTGGAGAATGCCCGCGTATTCGAGCCCAGATCCTTCAATGTATTTGCAATGAGGCCTTGGAGCTCCGTTGGCGATGTGCGATTCTCTTCCCTACAGCGTCAACAGATGCAATGTCAGTGACTGTGCTGCAGATATGTTGAGCAATCTGCGCCTTTTCTCACAGGATCTTTATCTGCAGCGCAACACCGAGAGTTGACTTGTATCCCTCCAATACCGCGCTAATCTAGCGACAGTCAGTGACAATGCGGGGTTTCCATCTGATAGAGATGCCCTTCTTGCGATGAAAATGCCGCTATATTACGCACATTTTGAAGTTTCTCAACTCTCGTCCGCCACGACATCCGTATCCACATCTTCCCAGGGCCGCCCTTGTCCATTTTCCCCTTCAATTTGGCTATCAAACGCTGCAACTCGGCCATGGTTTCGGACAGACCGGCGAGAACACGCGCCAGCGCGGTATCTTCGTCCAAGTGGCCCTTGTGCGCTGCCGAGGAGGCAGTAAACTGGGCCAGAACATGGTGTAGCGCCTCCACATTGTTCGTGATGGCCTTGAGCTCTGTTGCGGCGGACTGGTAGTCTTCGATCAACGAGTGGAGAGAGTTGGCCGCCTGCGCTGCGAGGGTGACCAGAGAGGCTACCGAGGCCGTGATGGAGAGGGGGTCCGCCATGCTCTGAAGATGGTCATTTTTCTATGGAGAATAGTGAGAATAATGGAGTCTTGAACCGCAGACTAATCGATATTCCAGCTCCTCATCCTCGTCTGCGATATGGCGCGTTGTTACCCCGGCCGCCGTTGAAGCTGCAGATCATGCTGCCAAGCGCCGGACTAAAAATGGCATCTTCATGTCGGACTTATTTATGTTCATTTATCCCTTGTTATGAACAACATCTCGTGCCAGCCATGAGACGACATAGCTTGCTGTTGATTCCGATGGACTCTTTGGACTCATATGTGTTGATTTTGTTAAATAATGATGGCTCCACGGCCATCATGGCAGTATTCTATGTATTCCTATTGTTCAGGTTCTCCTGATGCGTTCCAAGAGCTTCAACCATGGCAAGCAAGAGTGCAAATAATGCTATCTGCAATAGGTTGAGGCCGTGCGTTTTATTATCTTCTCGATTGCGCTATACCCGTCCGTTCCTTTCTCCTTCCGTTGCCTCTGCTGCAAGATGGCGCACCTTAGCAACCACTTCAACCCGATCCTTCGATGAAGAAACAGACGTCCTAATTGTGGGAAGCGGAGGTGCAGGCCTGACAGCTGCACTGAGAGCACACTCTCACGGTCTGCGTTCGCTCGTGGTGGAAAAGGATGCCAAAGTTGGAGGCACATCTGCCTACTCTGGCGGCGCAGTGTGGATTCCCAACAACCATCTGGCCAAGGAAGCAGGTGTGCAAGACAGTCTAGAAGAAGCGCTCAAGTACCTGGAAGCCATCATCGGAGATGACGTTGGCCTTGCATCCTCTCGCGAACGCAAGCTCGCCTTTCTCGAACACGGGCCTCGAATGGTATCCTTTCTCCAGGACTGCGGATTCCAGTGGCATTACGACGGCATGGCGAGTCCTGATTACTTTCCAAGAGCACCGGGTGGTATGTCCAGCGGCTTTCGAACGATTGAAGGTCGCCCGTTCGATACAAAAAAGCTGGGTTCTTGGAGAGACCGTGTGCGCCAGCGTCCCGGGGCAAGGAATATCGTATTGTTCACCAGTGAAGCTAGTAGCATCATGAGGATAGGTGCTTCCTGGAGAGATTTTGCAATGCTGTTGAAAATCCTGTTGCGCACACAGCTCCTCGCCCTCCGCGGCCAAACTCCTGTCACGCTCGGACGGTCGCTGATTGCACAGCTACTTTTCCTCAGCAAGCAACGAGGTATCCCAATCTTGTGCAATGCGCCCCTAGTCGACCTGATCCGGGAAGATGGACCCAACGGATCGTCGAAAATCATCGGAGCCTCTATCCAGCACGAGGGCCGCCAGAAAACCATCCGTGCTCGCCGTGGTGTCCTCCTCACAGCCGGAGGCTTCGCACATAATAAAGAGCTAAGAGAAAAATATGGTCCATCACCCGCCAGCATCGAATGGACCAGCGCTCCGCCCGGGGACACAGGAGACGCCATCACCGCCGGCATAGCCGTTGGTGCAGACACAGCTCTCCTGGACGACGCTTGGTGGGGACCAACCATGGTCGACCCCGTTTCTGGCAGATACTTCTTTGCCCCGACAGAGCGCGCACGACCGTTCAGCATCATCGTCGACTCCTCCGGCTCCCGTTTCATGAACGAGGCTGAACCATACACCGACGCAGGTCATCACCAGTATGAACGACATCAAAAAACCAAAGCCATCCCAGCATGGCTCATCGTCGACAAGAATTTCCGCAAACGATACTCCCTCGGCTCTCTTCTGCCTGTCCAACCAGACCCGAAAAAGGGGCTGGAATCAGGCTTCATTCACAAAGCCAACACCATCGACGAACTCGCCGCCAAAATCGGCGTTGACGCACATGGCCTTCATGCTACACTCGCACGCTTCAATCCCATGGCCACAGCAGGCGTCGACAAAGACTTCCACCGCGGCGATAACGCGTTCGACAACTACTGGGGCGATCCTTACGTTGGACCCAATCCTAACCTGGGCCCTATTGAAAAACCGCCGTTTTACGCTGTGGCTGTCGTGCCCGGTGATTTGGGCACTAAGGGTGGGTTGTTGACGGACGAATGGGCGCGGGTGTTGCAGAAGGGAGGGGAGGAGAATAGTGGTGCTGGGAGACCTATCGAGCAATTGTATGCAGCGGGAAATACGTCTGCGAGTGTGATGGGTAGGACTTATACGGGTGCTGGAGGCACGTTGGGGCCTGCGTTGACCTTTGCGTTTGTTGCCGTTGAGCATATGGCTAAACAGCGATAGGGGTGGATTGGTTACAGTACGTTGTAAAGATTTAGAACTGTCTAACCTTTGAGATAGTTTTTGATATAACTAGCTACAGGTTTTGCTATATTTTCTTGATACAATAAGGATGAAGATAAATGGAGGATCAATAGTCAGAGGTGCAGTCAAGATGAAAAATGAGGCTCATCTGGCCTGGTCGACGTAAGGCAGGCGTAGCAACGAAAGGCTGCACAACCAACAACACAAACCTCAGCTCAGTTTCATATGCAACGAATAAAACAAACCAAAATCAAATCGAGGGGCTGAACAACTGCCACAGTAAGTTAACATAGTAACACCAGGCGCCAACGTTGCCCCCATGACCTGGTTTGATTTGTCTCCAATCTGCAGCATCAGGCAGCCCACCTTCAAGCTCGGCGACAATGACCAACTCATCTATTTTAAGGCGGCCTACACGAGATGCGTGTAAAACTGCTCGTAAAGACATGTTACGAATCACTCCGTAGACTGGAGGAATTTCCGTGGTGGAGTATTGTTAAACGAGCCAAAACAAGGATTAATTCAAGAGCCATTTCGATTGTGTACTATCCTACGACAAACGCCACAGGGGCTGTTACCAACACCCTAGACGTTGTCAGAAATATATACATCTAATAACCTCTGAATACCGCCAAAAGGTAGTAAATCGTCAACGGTTACGTATCTCAATCGAGAATCTCCATGGCAGACAGGGGAAAAAAAACAGGCTAAATGATACCAGATATCCAAAAAATAGTTTCCAAAAAGATGCACCCCGCAAAAGTAATGCCGTACACCGAAAAAAAGATTATATCTTATGAACGCCGTTGTATGCAAATCGAGAGGCAATGGGTATCTTGAAAGTTGAGACGCCTTCGAAACGCCCGGTTTAGAAAAGACGAGCCCAGGGCCTGGAACTCCGCCAATCATTCCGTCGTAATAATAGGGTTATAAGGTTGCATTCCGTCATCAAGCGCTTTGGGGTATCATGCATGCGGTGTTGCCAGACTAAAGTGCCAGATCTTGGCAATGCTGGGATGAATAGTGCTAGTGTCGACAGGAACAGGTATAGTGTAAACGCCTGGAACCCATAGAACACCTAAACCGTAGCAAGGGTATAATGTGTGTGAACGCCTGAGCAAGCATGCACGCATGATAAAGACCACCAAACACTGAGGAAATATGCGAGAGAGAAATTGTTTCAAGGACTTTCGGCGTCGGACATACGGTCCTTCACCCAGTGGTCAACTTCTTGACCAGAGACGGGAGAGATGATTTCTGTTGGGACGGTTGGCATGGCTTCATCGATCGAGCCAGGTGTGACATCGCCGGCATGCGATCTTGATCGAACGCTGAGCTTCGCAGACGCGCTTCGTGATCCAGAGCCGCGTTCCATGCGGCTTGGCTGAATCTTGAGACGTCCACGTTCCAGCGCTTGGAGGAGGAGAGAGTTGACTTCGTCCGTGACGATGTCCTTGAGCTTGTTCATAGTTTCGTCGGACATTTGGGAGGCATTGACATTCCAGCCCAGCTTGTCCAATCCTTCCGAAACAATTGATTTGGCGTCAAGAGCAGGACCAGAGGTGATAATCTTGTGGAGAGCAGTTGGTGACAGTTCGTTTGATCTGCGGGACAACTTCGCTTGTTTCTGCTTAGCCGAGGTAGTAGAGCCAACTTCTTCATGAACGCGCTTCTGAGCAGTCGAGATGAGGTGTTGATTAGGACCTTCGCCAACTTCGTTTCGGATCTTGTAGTACACGAGACCAAGTGTTGCCGCCAAAGCTTGATGGCACGCCTCAGGAAAGAGACGAGCGGCTTCAGCTCGGGTGAGGTCTGATGGCATGTCACTAGAGTCACTGGAGTCACTCATGTAGCCATCTCCGGGAAAGATCGCATCATGAGGATATGGCATGCGTCCCCAGTATTGGTATCCTTCAAGTTGATAAAACTCTGCCAGCTCAACAAGTCGGTGAACTGAAAGGGGAGGGGAGAATCAGTATCTACTCGGTTTGCCTTATCTTCGAGATCCGTGCACTTACTTCGATTTCGTCGCTTCAAGCACCAGAACTTCCAGACGGTTCTGGGGAAGTAGTCTGGCCACCGGACAGATCCATCGTCCTCAACAACAGGGACAGGGGTAATCGGAGCGTGGACGGTATGTGCAAGGGAGTTGAATCGAACCCTTTCTGTGTGATTCATCCTCGATTCCATCTTCGTGAAACGAGCAGAGATGTCACCAAAGTGCCTAGAAGTCTCCCTCTCGAGCGTCATCAAGTCAATTCGCAGCTGGCTCACAATGGCCTGGATCTGGCTGAGGTCCGTTCTTGTGGCACACACGTTTGTGTGGAGCCGCTGAACGTCCAGCTGGAGCTGGTTAACATCATTCTGCAACTGACTGACATCGCTGTGAAGGAAGGCCTCCTTAGATCCTAGTTGGTCAACATGGGTTCTTAGCTGCAGAATCTCTGCTCTCAGTTGAGAGAAGTCGGTCTTTATCTGGCTGACATCGGTCTTCGTCTTGCTAACAGTGTTCTCGATTCTGCAAGTAACACTTCTGTGAGTCTCAAATTCTCGTCGTAATGGTTCATCTTCGCGGTTGCGTCGATCCACATAGGCGTCTTTGGTCAAGACACTGGCACGGAGGTCAAGTACTTTGGAGTCAAGGAGGTTCAGGCGGTCGTGGATGTGAAGAAGGGCAGGGTCGGAGGCGGAGTGTTGCGGTGTCAATTCACGTTTGATAGAGAGAGGACTTGTCATGCTCGAAGACCTGCTAAGGAGGCTTCCTCTGTCTACGGTGGACATCATGGTGATATGATGAGTCTCGCCGTAGACAGTGTCTAAGTCCGATCGTCCATTTTGGCGGTAGTAAAGATAGAGAGAATAGCTGATGGTTTATCGTCTCATAAGGTAGATTTGTCTGTGTATGTCGTGGTGACAGTGGGAGCAGTGAGGGAATCGATATCAATCAGCAAAGGGGCATTTTGGGGGGAGTTGGACAAAGAAAATCGAACAAACAGTGGCAAGCAGGCGGTATAAAGTCAAAGGACAGCCAAGAAGGTGTGGTGATGCACGCAATAATCGACCATTCCGGATTGGGTAGTTGATATGCGCTGGCCTCGTATGCGAAACCGCGCTAAGCTCAACGCGGCAATCTCAGCCCGTGCCAAGCTCGGCGGTGTGACCTCATGATGTTGGGCTGGAGAATCCTCTCGTGCGGCGTTCCGATTGTTCCCTTTCGCGCCGCCAGTCATCTCCATAGAACAGTGTTCGCAGCCTGGGTATCAGACGAAAGGAGAGCAGTCAGAGCATAGCAGCAATCGGAATGAAAAGAGAGAGGTCACATCGAGCAACGCCTCTTCATCCTCATCACTTCAGATGAAAAGACTGTGTCGCCATCCATCGTGTGGCCAGGCCAGCATCCTTGTGTGACAAAGGGAAACCGGAAGCCCTGTCTTCATGTTTTTTTGCAAGTCGAGAGCAGGGCCGACACTCGCATTCGTAAAGAGATGGGCAATGCAGGCAACGCACACGGTTGGCCAGAAGAGATCGCTTGAACCACAACTAAAAGAGGCACTGCGTATGATTGGCAGGCTCTGCACGTTCCGCATCATTGCTCGTCAGTTGTCGCGCTAAAGTGACCAGGGCGCCTTGAGGGCTGGCCAGATCGAGGTAACGCCACCGTATCGCACTAGCGCTTTAGCGCGTGCTGCTCTGTATTTAAAATCACCAACTTCAGACGAAAGGGTGGTGTCAGTTGCATAAAAATCAATAATCGTGACTCACATGACCCGGCAGATGACTTCGTGTCGTTTTCGCGTCAGGCAGACGGCACGCGTCTCAAAAGAAGTACGCCGAGGCGTGACGAGATAGGAGCTTTGCCGTGAATGATTCTGTGATTCGTCTCAAGTTCACAAGTTCGTTAGGAAGGACTGTGGGAGGCATTTTCGGTTGACTCATTCGGCACAGCTCGTCCAGACGAAATTCGTGGCGGCTACCTGACTCAAGGTTGAAAATGAGGCGAACTCCGTTAACGATAGGGTGAGTAACTCGTGAGAACTGGTCAGAAAACTGGGTGACCGTACGGAGTATGCAGGCGCTTCTTAATCTCTTACTTCTCCGATGAGACTCGTCAGTATGCTTAACAAACTGCTCATGAGTTAGTGCTTGAGGAGGGAGCAGTCTCAGAACAGGCAAAAATGAATAGATTAACTGCACCAGCCTTCGCCTGGGATGCCCATCAAGGTGCCTATGATGAAAAAGAGTAAGACTCCTTTTCCCTTTATCTTCCTCGATTTTATCATGGATCTTGCCATTAAAATGGTCTGACATCATCGCAATAGGCATATCCAGCGTCTGACGTTTTCTCATTTCACGACGATTGCAAGAGAGATTGATTTTAAAGACGTTGACGGTTCAGCGACCAGTAATCCTGGCCTCAGTATAAATTTCTCTTGGTACCGCGGCGAGTAGGTGATGCTCCTAAGCGCGAGAATATCACAGGGACCGGCATTCTCAGAAGTGCGGCCAGAGCTCCGTTCTCTCTTAACAATGCACTTAACTATCAATGCCAGTCTTTGCACTGACATATGCCAGAGTTTTTTTTCTTCCGCGTGTCCAGATTCTTCAGTGGTTCAGCGTCAAGGACGTCGTCGACACAATTTGCTGCTGCAGAGAAAAGTATTTGTCTTGGAAAAGGATTTTAGCAGGGAAGAAAGGCTGCAACGGTATAATACATACTGAATGCATCAGTTAAGGTCTTGCCCCCGACCTGAAAAACCGAAACAAAGGGCATCTCTGAGAGAGCGGAAACACGTCAGCAACAGGCACCTTATCAGCCAGCACCGATCGTGTATGGAACCGGGTCCCGAAACACGGTTTAAATGAATCAGTCACTGAGTGCTCTCGTCCAGGTTGACTCAGAGTTCATGCATCAACGTGCTATGGGAGACAGCACGTCGAACAGCAAGGAAGGTTGTGGATGGTTCTTCTCTTAAGCAATTCCGCCGGGATGTCGAAGGTTGCGCTTCTATTGCTGCAATGAGGCGTCGGTTTCCCCTTTGGGTTCGGCAGGCAGGCTGCCGCGTCTTGGCATGGAGGAATAATCTTCCGTTCGGTGGCTTTCAGGAGGCTGTCACGTGCACTCCGGATTCCTCGACCTTTTAACGTCCTCGTTAACCGTGCCCAGGTTCAATACTGACCTTTCCGGATTGGACCTAG